>SJYX01023080.1:207279-218251 GCA_006410675.1 Oreotragus oreotragus
ACACACACACACACACACACACACACACACACACACACAGAGTGCCTGTGTGTTTTAGCACCTGGTTTTTACCCTTAGAAGCAGCCACAACTATTTCATTTATTTACTTACACACTGCCAGTGATCTCACAAACACACAAAGGAAAGTTCTAATTATTCACGTCATCATTCCTGCTAAATAAATACCAGTGTGTGGTTCTTTTCTGATTCCTTAGTATCAAGTCTGTGATGAGATTTTTTTCAGTGTTTTGAGAATACACTTACCAACAGTCAACAGCAAACAATTTTAGAAATTATTCTGCTTGCTTAGTTGCTATCGTGACTGACTCTTTGTGACTCCATGGACTGTAGCCCACAAGGCTCCTCTGTCCATGGGATTCTCCAGGCAAGAATACTGGAGTGGGTTGCCATTCTCTTCTCCAGGGGATCTTCCCCACCCAGGGATTAAACCCAGATCTCTCACATTGCAGGCAGATTCTTTACCATCTGAGCCACCAGGGAAGCGCAAGAATTCTTCCAGCCTTACCTGATTTCATTGCTTTCAAATCCCCTGCTATTTGGCATAGCTTCAGTTTTCCCAAATGTCTTCAAAATAGTTGTCCTTTTACGCTGCTAAGCTGCTAAGTCACTTCACCCATGTCCGACTCTGTGCGACCCCCTAGACGGGCAGCCCACCAGGCTCCCCCGGCCCTGGGATACTCCAGGCAAGAACACTGGAGTGGGTTGCCATTTCCTTCTCCAAAGCATGAAAGTGAAAAGTCAAAGTGAAGTCGCTCAGTCGTGTCCGACCCTCAGCGACCGCATGGACTGCAGCCCACCAGGCTCCCCCGTCCACAGGATTTTCCAGGCAGGAGTACCGGAGTGGGTGCCATTGCCTTCTCCAGTCCTTTTACCCTCGCTACATTATAATTAAAGGAGAAATTCTGGACCATTCTCAGTGGTCACTCATCACTTTTTTAAGGTAGTAGTACTGATTATTCCACCCAATGATAAGGTACAGCTATGTGCAAGAGCTGCCTCAACACTGTACCTTGTCCAGTCCTCCAGAAACCCTGCCTGACTACACTTATGATGTCACTTTTAAAATCTGTTTTAAAACGAAGCCCAGGTGTGATCACTATGTTTAATTTCAGACTATGTTTTGCCAGTCCTCTACACAAATTATTAAATCAATGACAGGAATTATTGATTTGTGAGATTTGTGAGTTTTTTTTTTCAGTATTTCAGATAGTCTACAGAATTTTTTTAAAAAATGCTACTCATTGCTTTATGTTGGCCAGTATAATTATTTAAATATTTGAGCTATAAATGGGAGATAGACCACTCAATGACTTTCTTCAATAGACAATAAACAGCATATTCTATTACATTTGATAATGAAAGCTTTAATGACAGAAAAGCAATAAGCTGCTAGCTCAACAAAATGAATAATGAATTAAATAAAATGTACAGCAGAATAGAATAAGTACTGTATAAATTTAAAATTAAACTAGAGAAATAAATATATGAAATGTTAAAAAAACAATCCTTTCTTAAACATAAAAGGAGTTTCTGAAACTTCTGGTGTCACCCTGCTTGCCACGCATGCTTCAGTGAGATTTAGCTCCCAAATTTAGACCTCTAATATGGGACTATGAGTCTGTTAAATCAAAGTTTGGAGCAACAAAAGTCAAGATAACCCAGAGATATCTTGTTACCACCAGAGTAAAGACAATTTCAAGTCATCTAAAATAATACCAATAAGAATGGAGAAGCCAGAATATCAGGGTCCCTTCCTGCCAGATAGTGACAATCTGTGCCTCGTGAGAAGAAAACAGCAATTGCAGACAATTTTATCAAGTTGATTCTATAAAATGTCTAAGTTCATGATGACACTACAAATGACAAATATAATATTTTCAAAACCAATACAATATTGTAAAGTAATTAACCTCCAACTAAAATAAATAAATTTATATTTTAAAAAATAAATAAATAAATAAAATGTGCTAAAGGTAAATCACACAGAATCTTCCTATGTTTACAAAAAAACCCACTATATACTAATTGAAACAAATCAGTGAGTAATACATTTAAATTTTGAAATAGCCTAGTTGAAAACCACATGGGGTATTTTAAGAGCATAACAAAAGGAAATTTTGAAAGTATATTGATTTTCAATGTTAATTAAGAATGTTAGCATCTCTGGAGTCATATAATAGGTAATAATAAAAATATAAAATAACGTTAATATTATAAATGTCATGAAATAACGTAAAATCAATAAAACATGATGGATTAAAAGAGAAGCTATCAAGAGTTTATACCTTATTATATTCTAGATATAAAAACAGCCAGAGAAATAAACAGTAAGTTGGTAACCACTTTTTAAGACAGTATTAAGCAACATCAATAAAACAGCTTTCCAGAGTTCTCATAGGATCTAACGACTAGTCAGTATGTCCAAGTCCTTGATCTCTCATTCTATTTAAAACAGAGACATATTTCTACACAATGTTTTAATCCACAGAGGCTTTAGTGAATTTTATTAGATACTCTGCCAGTCATACAGGGCTGGCTTGAACTTACGGTTCCTTAATATTTGCCTGCAGAGAAGGCAATGGAAACCAACTCCAGTACTCTTGCCTGGAAAATTCCATGGGCAGAGGGCCCTGGTAAGCTGCAGTCCATGGGGTTCCTAAGAGTCAGACACGACTGAGCAACTTCACTTTCACTTTTCACTTTCATTCATTGGAGAAGGAAATGGCAACCTACTCCAGTGTTCTTGCCTGGAGAACCCAGGGATAGGGGAGCATGGTGGGCTGCCATCTATGGGGTCGCACAGAGTCGGACACGACTGAAGCGATTTAGCAGCAGCAGCAGCAGCAATATTTGCCTGACTTTAGTTTTCCTAAAAACAAATTCTGTGGGACCGTAATTATCCTGGGTAGTATCTCAGTTGGGCAGAAAAAGAATTTTCCAGGATAAATTAAAGAGGAAAACTGCAAGTTAATCTATATCTATCTATCTAACTATCTTAGTCTTGAGTTCAATTCAGTTGCTCAGTCGTGTCCGACTCCTTGTGACCCCATGAATTGTAGCACGCCAGGCTTCCTTGTCCATCACCAACTCCCAGAGTTCACTCAAACCCATGTCCATCGAGTTGGTGATGCCATCCAGCCATCTCATCCTCTGTCGTCCCTTCTCCTCCTGTCCCCAATCCGTGCCAGCATTAGATTCTTTTTCATAGAGTCAACTCTTTGCATGAGGTGGCCAAAGTATTGGAGTTTCAGCTTTAGCATCAGTCTTTCCAAAGAACACCCAGGACTGATTTCCTTTAAGATGGCCTGGCTGGATGTCCTTGCAGTCCAGGGAACTCTCCTCCTGTCCCCAATCCGTGCCAGCATTAGATTCTTTTTCATAGAGTCAACTCTTTGCATGAGGTGGCCAAAGTATTGGAGTTTCAGCTTTAGCATCAGTCTTTCCAAAGAACACCCAGGACTGATTTCCTTTAAGATGGCCTGGCTGGATGTCCTTGCAGTCCAGGGAACTCTGAAGAGTCTTCTCCAACAGCACAGTTCAAAAAAATCAACTCTTTGGCACTCAGCTTTCTTCACAGTCCAACTCTCACATCCATACGTGACCTCAGGAAAAACCATAACCTTGACTAGATGGACCTTGGTCGGCAAAGTAATGTCTCTGCTTTTGAATATGCTATCTAGGTTGGTCATAACGTTTCCTCCAAGGAGTAAGTGTCTTTTAATTTCATGGCTGCAGTCACCATCTGCAGTGATTTTGGAGCCCAAAAATATAAAGTCNTACAACACAAAGTAAAATAATGAAAACTCTCCTGTGACTTCTTTATCCTCTTGAGGACATCTGGTGTTATGGGCTCTGTTCAGTGTTGGCATAAGGCCATGTCAAAGGAAGTCTGAGTCAAGTTGCCCTTAGCACTTTTTCCATTAAAGATATGATAACGGTTACTTTCATGACAATGAAAGTGCTCTGGAACTGCATGTTTCAGAGGCCTTGCCTTTGTGCTCCCAGTATTACATGTGGAAGCATGCCACATGGCCTGAAATTGCGCAACCTAACAGGTCTTACACATTACGTGGGAATCACCATGCACACACATTTCCAGGTTTGGGGCTTTGCAAGCATCAGTGGCAGTGTTCCATCACACTAAGTAAATGCTCACATTGCAGCTGATACTGCATAAAGCACTTTCATAAAGCTACTTTATATCCTGAATATAATGGTTGTCCTTATAAAGTCACCCTCAATTCAGCTATCTACAATGCTGATACACGTTCTTTCAAATAGTTCTTTCGAATAGACAAGACTTGTTTTTCCAGGATGAAAAGCCAAAAGTAAAGGTGACGAGATTCGCGGTGGCACTGGTTGGTAAAGAATGCACCTGCCAGCGCAGGAGACACAGAAGACTCAGGTTTGATCCCCGGGTTGGGACGGTCCCCTGGAGGAGGGCATGGCGACACATTTCAATATTCTTGCCTGGAAAATCCAGTGGACAGAGGAGCCTGGTGGGCTGCAGTCCATGGGGTCACAGAGTCTGACACAACTGAAGCGACTCAGCACACACGCAAAGGTGGAAAGAGCACAGGTAGGACAAGGTATGGCTCCAGAATCTGCCCTAATTTTTTCTAAAAATTAGTAGAATATATACTTAAAATTATAACAGCCGGGGTGGAGTTACTTAATTCAAATGAATTCAAGGAGTAAGAAAGAGCGACCACAGGGAGTTTCAAAAGGTGGGCTACTGCACTCACAAGTCATGCTGGCAGCTTCTTTTTGTGTGGGCCTGGCCTTGCCTCATCAATATATATAAGAAAGCTAATTAACACCTTAACACAGAGTACAGCGAAATTTCCATGGCTAATTGCTTATATACTGTGTCCTGATCCAACCGTTCTACATGTCAAGACA
Source organism: Oreotragus oreotragus (assembly GCA_006410675.1). Lineage (NCBI taxonomy): Eukaryota > Metazoa > Chordata > Mammalia > Artiodactyla > Bovidae > Oreotragus > Oreotragus oreotragus. Next base: position 212,203 of record SJYX01023080.1, read on the forward strand.
CAGTTTTTAGATATTTCTGCTTGCTATGAAACATCTACTGAGGAAGCCCTGAGTCTATCTAGCAATTTGTTAACCCAGATGTCCTGGGGGACTCCCAAACTTGCATTTGATGTTGGAAGAAAGGGTGGTTTGGTGGACTCCTGACATTTGTAAATAGTTTGCAAATTGTACACAATACTTAAATGCCAAAAAATGAAGCTTTCTTTACTTATATTCTTGATTTACTGCATAGGTTCTTACCTTTCTATGAAGAGTTATCTTTGTTGATTGCAGGAGATGCTGTGTACAATTATGTAACTTCATTATTAAAGGAAACTTTGATTTAAAAATTTTTTCTTACAAATTATTATTTCTGCATTACTTTTCCAGGGCTATATAACAAAGTGAGGCTCCCCAAGTGGTGCAGTGGTAAAGAATCCACCTGCCAATGTAGGAGACATAAGAGACATNACAGGGAGGCCTGGCGTGCTGCGATTCATGGGGTCGCAAAGAGTCGGACACGACTGAGCGACTGAACTGACTTAGATGGTAAGGTGTCTGCCTACAATACAGGAGACCCAGGTTCAATCCCTGGGTCAGGAAGATCTCCTGGAGGAAATGGCAACCCACTCCAGTATACTTGCATGGAAAATTCCAAGACGGAGAAGGCTGGTAGGCTATAGTTCATGGGGTTGCAAAGAGTCGGACACAACTGAGCGACTTCACATTCTTTCCTTTTTCTCTTCCTGGTAGAAAGAGGGAAGTGAAAGTGTTAGTCACTCAGTCCAGTCTGACTTTGCAACCCCATGGACTGTAGCCTTCCAGGCTCCTCTGTCCATGGGATTCTCCAGGCAACAATAGTGGAGTGGGTTGCCATACCCTTCTCCAGGGGATCTTTGTGACCCAGAAACTGAACCTGGGTCTCCTGCATTGCAGGCAAATTCTTTACCATCTGAGCCACCAGGGAAGCCCCAGAAAGAGGGAGATATTCTTAAAATGGACATTTCCCTTAGAAATGTAAACGTCTCCTACAAAAGGATAACTTCTACTCAGGTTGCTGAGCTTCACTTGTGTCTGCTGTTTCTTAAAAATAACCAACTCAGAGTAATCCATATGCTACAGAGATCTATTTAGGGGCATGGTATATTTTGCTCCCTTCTACCATATTAGTGGTCATCAGGCCATTGTAGGAGGTTCTGTTGCAAAGTCAGATGTGCAGACTCAGCTGCTTTGTTGGAGGCTTGAGTAGCTCTGTGAAGATAGTGAGCACACTGCAGAAATGGCTGAAAGGCCATGAGATAGTCTTATAAGAGTTGGATACCCGTGGTGAGGAGCCTGATCTTTGCAAACAAGGTGGTAGAAACACTGTTTAATGAGCTGCAAGCATGACTGACTCCCTCTCTGAAAGAGTTTTGAAAAGGCATGAACCATTCCCAGGTTTAGACATGTGGATGACAAGCTCAGAGATGGAAAGTGACAGGCTGAACCAGAGAAGCTCAAGGCACATTTTTATAAAGAGAATTTGGGGAGGGGTTCAGGAATGTTCGACTTAGATACTGTCAACCAAGAAACCCAGAAGGCTGCGAATAAGAGTTTATTTGGAGTCTTAGGAATTGCAATTCGGGAGACAGAGATTCCGGTAAAACCCAGAGAGTGTTCAGGGAAAGGAAAGAGGCAGAGGTTTATAAAGGCAAAGGCCACAAGGTTGCCAAAGCTTCTGGCAGGAATTATGACTGATTCTGGCTCAAGAAAGAAAATGCTTGTCCTTAAGGGACAGGCTGTCACAAATTATTTAGGGTTAAGGACCTCTCTGGTGGCTCAGATAGTAAAGAATCTGCCTGCAATGGGGGAAACCCAGGTTCTATCCCTGGGCCAGGAAGATCCTCTGGAACGGTTACTCACTCCAGTATTCTTGCCTGGAGAATTCCATGACAGGGGAGCCTGGCGGGCTACCATCCATGGGCTTGCAAAAAGCTGGAAATGACTGAGCGACTAACATACAGGCACAAGAGGACCAATAAGTACTTTGAGTTCTGAAAAACTGGATACATAGTCTGGATGGCTGGATTAAGACCAAAGGTGGTCAAAATTCAGATTCCAACCAGCTGAGGTGTGCCAAAACCCCATTTCCTCAGTAGTTTCGCAAGTCCATTTTAGAGAACTTTCTTAGCAACACTGACTAATGGAAGTCTATCTGAGATATTAGGTTGTTGGCATCAAAACTGGAAGAAGTAAAGGTGCATACATTAGAAAACAGAGCAGGCAGTTTATTAATATTTCATAGGCACCTATATAAGGCTTCACAGCTCACAAAGAGCTTTGCATGCACTTCCTCATTCAACCTCAAAGTCTCCTGGGCAGATGACAAACTATGTTCTTATTTTATAGATGAGGGGAAATTGCCTTAGCAAAGTTAAGTGTCTTGCCCAAGGTCACATGACTGGCCAGAATACGTATTCAAACACAGAGGGGGGAAAAAAAAAGAAAGGAAAATTTTAGATACAAAATTCCTTTAAAAGAAGTGGGAGATAAGGCTGAGTTTAAAGAAAGACTTAATTCTGATCAAGAATTTTAATGAATTGTTATTCCACTCTCTCACAGTAATTGCCTACTCTTGTGAGAGTTTTAAACCAAGTATTTCAGTTTGCAAAGCAAAAATGAAATAAAGCAGACAACATGAAAGGAGAAAAAGTCATGAACCTGGAAAATCTGTCAGATTAATATAAAACCTAGAGAAATGACACCTAAATAATCAAACTGTTTCTAAAACAATTGTTCTTTTTCCTATAACCTATTGGCTTTTTAAAAAATGCACAATGTAAGAACTGTGAGCTGGGTGTTTTTCAGTGTCTCACTGAGGACTCTAGCCCAGGAGGAAACTTCTCAGAGAGCTCCTAGGAACTGCTCTGAAGTGGTAGAGGAGAAGCCAGGATATATACGTATAGCTGAGTATCCTGCATTGGAGGCACATTCTTTACCCGTCTGAGCCATCAGGGAAGCGCCAAGGTGTAGGTCCTGTGCCTGGAATCTTCCTGCCTGTGCAGGAGCCACAGGAGAAGCAGGTTCAGTCCCTGGGCTGGGAAGATCCCCTGGAGGAGGAAATGGCAACTCACTCCAGTATTCTTGCCAGAATAATCTCATGGACAGAGGAGCTCAGTTTGCCTGGAGAATCCCCAGGGACAGAGGAGCCTGGCAGGGTCCATAGGGGTCACAAAGAGTCAGACATGACAGAGAGACTAAGCACAGCATGACAGCGGGACATAAGGATCTACCTGACTCCAATATGATGTCTTCCTAGCTAATTATATCTGCAATGACTTTATTGGCATATAAGGTTACATTCTGAAACACCGGGAATTATGATTTCAATGTATATTTTCCATGGGGAGGAGGGCAATTCATCCCATAATATTTCTCTTATTTCTTTCACTTTTACCTATTTAAAGGGCATGTGATGCGCTTCCCTAGTGGTAAAGAATCTGCCTGCCAATGCACAAGATGTGGATTCAATCCCTGGGTCAGGAAGATCTCCTGGAGAAGGAAATAGCTACCCACCCACTCCAGTAGTCTTGCCTGGGAAATCTCATGGACAGAGGAGTCCAGCAGGCTACAGTCCGTGGGGTTGCAAAGAGTTGGACACAACTTAGGGACTAAACAGCAAAAAACAAGGCAAGTGGTATATGGCAAATGCATGTATTCTCATGGGGACATCCAGCTCAGCTAATTCCACACTCTGGCTATGGCCTATGGTGTCCTGAGTGTGAAGACTTACAAATGGCCTGGCAAATTCTCTCATTTTTAGTTCTACAATACCACTGGAATTTCATTACAAATCCAAGTTTCTATAGAAAACCTCAACCCATCCCCCTCTTTTTTTTAGAAAAGAAAATATTCGAATACTTGGTCTGACCACTCTATTTCCTATCCTTCAGGTTCTGTTGCACTTACTGTGGTGAACATGTTAGGACAATAATGGTTATGAAGGAAGGATGTGGGGAAGTCGGAAAGGATGCAGCCTCATTTCTGGACCAGGGAAATGACAAATTCAGCTCTATACTGGGTCATTAGAACACAGTTACTGTGGAGATATTCATTGATAATAATTCTTTCCTTATTTTCAGGAAATATTTTTCTGAAATGATAATAGAATCAGATTATAACATCAAAATAAATGTAATATGCTTGTATTCTCTGACCTCTATTCATTAAAGATTAAATATAATTCTACTTTAAGACCTACATAAAGTTATCTTCTTTAAAATTAGAAAACCTATTTCTCCTATGATATAGATTTTAATAAGTCTAATTTTGTAACAACGATTTTGCTGGCCAGTTGCATGCAACCCTTTTGCAAGGCAATGAAACTATCTACACAATTCATGAAAACCCTTGTGGTTTATGACTTATGATTAATAAAGTTAATTCAGAAATTTTAAAAAAGTTATATGCATGAAAAGTCTGTTGGGCTAGAATTTACAGACTATGACAATCTGAGTTTCATATAATTCTTGGACCACTCTTATGCAAACTAGATATTTGGTTACAGTGGTGTCCTAGAAGTGATTTTGGGATGAGGGTAATCTGGAAGATATGTCTGAGATCAAGCAGAGATAAATCACATCTTCCAACTTAAACAGTCACCTTGAATTTAGTGGTTCCAGGTTACTTGCCTGGTCATTAATCAAGCTTATTCCCTCGATCCTCATGTGGGGAAATATTTCTTTTTCAGGACTGTTCTATGTATTTATAGATTTGGAGAAATTATAACTAAAATTCTCTTAATTTCTCTAAGAGAATGAGACAGAATTAAGAATTAGATTAAGATTAAAGTAGATATCATCTGAAGTAAACCTAATTTGGAAGTCAACTTTGGATCTGAGGCAAAAATAAATCTATTCCTTTTCATCTAAATTGAATTAATGGTGCCAGTGATTTATAACCTTCTAGTTAAAAAAAAAATCACTAGTGACTCTTTCAGTTTTGCAATTAAAGATTAAATATTAACAGTTTGTTCTTGCAAAAATATAAATTCAGTAAAATAAGACAGAATTAAAGATCTACTTAAATAGACATTTCTCCAAAGAAGACATACAGATGGCCAAAAAACAAACGAGAAGATCTCAGCATTATTAATTATCAGAGAAGTGCAAATCAAAACTACAATGAAGAATTACCTCATACTGGTCAGAGTGACCATTTTCAAAAGTCTACAGACAATAAATACTCAGAGAGGGTGTGGAGAGAAAGGAACCCTCCGACCGTGTTGGTGGAATATAAATTGGTTGACCTCCTCTGGAGAAGAGGATGGAGGCTTCTTAAAAAATTAGAAGTGGAACTATTCTACAAGCCAGCAATCCCACTTCTAGATATACACCCAGAGAAAATCATAATTTGAAGATACATGAACTCCAATATTCACTGCAACCCTACTTGCAAGAGCCAAGACATGGAAGCAATCTAAATGTCCATCAAAAGAGGAACGGATAAGGGGGTGTGATACATATATACAATGGAATATTATTAATCAGTTCAGTTCAGTCACTCAGTCGTGTCCAACTCTTTGCGACCCCATGAATCGCAGCATGCCAGGCCTCCTTGTTCCATCACCAACTCCTGGAGTTCACTCAGACTCACGTCCATCGAGTCCGTGATGCCATCCAGCCATCTCATCCTCAGTCGTCCCCCTTCTCCAATGAGTCAACTCTTCACATGAGGTGGCCAAAGTACTGGAGTTTCAGCTTTAGCATCAGTCCTTCCAAAGAAATCCCAGGGCTGATCTCCTCCAGAATGGACTGGTTGGATCTCCTTGCAGTGCAAGGGACTCTCAGGAGTCTTCTCCAACAGCACAGTTCAAAAGCACCAATTCTTCAGCGCTCAGCTTTCCTCACAGTCCAACTCTCACATCCATACATGACTACTGGAAAAACCATAGCCTTGACTAGACAGACCTTAGTTGGCAAAGTAATGTTTCTGCTTTTGAATATCTAGGTTGGTCATAACTTTTCTTCCAAGGAGTAAGCGTCTTTTAATTTCATGGCTGCAGTCACCATCTGCAGTGATTTGGGAGCCC
>SJYX01023080.1:219411-270508 GCA_006410675.1 Oreotragus oreotragus
TGTTGCTTCCTGACCTGCATACAGATTTCTCAGGAGGCAGGTCAGGTGGTCTGGTATTCCCATCTCTCTCAGAATCTTCCATAGTTTATTGTGATCCACATAGTCAAAGGCTTTGGCATAGTCAATAAAGCAGAAATATTTTTCTGGAACTCTCATGCTTTTTCCATAATCCAGCAGATGTTGGTAATATTATTAATATTCAGCCATAAAAAAAACATGGATGGAGCAGCAATCTGGATGTACCTAGAGATTAACGAAGTAAGCAGACAAAGAAAAATATCATATGATAGCACTCATATGAGGAATCTAATTTAAAATATGTATATAAATAAACATACACAAAACAGAAGCAGACTCATAGATTTCAAAAACAAACTATGATTACCAAAGAGGAAAGGGGTGGGGGAAACATGAATTATGACATTTATGCAGCCTCTATAAGCTGGATTCTCCCCTAGAGCCTGCAGAAAGTAACGCATCTCTGCCAAGTACCTTTGATTTTAGTTCCATGATATACATTTGGGACTTCTGATCTCCAAAATAATAAATGTGTACTGTTTTAGACAACTAAGTTTGTATTTTATGATAAGAGGCAATAAGCATAAAAAAAAATGAAGGACAAAATAGAAAATGTTTAAAATAGTTAATAATGGACTTTTGAGAGGGGCATGATCAGATATAAAAGAAAAAAATCATTGCCATCTTTCCAAAGCTATCTCAAGTTGTTTCCACACCATCTACCAGGTATCAGAAATGGGCTTAAGCATCCTAAGTTTTACTTCTTCTTCAACCCCCAGACACTGATACATCAGCAAGTCTTTTCAAATATATGTCCAACAGTTTCCCTCCACTGACACCGTCATGATCCCAGCCGATATTCTCATGCAACGTGTTGATATCTTCTTCCAACTTTAATAGTTATCCATTCTATATATGGTGTCCCAAGTGTCTCAGGTAACAGTTTAAAATCAGATGAAAGTCCACACTATTTGGGAGGTCTCTGGCCCTCCCCCCACAAATTATCGTAATACAGACCCAGGAATTTTGTATTTGTTGTTCCATATGCTTAGAATGTGTTTTCAATTTTTGTTGCATATCTGACTCATTGTCTTCTTTCTTCTTTCTGTTAAGATGTCATATTTTCATGGAGGCCTCATATAAAAATCCAAACTAAAGTATTTTACTAATAAAACTCTATGCCATATTCCTGTAGTATTCTTTAGTTACACTTTTTGCTAACTGAAATGTTTTCATTTTTTAAATTGACTCATTTTCTACATCTTCTAAAATATAATCCCAATGAAGATATGGATGGTATCTGGTCTCTGGCATTCAGTTCAGTTCAGTCGCTCAGTCGTGTCCGACTCTTTGCGACCCCATGAATCGCAGCACGCCAGGCCTCCCTGTCCATCACCATCTCCCGGAGTTCACTCAGACTCACGTCCATCGAGTCCGTGATGCCATCCAGCCATCTCATCCTCGGTCGTCCCCTTCTCTTCCTGCCCCCAATCCCTCCCAGCATCAGAGTCTTTTCCAATGAGTCAACTCTTCGCATGAGGTGGCCAAAGTACTGGAGCTTCAGCTTTAGCATCATTCCTTCCAAAGAAATCCCAGGGCTGATCTCCTTCAGAATGGACTGGTTCGATCTCCTTGCAGTCCAAGGGACTCTCAAGAGTCTTCTCCAACACCACAGTTCAAAAGCATCCATTCTTCGGCGCTCAGCTTTCTTCACAGTCCAACTCTCACATCCATACATGACCACAGGAAAAACCATAGCCTTGACTAGGCGGACCCTAGTCGGCAAAGTAATGTCTCTGCTTTTGAATATACTATCTAGGTTGGTCATAACTTTTCTTCCAAGGAGTAAGCGTCTTTTAATTTCATGGCTGCAGTCACCATCTGCAGTGATTTTGGAGCCCAAAAAAATAAAGTCTGACACTGTTTCCACTGTCTCTGGCATTAGGTATCCAAAAAAAAAATTGTAAATATTGTAATAAAACATTATTGTAGTGAAATTAAAAACTATCTCCTTAATATCATACAAAACTATGTAATTTTCTCTAATAGATTTTTGTCACCTTGAATTTGAAATAGGAATTGAAGAGTGGACTATGAGGGGACAGATAGGATATCAGGAAGGATTCAGAAGCCAGGCTTTTGACAATTTTGAGAAAAACAAAGTGCCAATTACTGAAGGAATAAGAGGCTGAGATAAATGTAAGATAGGTTCTTGATGACATTTATATTTGAAATAATTTTATTGCTCCCATACAAAGCATATTCCCAAATATTTCTTTCAGATGGGTTCCTCCATAGACTGAATTTCATATGACTAGTAGACAATTATAATTTGGCTTGTTTAGAGGACAGGATAAAGATTCCTGAATAAGAAGAGTTATAGAGAGTCAATTTACTCAAAGTAATTAGACTAGAAATGGGGCAAGTGAGAAACTTTTTCATAGGAGGCAAGACTTTTCTTTAGTGTATAAGGTATTTATACCTCAGACCCTAAAAAACCCCTAAGGTAATTTCATCACTTTTTTTTTTTTCCACTTATTCATGATGTTTTATCAAGCTCACACTCTCCTCGGGCATTGTGGATTAATCGATGAATTAGAGAGGCCAATTTCTTGCCATTATAATATTCACAGCCTGATGGGAAAATACAAACATCAAAGAAACACTTCACTAGTTAAATACAGAACACTGAATGTACAGAACATGGAATTTTTCTTAAAAATGTACAGGATAGAGAGAACAGAGGAGAAGAAAGCATTTTTGAAGCTAAAAAGGAAATGGTCAAGTGGTAAAGGGTTTAGAAGATCATAGTCTAATCCCATGTCTGTAGTGTGTAAAACCAAAAAGCATTTTTTCACTTGCCAGAATTACCCCAAGTTTCCAAGTTTAACACTGCCAGATGCCTTGGCAACTGTGGGATGTGGGTAAGACTAAGATGAGTAATACTGTTGGAAAGTTAAAAAAGCTACAAGTGTCTTATTCTCTCCTCTGATCCATTTAGGCTATGACTTTGCTTCCCCATCTTATTATAAGATGGGAGCTGTGGTCTCTGAGGATCACTAAACAGAAGACTATTGGAAACCAGGCATGGTGGAGAGTGAGGAAACCATATGGAAAATGCAGAGATTAAGGAATGGTTGCATTCCTAATGCTGGGAAGCCCAGCTGTCTTTCCCCCAGGTCATTGTCATCCCAGAAAGAAACTGGAAAATTGTGTTCTGTGACATCTTTCAAGTAAAAAGGAGAGGGTTTCATTCAATCTTGCTCAGTTAGAGCCCCACTTAACAATCTCCATTTTACTATTCATAGCTTTAAGTAAGTGTAATTAGTACACCAATCTTAGATATTATGAGAGAAACAAGAATTCTCAAATCATAGAAAAATCTCAGATATGAAAGATAGGCTGAATCAAATAAACATCAATTTCTAGGAGACATAAACAATTTGAAAATAAATGCCAAAATATATTTTGAATATCAACAGAGAAATAAAATAAAAAATTTTTTAGAAAGAACAGGAATATATGTATGAAAATACATATATATACACTATGTATATGTATACAGAACATTTATAAAACTTTAGAAACTTAATAACATAACAGTGGTTTTAAAAACTCAAGATAATTGAAAGCAATGGGAATCTTCCAGAAAAGATAGAAAAATATAACTGTAAAAAATAAAGTTAAGGTGACTGGATGATCTACCCAGGCATGTCAACATGTAAATATTGAGATCTCAAAAAGAGTAAACAAAAGGAAATAAAATTAATTCATTAGGGAAATAGAATATTCAAGAACACTTCCAGAACAACAATTAAAAAACCATGTTTTCCTATGGGTATATTTAACCTAATACCCCAACATAAAATGAAAATAAAAGCACACTATTTAGAAATTACTTTGTATTCACTAACCTACATCTCTTTTGAACTAAAGTGGTTTTGATGCTGTTGTGCCTTTTGTATTCTGTTATGCTGGCTGGATATAAATGATCCAGCAGAGAACTCCTCCAAGGCCCAACCAATTTTCAGAATGACAAGGTGAAAAAAATCTGAAACACCACACAGAAGGATATGCATATTCCAAGTCTTATACCTTCTAAACAGACTGTTAGATAAGCTGGAAAGTAGCCTCTGCTGTAGAAGGAACTGGCAACCCACTCCAGTATTCTTGTCTGGAGAATCCCATGCACAGAGGAGCCTGGTGGGCTGCTGTACATAGGGTCGCGCAGAGTTGGACACGAATGAAGCGACTTAGCATGCATGGATGCACTGGAGAAGGAAATGGTAGCCCACTCCAGTGTTCTTGCCTGGAGAATCCCAGGGATGGGGGAGCCTGGTGTTGTATTCACTAACCTACATCTCTTTTGAACTAAAGTGGTTTTGATGCTGTTGTGCCTTTTGTATTCTGTTATGCTGGCTGGATATAAATGATCCAGCAGAGAACTCCTCCAAGGCCCAACCAATTTTCAGAATGACAAGGTGAAAAAAATCTGAAACACCACACAGAAGGATATGCATATTCCAAGTCTTATACCTTCTAAACAGACTGTTAGATAAGCTGGAAAGTAGCCTCTGCTGTAGAAGGAACTGGCAACCCACTCCAGTATTCTTGTCTGGAGAATCCCATGCACAGAGGAGCCTGGTGGGCTGCTGTACATAGGGTCGCGCAGAGTTGGACACGAATGAAGCGACTTAGCATGCATGGATGCACTGGAGAAGGAAATGGTAGCCCACTCCAGTGTTCTTGCCTGGAGAATCCCAGGGATGGGGGAGCCTGGTGGGCTGCCGTCTATGGGGTCGCACAGGGTCGGACACGACTGAAGTGACTTAGCAGCAGCAGCAGCCTCTGTTGTGGTAAGCCACAGAGATTTGGAGTTGTTTGTTATAGAAGCTGCCCATGTGATTAATACAAAATATAAACACTCTTTTTCTAATGTAAACTGTGAAATCAGAAAAAGCTGCATTTAAACATAGAAATGATAATATAGGAAAAGCCTATCACTGAAACATTTTGCGAATGTGATTTTATATAAACAAAATCATCTTAGAGAATTGCATTGAATCCCAAATCATGAAAAGTTAGTGACCTGATTTTTCCAGGAAGCAAGCATTATTATTTTTATTTTTATTTCTAATTTGAAAAAAAAAATAGAATGCAAGACATTTTTTCTCTCTAAGTTGACTGTAACCAACTATGGTGGAGGAACATTTCTACCATTGGTTAAATAGCAAAATGTATGAGAAAGTGTGTACATTATCCTTATCAAAATTCATAAGTAATCATAAGTAAGAAATGAATTGCCAGTCTATGTTCAATGCAGGATGCAGGATGCTTGGGGCTGGTGTATGGGGATGATCTGGAGGGAAGATGTGGGGTGGGAGGTGGGAGGGGGGTTCATGTTTGGGAGTTCGTGTAAAAAAATAAATAAATACAAAAAAAAATTCATAAGTAATCAATAAAAACTTAGTACTTACTATAATGTGGCTTTTAATAAGTCTCATAAATGTGATATGTCACACTTTAAAGCTTCTTCTGCCTTAACTTGTGTTTCATGTTTAGTTCTCTGAGACAATCTAACCCTGGGCACAATGGAGCCTTTTCCCAATAACCTGTGGAGTAATTCATGCTTTTCATAATGAAAAAGTCAGGGGCAATTCTGTTTTTTCAACAGTCCCCCCAGCACCCTGACATCACAGGCATAAAACCCACTCTCAGAGACAGAAAGCCATTCCAACTCTACTGTGTTTACTTTTCTTTTTTGCAACTTTTTCCAAAGTAATGCTGACAAAAATAACTTGGGGGAGTAGAAAGAAAACTTAATTAGTTGAAAAGAAAAACAACACATCAAAGTCTACACCCCTGAGCTAAAATGCAAAACAATGTTATTGTTCTTACCAGAAATCCTTTCTTGGCTTTCAATATGTGAAAGTGTGGGGGAGATTAATGACCCTTTAGTTGAAAGACTCCAGCAGAAAGTATCTGTAAATCATTTGCTAGTTTCGAGAAAACACCCTGAGAAAATTTCATTAGATGTTCTATTTTAGTAGTAGTATTCCACTTTTTCTTCTCGCCTTTTTCATCTTTCCAGTGTTGCTAGGCTTATAATCAATGAAGACATGCTAATTACATTGCTCTCCAAGGTGGACTCTACAGAACAAGCCCTGTCTACAAAATCGCTTTTTTGTAGCGATTGCCAGACCAGCAGCCTCATCCCCGCAACTAATTTGGTGCAGGTAGGAAAATACTATCTTTAGTTCTTTCATCTTGGTTGCAGAAGTAAAAATGTACAGAAATGATTTCAAATGTGAAAAACTAGGAATCGTCTGTCTTCTAAATCCTAAGACATTTCATTAGGTTAGTTATCTTTCACTTTTAAATCATTGGGTTTTTTTTCCCCCTTCTATATATTCATTTTCTCCTCTTTTTGTTTTAACTGATTTTCTTGTGAGTATGTGGATTATTAAATTTCTTTGGTGACTTTTATGACTATTCAACACAGATCTCACATATTGGCATTCAGTGATTAATTATTAAGTAAAGGCTGCATTTGGGGACAAAAAGTAAAAGACAATCATCTTACAGAGAAACCAGATATAATGAACGTCAACGACAAATATGAAAGCCCCACCATTTCCATAAGGTTGTTAAAACAGTTTTTTTTTTTAAATTAATAGACAAGGGAGCAGACATTTCTATTGAAAAATAAGAATGTCCTTATGAAATAAGCAAGAGAATTGCAAAGGATATGGAAATCAACAACTTCTACTTAGAGAAAACGTTTCACTGAGAGATAGTCTGCAATGGTAGTTCTGTGTATTTGTTAACTAGAGAACTGTGACTTTTCTGGAACTCAAAAGTATCAGTTACATGTTCCTAGATTATTCATATCACTGGGTCACATGTTCCAGTTACTAACAAACAAAACAAACAAACAAGATAAGGAAGACAAAGGCCACCGTGAAAGAGTTAAGTGTTCTTGTCAAAATAATTTCCTTGCCCCTCGGGCTAAACTCTGAAACTCTAGTTAACACAAATATATTTCTCTAAAGTTGCTTTACCAGACAAAAATAAGAAAAAATATTGATTTTTTTTCTCTAAGGAAAAAGAGTATTTAAATATATATTTAAGCATATTTGATGTAGAACTACAACACAATATTATGATTCATGAATATTTAAAAATCAAAAACACTTTGATTTTAGTAATGCATCATCCAGATTAACATTTTGATAAAAAGAGATGTAAACTATTTAATATATAAAAATCCCTATTTTATATTTTCTTTGAGAAATACTTTTTTTCTATCACATACCAAAACTTTAAAATATTTTATTTTTGCTTATAACCTATAGTGCTCAATATATGTGAACTGCTTGTCACAAGACTTGACACAAAATCATATTTCATATATGATGGAAAGAGGAAAAGAGGGCAACAGAGGATGAGATGTTTGAATGGCATCATCTACGCAATGGACTTGAGTTTGAGCAAACTCTGGAAGATGGTGAAGGATAGGGAAGCCTGGTGTGCTGCAGTCCATGGGGTCACAAAAAGTCAGACATGATTTAGTGACTGAACAACAAATATTCACTATTGAACTTATCAATTATTTATTAATTATATATTATGCATACAAAATATTTTGTGTGTGTAAATTTAAAATGAATGCAGCAAGTTCCTTGAGGGCAGGGACCCTCTCTATCATTCTCACTGCTGTATTTCCTGTCTAGTAAAATACCTTGCATCTATTAGACACTCATTATGGGCTCCAAAATCACTGCAGATGGTGATTGCAGCCATGAAACTAAAAGATGCTTGTTCCTTGGAAGGAAAGTTATGACCAACCTGGACAGCATATTAAAAAGCAAGAGAAATTACTTTGTCAACAAGGTCCATTTAGTCAAGGCTATGGTTTTTCCAGTGGTCATGTATGGATATGAGAGTTGGAGTATAAAGCTAAGTGTCGAAGAATTGATGCTTTTGACGTGGTGGTGGAGAAGACTCTTGAGAGTCCTTGGACTGCAAAGAGATCCAACCAGTCCATCCTAAAGGAGATCAGTCCTGGGTGTTCATTGGAAGGAGTGATTTTGAAGCTGAAACTCCAATGCTTTGGCCACCTGATGCGAAGAGCTGACTCATTTGAAAAGACCCTGATGCTGGGAAAGATTGAGGGCAGGAGAAGGGGAGGACAGAGGATGAGATGGCTGGATGGCATCACCGACTCAATGGATGTGGATTTGTGTGGACTCTGGGTGTTGGTGATGGACAGGGAGGCCTGGCGTGCTGTAGTTCATGGGATCGCAAAGAGCCAGACACGACCGAGGAACTGAACTGAGCTGAACTGAACTGATGTGAAGAATTAGTGATAAGAAAATCATGAATAAGTGAAAGATGATGTTGCTGATAAAATCTCAGCGAAGATGGAAAAATGATTTATTATTTGATCCTCCTTCAGCATATTATGGGTTTCCTTGGCAGCTCAGATGGTAAGCAATCTGCCTGCGATGCAGGAGACCCAGGTTCGATCTCTGGGTCAGGAAGATCCCCTGGAGAAGGAAATGGCAATCCACTCCAGTATTCATACCTGGAGAATTCCATGGACAGAGGAGCCTGGCGGGCTACAGTCCATAGGGTCGCAAAGGTTCGGACATGACTAAGCAATTAACACAGACAGCATATTACAAGCATCCAAAGCAGAAATCTCCTTATTATACAAACAGAATAACACCTTAAAAGTCTTTTTTTCAGCACAAGGTAGGATCAGGAACAGAGATCTGTATAATGCCTCCTTAGTTAATTCACTTTTTAAATTCCATGACCTCACAGTTGTTATAGTATCTTAATAATTAATAGTTTCGTGAAACACTTCATAAATATTTTATTCATAATTAAAATAGGGCAGCAAAAGAAGACTTTCATAACAATAAGCTCAATTTTCAAACATCTTAAGTTTTATTTTTTTTCTGGGGAACACCAGCAGGTGAAGCCTGGGGCTTCCTCTGGGTGGAGGGAAGGTGTGTTTTCTAGGAAGGCATACAGCCTGCAGGGTGCAGCCTGCAGGGTGCTCTCAGTGGCTTTGGGCTGTGTGTGGAGTGGGGGTGTAAGTGTGATCGTGAAGGAGGGGCAGGGACAGGATTCTCCAGATGCTCTGAGGAAGGAGAGTGGCTTAGGGAAGGGAAGTATCAGGCCCCAGTTGTTGCTGCCACAACCCCCCTTCCCAGAAGACGCCCAAATCTCCCAGGACCCTGGGAATTCTACAGGGTCAGCAGGGCATCACGGCGCCCTTGCCCCCGACTCAGCTGTGAGATGTTGGGCTCACACCACTTATCAGGCAAACCCCGATCCTAGTCATACCTGGGCCCCAGCCTAGAGGCACGGTGAGCAGCACCTTATGGGGAGAGATTGTTACTTACTATGGTTTGGGTTTTGTTTTTTGGTTAGTATTTTTGTACTTGTTCCATAGTTTAAGAGAGAAATTGCAGGAGCTTTTTTATATATGGCATGTGGCCTCTACATGGAACACTACCATTTCCCCTTCCACTTTAAATATTCAACATATCCAAATGATATGGTTTGGATATCATTTGGTTGAAATACCTATTCTTCTGCAGTAAAAATCAACAAGCTCATGATTATTTTTTAAATTAATTAATTTATTTTAATTGGAGTCTCATTAATTTAAATTATTGTAGTGGCTTTCACCATACATCAACAAGAATCAGCCATGGGTACACGTGTACACATGTCCCTCATCCTGAACCCCCCCCAACCTCCCGCCCCAATCCCATCCCTCAGGGTCGTCCCAGTGCACCGGCCCTGAGCACCCTGTCACATTCATTGGACTTGGACTGGCGATCTGTTTCACATATGGTAATATACATGTTTCAATGCTATTCTTTCAAATTTTTAATGAGCACTTTCATTTTTTTAAATTTGCCACTATGCTTCCTAAAGGGCTTCCCCGTTGGCTCGGGGGTAAAGGGTCCACCTGCCAATGCAGGAGATGCAGGTTCGATTCCTGGGTCAGGAAGATCCCCTGGAGAAGGAAATGGCAGCTCATTCTACTATTATTCTTGCCTGGGAAAGCCCATGGACAGAGGAACCTTGTGGGCTATAGTTCACGGGATTGCAGAGTCAGACATGACATGGCGATTAAACAACAACATGCTTCTGGAGGATAAAGGAAGGTCTAGAAAGTGGTTGAAATTAATTTACTCAAGAATTTGAGGGTCTGTAAGCCTTTTCCATACACATCATATTGTTTATCATCATAAAACCTCCTGTGTATTCAAATCTAGTATCAACTTTTTAACCATATTGGTTTCATGATAGACACACTTTGGGTTTATTGCCCTATTTTGGCAAGTGGATGATATAAGGGGCGATGCAGCTGAATCATAGTTCTGTTTCCTGTCTCTTCGGGGTCTAGACTAACAGAAAATGGGACATTAAGTCAAAAGGGAAAAGTTCAGTACCAGTCTAGATTTATTATAGCTGTGCGATGTGGATTTTGCAGAAGTAAGTGCAGACAGATCAAGTGTGCTGAAATATCCAGCACTGTTAGCCAGAATAGAGGTAAATAGCTAAAGAAAGTCATCATAAAGGTGAGCTTTGATTTCCAATACATATTTCTTAAGGAATACATTTTTCTTGCGGCTGCTCAGGGCCTGATGTACAAAGACACCTGCTAGACCGTCTGCAGTGTAATCCCTGCTGCTTCTCTCCAGGACAGAGTCGCATCTTGACCAAGACCAGGAAATTAACTTTAAAAGGCTAAATGTAACAGGCATTTAACTGTCACTGCTTCCAAAAAGGAAATGTGTGAGATAAGTTATAAAGACCCAGATTTTGAAAGCCAATTCCAAATTTTAGCAAGGAATTCAGAATTCAGGGATGAATAAGGCACAGCTCTTTCCTTCCTGAATTAACGTGCATTCTGGTGGAAAAGACAAACACTTCCACAAGAATTTAGGGCTAAATGGGGCAACCTCTATCAAATATGGTGAAAGCAGTGAGCTGGGGAAGTACATGGAAGGCAGAGATTTTCACTGGAGAACTGCAAAGTTTCCAGGAGATGGAGATTCAGATAGGCCTTAAAGAGTGAATTTAAGAGTACTTTCCTTGG
The DNA here is from genome assembly GCA_006410675.1 of Oreotragus oreotragus. Taxonomy (NCBI): domain Eukaryota; kingdom Metazoa; phylum Chordata; class Mammalia; order Artiodactyla; family Bovidae; genus Oreotragus; species Oreotragus oreotragus. The sequence continues at coordinate 230,558 of SJYX01023080.1, forward strand.
TGTGAGCATAGAGATAAAATTCAAGGCAAAGGAAACAGGATAACTTTTTTAAAGTCAGGAAAAGTCTTCTTTATTTTAAACTTTAAAGAATCAGAATTTAATACCTGGAAAGGAAATTAAAGTTCATTTACTTTATGAGTCTTCAAATCACATTTTTTATTACTCTAAGTATAATAGTGCTCCTAGAGGTGAGGATAAAAAGGAAAATATTTTGTTGCGAAAATTAGTTTTCAGTGCCAGTGGTCATTTCTAATTGTTCAGTTTTACCAAAAAGCTGCTTAGACGTGGCATGCAGTATCCACTCAGAAATAATTTTGCCTGAAAGACATTTAGGAGTTTTGACTTCTATTCTAATAAACTTTACCTTATTCTACTACTACTGTATATCTGTAACTGAGTCAAAGCTTACTTTGCTCGCTGCATGACAGGCCAATGATTTGGAGACAAGGTGTTGAGGCAAGGAATATGACTTGATTCAGAAACCTGGCCACCAGAGAAGATGACAATCTAATATCTCAAAACAACCATCTTATCAGAGTCTGGATGCCGGGTTCTCCTATAAAAGGGAGATGGGGGTAGGTGAACAGGTAAAAAAAAAAAAAAAAAAAAAAAAAAAATCCATGAATCTCACAAATACCTCCTGGAATGGCTAGATTCAGGGAGGGGATGTGTTAATTTTCTCCTTCCTGTAATAGTGGCAGACTATTTTTGGAGCTCCAAAATCACTGCAGATAGTGGCTGCAGCCATGAAATTAAAAGACACTTGCACCTTGGAAGAAAAGTTATGAACAACCTAAACAGCATATTAAAAAGCAGAGACATCACTTTACCAACAAAGGTCCGTCTAGTCAAAGCTATGGTTTTTCCAGTGGTCATGTATGGATGTGAGAGTTGGAGTATAAAGAAAGCTAAGCTCCGAAGAATTTATCCTTTTGACCTATGGTGTTGGAGAAGGTTCTTCTTGAGAGTACCTTGAACTGCAAGGAGATCCAACCGTTAAATTCTAAAGGAAATCAGTCCTGAATATTTATTGGAAAGACTGATGTTGAGGCTGAAACTCCAATATTTTGGCCACCTGATGTGAAGAACTGACTCAGTTAAAAAGACCCTGAAGCTGAAAAAGATTGAAGGCGGGAGGAGAAGGGGATGACAGAGGAAGAGATGGTTGGATGGCATCATCGACTCAATGGGCGTGAGTCTGAGTGAACTCCGGGAGTTGGTGATGGACAGGGAGGCCTGGCGTGCTGTGGCCCATGGGGTCGCAAAGAGTTGGACACAACTGAGTGACTGAACTGAACTGAACCATATGCTAGGAACTGGTTCTGTTCCCAGTGAATTTAAGATTATTTCTTTGTTGTGAAATAATCCAGAGATGAAGCAGAGAGGTTAAGAAAGTAGAGTCAATTTAAGCAAAAATAGGCTCTCAGAGGAAAAGCAGGCACACAAGTGAGGAGCTGCTTCCCTGAGTTTCTTTGGCAAGCTGGTCATGAGGGGCATACAAATGGAGGCATGGAATATTCACTGGGGAGGGAGGAGTTGGGGGTCATCTTCCCTTATTTTCATCCCAGCTCCACTTTTTCAAGGGGAGGAGGGAGTTTTGTCCTTATTTAGCTTAGATCAGAAATGTCGTGGCATTGGTGAATGATGGGTACTTTCAATCTATAAAGCTGATCTTGTAATGAGATCACAATGAGTGAAAAATGACCTTTGATCACATGAGGTTCCCACCTTTCCCCACTTTTCTTTATCTGCTACTGGGACCTATATTATTGGAGAAGGAAATGGCAACCCACTCCAGTGTTCTTGCCTTGAGAATTCCAGGGACGGGGGAGCCTGGTGGGCTGCTGTCTATAGGGTAGCACAGAGTTGAACACAACCGAAGTGACTTAGCAGCAGCAGGGACCTATATTGCCCCCAAAAGTGTGGTTTCTTGTCAGTCGGAAGGCTCCTGCTTTCCTTTGTCTGCCTGTGGACCCCTGCAGTTTATAAGATACCTCATTTCCTGCCACCTGACTCCTGACCCCATTTCTCTGTTCATCCCTAGCTACCCGCTGGTGGTAACACCTCTATACATGAGAAATACAGAAGGAAACAGCCCAGCTGAATCCTGTTTGCTTGAGGGGAGCTTGGTAGGCTGCAGTCCATGGGGTCGCTAAGAGTCGGACACGACTGAGCGACTTCACTTTCATGCATTGGAGAAGGAAATGGCAACCCCAGTCATTGTTCTTGCCTGGAGAATCCCAGGGATGGTAAAAAAAAAAAAAAAAAAAAATCCATGAATCTCACAAATACCTCCTGGAATGGCTAGATTCAGGGAGGGGATGTGTTAATTTTCTCCTTCCTGTAATAGTGGCAGACTATTTTTGGAGCTCCAAAATCACTGCAGATAGTGGCTGCAGCCATGAAATTAAAAGACACTTGCACCTTGGAAGAAAAGTTATGAACAACCTAAACAGCATATTAAAAAGCAGAGACATCACTTTACCAACAAAGGTCCGTCTAGTCAAAGCTATGGTTTTTCCAGTGGTCATGTATGGATGTGAGAGTTGGAGTATAAAGAAAGCTAAGCTCCGAAGAATTTATCCTTTTGACCTATGGTGTTGGAGAAGGTTCTTCTTGAGAGTACCTTGAACTGCAAGGAGATCCAACCGTTAAATTCTAAAGGAAATCAGTCCTGAATATTTATTGGAAAGACTGATGTTGAGGCTGAAACTCCAATATTTTGGCCACCTGATGTGAAGAACTGACTCAGTTAAAAAGACCCTGAAGCTGAAAAAGATTGAAGGCGGGAGGAGAAGGGGATGACAGAGGAAGAGATGGTTGGATGGCATCATCGACTCAATGGGCGTGAGTCTGAGTGAACTCCGGGAGTTGGTGATGGACAGGGAGGCCTGGCGTGCTGTGGCCCATGGGGTCGCAAAGAGTTGGACACAACTGAGTGACTGAACTGAACTGAACCATATGCTAGGAACTGGTTCTGTTCCCAGTGAATTTAAGATTATTTCTTTGTTGTGAAATAATCCAGAGATGAAGCAGAGAGGTTAAGAAAGTAGAGTCAATTTAAGCAAAAATAGGCTCTCAGAGGAAAAGCAGGCACACAAGTGAGGAGCTGCTTCCCTGAGTTTCTTTGGCAAGCTGGTCATGAGGGGCATACAAATGGAGGCATGGAATATTCACTGGGGAGGGAGGAGTTGGGGGTCATCTTCCCTTATTTTCATCCCAGCTCCACTTTTTCAAGGGGAGGAGGGAGTTTTGTCCTTATTTAGCTTAGATCAGAAATGTCGTGGCATTGGTGAATGATGGGTACTTTCAATCTATAAAGCTGATCTTGTAATGAGATCACAATGAGTGAAAAATGACCTTTGATCACATGAGGTTCCCACCTTTCCCCACTTTTCTTTATCTGCTACTGGGACCTATATTATTGGAGAAGGAAATGGCAACCCACTCCAGTGTTCTTGCCTTGAGAATTCCAGGGACGGGGGAGCCTGGTGGGCTGCTGTCTATAGGGTAGCACAGAGTTGAACACAACCGAAGTGACTTAGCAGCAGCAGGGACCTATATTGCCCCCAAAAGTGTGGTTTCTTGTCAGTCGGAAGGCTCCTGCTTTCCTTTGTCTGCCTGTGGACCCCTGCAGTTTATAAGATACCTCATTTCCTGCCACCTGACTCCTGACCCCATTTCTCTGTTCATCCCTAGCTACCCGCTGGTGGTAACACCTCTATACATGAGAAATACAGAAGGAAACAGCCCAGCTGAATCCTGTTTGCTTGAGGGGAGCTTGGTAGGCTGCAGTCCATGGGGTCGCTAAGAGTCGGACACGACTGAGCGACTTCACTTTCATGCATTGGAGAAGGAAATGGCAACCCCAGTCATTGTTCTTGCCTGGAGAATCCCAGGGATGGGGGAGCCTGGTGGGCTGCCGTCTATGGGGTCGCACAGAGACGGACACGACTGAAGTGACTTGGCAGCAGCAGCAGCAGCTTCCACTGAAAGAATTTTTAGTACCTTATTATTGTTAATATTTATATTATCATCATTATCATCCATGTAAATAGCCCAAATATATTTATAATCAAGAGAAGCAAAAGAACTCCAGTAGTACTGGCCATTAGTACTTGGTTCAGTACTAGTTTAGTACTGGTACTAAACTGTCAATGTTTAAATCTAATCTATGTTCATTATTGCCTGAATGACAACAGGCAAAGCACCTAATATGTCTGTGCTTCAATTTTCTCATTTGTAAAACTCACTAACTGGGATCCTGAGTTCGGACTGTTGTTTTGAAGGGTTAAATGAGACAATATGTGTAAACGTCTTAGAACACTGTTTGAAACGTAGCCAGGATTCATTATTATTTTCTTTGTCATAATACATTTCTAAACTTATTTATGTTTCTATACTGCACTACCATATGCCTTTTCTAGTCTTTGTTTTTTAACTTCTTTACTCATGTAAAGTTTACATATAAAAACTACATACATTTCAAGTTTACAATTTGATAAGTTTTGGGGTAAGTATACATCAATAGACTCTTTCACCACAATAAGATAATGATAAAAATTTCCGCATGTCCCTTTATATTTTTCTTCCTTTCTTCCCATCCCCTACTTGTTCCCAGGCAACCACGAGAAATTATATTTGCATTTTCTGGGGTTTTCTTTTTTATCTGACTTCTTTCATTCAACATAATTATGTTGAGATTCATTTATGTTGCAGCATGTAGCAGTTTGTTCCTTTATACTACTAGAAGTAGTCTATTGTACCAATTATGCCATAATTTGTTTATCCATACACCTGTTGATAGACAATTATGCTGTTTCCAGTTTTCAGCTAATGCATATAAAGCTACAATGAACATTCGTGTATGAGTCTTTGTAAGTACATTATAATATTGAACAACTTTTCATGTGCTTGCATGCCATCCATGTATCTTCTCTGATGAGGTGTCAGATCTAAATTTTTGTTCTTTTTTTATTGAGTTTTTCCTTATTGTTCAGTTTGGGGAGTTCTTTATATATTCCAGATACAATTTCTTCATGAACTGCAAATTGCTTTCCAGTCTGTGACTTCTCTTTTCATTATCTTGAGTCTTTCAAAGAGTGGGCATTTTTAGTTTTGATGCAGTCCAATTGCTTAATATTTTTCTTAAGGAAATATAATTTTTGTGCCAGATCTAGGAAACTCAGGGTCATAATTTCTCTATACTCTTTTCCTTGATATTGTTGAGTTTTAGGTTATACATCTAGATTTAGGATCTTTTTAAAAATTTTTTATTTTTTTTACTTCTGGCTGCACCGTCTTCACTGCCTTGCATGAGCTCTCTCTAGCTGTGAGCAGGGGCAACTCTTCACTACAGTGCACCGGCTTCTCATCGCCCTGGCTGCTCCTGCTGCGAGGCACAGGATCAGGACATGCACGCTTCAGTGGCTTCGGCCTCAGGGGTTGTGGCGTGTGGGATTAGTTGCTCCACAGCATATGAAATCTTCCCAGATCAGGGATCAAATCCATTTCCCCTGAATTGACAAGCAGGGGAAGTCCCTATGGTACAGCTTAAGCTAATTTTTCTTTATGTGTTAAGGTATAGATCGAATTTCACTTTTCTTTGCACACAGATATCCTCTTTTAAAATCAGCATTAGTCCATTGAATTGCATTTGGACATTTGTCAAAATCAGTTAACCTTTTATGTTTAGGTATATTTCTAGACTAATTATTTTGTTCCATTAAACCAATACATTACATCTTAAAACTATAGCTTCCTAAACTCTTGAAATAAGGTAATATTAGCCCTGCAACTTTATATCTTTTTTTTTCAAAACTGTTTTAAATACATTGAGCTCTTTGCATTTCCATATGAAATTTAGAATCAACTTGACAATTTTCCACAATAGAGAAAAATCATCTCCTGGGATTTTGATTTGTTTGGGTAGACTCTATTGATCAATATGTAGAGAACCTTTAACAATATCAGGTGATCTGACCCATGACCACAGTGTATCTCTCCATTATTTTAGATGTTCTTTGATTTTTCTCAAAACTAATTTTTAGTATTCATGATATCAGTCTTATCATACTTCACCAAATACATCTTAAGGACTTTGTATATTGTGAAGTCACAGTATCCAGTGTATTTTTTATTTTGATTTCTGATTATATTGCCAGTTTATAGAAATACTGATAGTATTTTTTAAATTGATCTTGTAGAATGCAGACTCATTAAACTCATTAATTCTAGTAAACTTTCTAGAGAATTCTACAGAGTTTTCTACACAGATGATCATGTCTTCTAGAAATAAAGAGTTTTATTAGTTCTTTTCCAATCTGGATAACTTTCACTGCCCTTTCTTGGCTTATTTCACTGCCTAAAATCTGAGATAATGTTGCAAAGAAATGAGGATCTTTGGAGGAAAGCATTTAGTGTTTCACCATTAAGTTTTCTGTTAGCACTCGGTTTTTCATAGATTCATATTATAAAGTTGGGGAAGTTCCCTTCCACTTGTGGGTCACTGAGTTTTATCATGATTGGCTTTTAGATTTTGTCAAATTATTTTTATACACCTACTTATGCACTTTCTATTATCATTTTAGTGTCAATAAAGTGGGTTATATCAGTCAATTTTTGAATTTTAAGGCAGCCTTGAATTCCTGAAATAGACTCTGCTTAAATATTGATAGATTCATCTTACTAAATTTTGTTAAAGATTTTTATATCTACATCCATGAGAATGCTGTTCTGCAGTTTTTTGGTTTTGCTTCTGTTTTTTTACAATGTCTTTATTAGATTGGAAAACATCTCCTCCTTGGTAAACCTGTGGAAAAGTTTGTAGAGTATTGACACTATATATTTTATGGACTTCATGGATTTCATTAGTGAAACCATCTAGGAGTGTTTTCTTTGACTCACCTTTTTAATCTTTAGTGACCTTTAATAGTTAGTCAAGGAATGTGTCTATTTCATCTATACTGTCAAATTATTACAATAAATTTATTCATAACATTCTGTTTATCCTTTGAAAGTCTGCAGAATCCAGTGATGTCACAGCTCTCATTTCTGGCATTGTAATTTCTGGCTTTTTATCCTTCATCTGACAACCTATATACTTATCAATTTTACAATCTCTGAAACTCAGAAACCACTTTTTTTTTTTTTGCTGCATTGATATTTTCTGTTGATTTTATATTATTTTGGAGAAGATTCTTGTGATTCCCTTGGACAACAAGGAGATCAAACAAGTTAGTCTTAAAGGAAATCAACCCTGAATATGCATTGGAAGGACTGATGCTGAAACTGAAGCTCCAATAATTTGGCCACTTGATGCCACTCATTGGAAAAGACCCTGCTGGTGGGGAAGATGGAGGACAGGAGAAGGGGATGACAGAAGATGAGATGGTTGGATGGCATCATCAACTCAATGGACATGAGTTCATGCAAACTCTGGGAGATAGTGAATGATAAGGAAGCCTGGCATGCTGCAGTCCATGACGTCACAAAGAGTCAGACACTACTGAACAAGTGAACAACAAATTAGAGAAGTCTTCTTTCATTATTGCCATTTTGAAAATGGTTAATGTGGGCTTTCCTGGTGACTCAGATGGTAAATAATCTGCCTGCAAGGCACGAGAGCTGGGTTCAGTCCCTGGGTTGGGAAAATCCACTGGAGAAAGGAATGGCTATCCATTCCAGTATTCTAGCCTGGAGAATACCATGGACAGAGGAGTCTGGCAGGCTACAGTCTATGGGTTTGCAAAGAGTTGAACATGACTGAGCGATTTTCACTCAAAGTTTCTATTTCAAGAGAAACATTCTGTTCTACCACTAGGAAATGTATTTCCTCAGTGTAATCAGCAGTTTTAAGTTGGTCTGTGGATCATTATTTATTTATTGATATTGCTAGAATTTTAGTGTTTGAATTGTGGCTGTCATGCGATAGATTTATCTTCTTTTGTAAAATGACCCTTGAGAATTAGTCATCCCTTGTCTTACATAGAAAGGCACTTGATCTTATACAACCTATATGACTTTTCTATTTTCTTCCTTGAGACTTCTAAAATAAAACTTCTTTCTCTGGATTTCAGTCACTCAGTCCTGTCCAACTATTTGGGATCCCATGGACTGTAGCATGCCAGATTTACTTGTCCTTGATTATTTCTGGAGTTTAAAACTACCCAGAAGTTAATATACTATGGAAGAATGGATAATACTTATGCCATCCAATCTCATTGGTGTACACACACACACAAAAGGTATAGTTTCGCAGCATCAGTGAAAGTTCTTGTTCTTTTGATGCTCTAATAGACATGGCAGAGTAGACCACTGGTTCTTACTCTAACATACATTTTCTCCTTAGCTCCTAATGAGAACCTTGATTTTGTTCTAACCCTGATATGCTCAGCATTAAAAAAAAAATCTAAATTTCCCATTCTCCCTTCATCTTTCAAGCATTTCCTCCTTCTTTCTGCACAGAATTCAAACATTGATTCTAGTGATGATTCTATATCCATAAAAACATAACCGAGTGCATTGCTGAGACTTCAGATCTGATGTCTTCAAGTTTCTGTAACAACATCATGAGGCAGCTGCCTGGTCTATATTTCTACTTGAAAATAATACCATGCTAGTTCATTTTTATATCACTGTGTACTATTTCTTTACATGAAGCCTACCTTAGTACCTCACTACCATGGCAAGTTTACAAAACTCCTGTAACAGTAGATTTGTATGACCTATGATACATTTTACATCGAATGTTCTGATTGGTGTCAATTCTTGGCTATCCTAGTTTAAACATTAAAAAAAGACTTTCAGGTTCAGATAACTGTGTAAGTCAAGAGCAGGAAAAGCAGTCTGGCTGGATACCTCAAGGCTCTGCCTGTGTTGCTCTGAAATACTTGGTGTGAGTTTCACTGACATCTAGAAGGCTGTAGTTTTTCTAAGTTTTCATATTCACACTCAGTTTCCAAATGAAACAAGAAACATCACTTTCAAAGTTTTCTCGAAAGAGAGAAGGAAAGGCCCCTAGTAAACTTGCCATAGTACCAATTTATGTGCTCAGGGGATGACCAAGCATGGTCTGGTTAGGTTTGCCCTGTCTAAATGAATCTCCAGGGACAGAATAGGGTTACTGACACTGGCTATCTCAGATGAGTGGGTTTACACTTACCTGATGACAAACCTCATCAAGCAAGACATTTAGATTGTGATATTTAGATTGTGAATTATTAGGTACATATGTATTTATACATGTACCGCATAAACATACTGTTGCTAAAAATTTTAGATAAGAAAATGCCACATTTATTTTGTTTAAATGCTGACTGCAATACCATAAATTGATTTGATAACCTACAAATAAGTCACAAGCTCTGTTTGTAAAATCAGAATTTATCAGTGCCTAACTATGTAGTCAGTCTCACTCACCACATTGTGATATATAGTATAATAGAATGGGGGAACTACAAGAGATACAATCACAAAAGGTTTCAAAATATCCTCACAACACCACAGAATTTTAAACAAATACATTTTTCTTTACTAATCTAGGACGTGACAAAATCCCTGAAAGGCCACAAACCATGGGGCACTCATTATTCTGTTCTATCATAGAAGAGGGAAAGTTTTTAATAGAGAAGGAACCTGATGGTTTAATTCAGTGACCACAGACTTCCATGATATATGCCTGCCAGAAGGTTTATGTTCAATTACAGGCATATTGCTCAGTTATCTTAAATCTTCAAAATCCAGTATACAAAGTAGGAAAAGTTTGTTCTCCACCTGAAAATTTAGTTTTATTTCTCTAGATGGTTACCACATGTCTTACATGTAATAATAGAAACATTATTAAATGGAATGAAAAGGATGGAAACCTCTGTGCTTGCTTCTTTAAGTTTGGGACAGTTGTATCACGGAGAGCCACTGAACACTGTCAATAAGTTGCAGAAGATGACTGGGGCCACTTTGAATAGAAACCCATGATATTTGAACTTATTTTCATATTTTAAGCTAAAATAATTTCATTATGTTTATTCTGATAGCATTTCCCTAAAATCTGGCAAGCAACAAGAACTTAAGAGTTGAGCTCATTTTTTCAATAAAGAGTTATAATTTTCAGGATCCCTTCTTTATCCATTTAGCACATTTGTTTTCATCTTTTACATAAAGGGTCAGACATGACTGGGCGACTTTACCTTTACCTTTACATACAAAGCAGTGTATTTCTTATTTTGCGTAGCAACAGGATAAGCTTGGTTGCACTGTGGTAACATATCCATAACCTCAACAGACACTTATTTTTCTCTCATGTTGCATCATTATTGCATGCTTTTAGAATTCAGCTCCCTCTCTTTCTTACTCTGGGATTAGGCTGGCCCTCTGAAGTATTCCAAGTTGTTTTGCAGAAAAAGAATGTGGTGAGTCACGCACTGACTCTTAAGGCTTTACTCCAAAGTAATAACTGTCTCTTCCACTAATTTCTTTCAATTTAAAAAATTACACATTTAAAAAAATTTTGGCCTAAAGCATAAGGGATCTTAGTCACCTGACCAAGGACTGAACCCACGTGCCCTGCAGTGGAAGTGCAGAGTCTTACTCAATGGACATCCAGGGATGTCGCTATAGAGTCTTTAAAGGTCACTTTTCATTTACAGTTACAACAAAATATTGGCAGCGTTCCCCGCATTGTTTGGCACAGCCTTGAGCCCATCTCCCCTCAATAGTCTGTGTCTCCCCCTCCCCTACTCTGTGCTGCCCCTCCGCTCTGCCCCACAGGTAGTCACTACTTTGTTCTCTATATCTGTGAGTCTGTCTGCTTTTTGATATGCACAGTTCATTTTTAAGATTCTACTTGTAAGTCATATCATACGGTATTTGCCTTTCTCAGTCTGACTTATTTCCCTTAGCATAATGTTGACAGTCACATGACCCTAATTGCAAGGGTTAGTGAAGAGTCACTCTATCGTGGTTACATAAGCAAAACTGGAAATACTTGGTAAACGGTACTACTGTCTACTTTTGTTTTGAAGGAAAAACAAGTTTGAGTTTAAATGGATATACACACCGTAAAAATAGATACAAGTGATTCTTATGAAGTCAAGTGGGCCTTAGGAAGCATTACAATGAACAACGCTAGTGGAGGTGATGGAATTCCAGTTGAGCTGTTTCAAATCCTAAAAGATGATGCTGTGAAAATGCTGCACTCAATATGCCAGCAAAGTTGGAAACCTCAGCAGTGGCCACAGGACTGGAAAAGGTCAGTTTTCATTCCAATCCCAAAGAAAGGCAATGCCAAAGAATGCTCAAACTACTGCACAATTACATTCATCTCACATGCTAGTAAAGTAATGCTCAAAATTCTCCAAGCAAGGCTCCAGCAATATGTGAACTGTGAGCTTTCAGATGTTCAAGCTGGTTTAAGAAAAGGCAGAGGAACCAGAGATCAAATTGCCAATATTCACTGGATCATTGAAAAAGCAAGAGAGTTCCAGAAAAATATCTATTTCTGCTTTTTTGACTATGCCAAAGACTTTGACTGTGTGGATCACAATAAACTGTGGAAAATTCTGAAAGAGATGGGAATACCAGACCACCTGACCTGCCTCCTGAGAAACCTATATGCAGGTCAGGAAGCAACAGTTAGAACTGGACATGGAACAACAGACTGGTTCCAAATAAGAAAAGGAGTACATCAAGGCTGTATATTGTCACCCTGCTTACTTAATTTCTATGCAGAGTACATCCTGAGAAATGCTGGACTGGAAGAAACACAAGCTGGAATCAAGATTGCCGGGAGAAATATCAATAAACTCAGATATGCAGATGACACCACCCTTATGGCAGAAAGTGAAGAACTAAAGAGCCTCTTGATGAAAGTGAAAGAGGAGAGCGAAAAAGTTGGCTTAAAGCTCAATATTCATAAAACTAAGATCATGGCATCCGGTCCCATAACTTCATAGCAAATAGGTGGGGAAACAGTGGAAACAGTGGCTAACTTTATTTTTCTGGGCTCCGAAATCACTGCAGATAGTGATTGCAGCCATGAAATGAAAAGACACTTACTTGTTGGAAGAAAAGTTATGACCAACCTAGACAGCATATTCAAAAGCAGAGACATTAGTTTGTCAACAAATGTCTCTCTAGTCAAGATTATGGATTTTCCAGTAGTCATGTATGGATGTGAGAGGTGGACTATAAAGAAAGCTAAGTGGAGAAGAATTAATGCTTTTGAACTGTGGTGTTGGAGAAGACTCTTGAGAATCCTTTGGACTGCAAGGAGGTCCAATCAATCCATCCTAAAGGAGATCAGTCCTACTTTGGCCACCTGATGCGAAGAGCTGACTCATTTGAAAAGACCCTGATGTTGGGAAGGGTTGATGGCAGTAGGAGAAGGGGACATCAGAGGATGAGATAGTTGGATGGCATCACCTACTCAACGGACATGGGTTTGGGTGGACTCCGAGAGCTGGTGATGGACAGGGAGGCCTGGAGTGCTGCGGTTCATGGGGTCACAAAGAGTCAGACACGACTGAGCAAATTAACTGAACTGAACTGATTCTTATAGTAACAGACTCACAGAATATTTGGGAAAATAAAGAAGATGTTCTGAGTAAGATCATTTCAGAAGGCTGTATGAGTGTGGCAAACAAGTGAATCTGCAAGTACAGAAAGTAGCAGTAGAGGTACATGAGTCATCTATGCCAAAGAATCCACGCAATCACAGTGAAATGTAGCACAGGCCAGAGTCTAGTGAGAAAGGACAAAACAAACTGTAAGACTGTTGATTTTTTTGAAATGTGGTGTTGAAGACTTTTGAGAGTCCCTTCCAGTCCATTCTAAGGGAGATCAGTCCTGGGTGTTCATTGAAAGGACTGATGCTAAAGCTGAAACTCCAATACTTTGGTCACCTGATGCAAAGAACTGACTCATTGGAAAAGACCCTGATGCTGGGAAAGATTGAAAGTGGGAGGAGAAGGGGATGACAGAGGATGAGATGGTTGGGTGGCATCACTGACTCAATGGACATGAGTTTGAGTAAGCTCCAGGAGCTTGAGATCGACAGGGAAGCCTGATGTGCTGCAGTCCATGGGGTTACAAAGAGTCAGATATGACTGAGCCACTGAACTGAACTGAACTGAACTGAAATTGTGAGAAGCCAAGCAGTAGTAATTAGGATGAAGGGCAATGACATAAAGAGAAAGTATATCATGTAAGTTTGTCTGAATTTGGCCAATAGTAGGTGGGGAAGTAAGCAAAAGGTAACAATTCCATTAAAAATATTATGGTTATGGCTTAGGTAAGTGCTTCAGAAATGATATTGTATGGAACCCTAGTTCAGTAACATGGTAACTGTTACACTATGAAAAAAATCACCCATAGTCAGCTGACATTGTAAAGTATCACACCTAAGCTATTCCTCCTAATTTCACCATAAATGTTTGTCCTTTAAGGTTATGGGAATACTTATAATAAAAACGTTTAACTCAAAAAAAAAAAAGTTTAACTCAACAGTTACAACTCAATACTTTTTGTTTTATTGTAAAAAACATTCACTAACAGACCACATACACAGTGAAAACAGTTTAGATGTTCTAATTTGGTACTAAGTATGCATTAACACATTATACTCTGTGACTAAGAGTGGTTGGTTTAATACAGTTACACAAATGATGTACCAAGTTCCAAGGGGAGGAATATGAACACTAAATATGTGCTGACTACATGCCATAGTCTTTATTAATTCATAAGTCAATTCAGGATATTGCAAAGTTTTAGAGTTCTCATTATGTGCTATCATTTTAAAATTAAAACCCAGGAAATTATTTGTAATCTGTATTAATCTTGTTACATGTTCTAGAAGTAGAATGTTGAAATAGTTTTATAGAATCAGCCTACTTCCTTGCCATTTGTGTTTACTTAAAAGAAAATGAAAGAAAAAAGGTGTGGATTTTGACATTGCTTTTTAATACCTAAGTTTAAATATATTTTAGCTCTGCTGCTGCTAAGTCACTTCAGTCGTGTCCGACTCTGTGTGACCCCATAGACGGCAGCCCACCAGGCTCCGCCGCCCCTGGTATTCTCCAGGCAAGAACACTGGAGTGGGTTGCCATTTCCTTCTTCAATGCATGAAAGTGAAAAGTGAAAGTGAAGTCGCTCAGTCATGCCCGACTCCTAGCGACCCCATGGACTGCAGCCCATCAGGCTGCTCCTTCCATGGGATTTTCCAGGCAAGAGTACTGGAGTGGGCGCCATTCCCTTCTCCTATACTTAGAAAATTAATAACTTGGGATCTTTGTAATTCAACAGGTTTTTTTTTTTCCTTCCCCTATTGGTTTGCTTTTTCTATAGGAATTTGAGGGTGACAGGCTGAACTGTGTTCCTAACTGGCAAGATTTCAGTTATCAGAGGAAAAAACAACTGTATTTATCAAAATTAACAAAAGTAAAAAAAAATTAGTTGTCTTTTCTGATACAGTCTCACATATATCAAATGATCAACTAAGTGTTGAATGATTAATTCATTTACTCATAAATGAGTATCTCTTGGATTCACGTATAGAGGAGAATCTTTTTATTTTCAAATCTATCCTCTGCTATGTCATAGAAGGTACAATACATTAATGAAAATATAATCTTTCTTGTTTTCATATATATGACATATATACACATATAAATTATGCATTATAAGCTTTAAATATACTGGCTCAAATTGGTTGTAAGTGACACATAAATTCATCATTTATTTATGAAAAGATTCAACATCATAAATTTTTGAGAAAAACATTAAAGTAGAAAATCCAACTATAGCTAATTAATTTCTTTCATGTCAACACTTGTTTTTCACAGGTTTCATTAGATCATCTGTTCCTATTTTTTATTTATTTCCTGAAGTTCAGGTTGACTCAACTAACATCCAGTTGAATTTATAATTCCTTGTGGCCATGAACGGAGTCTCCACGCTGCAGCACCCATTAGCTACACCTTCCCCGTGTTAACAGTTCTCACCCTGACCATGTATCCAAAGGAGGAGAGTAGCACTGGCTAGACTGAGATGTCCTTCTGCCCGTCATCCTCCCTTCCACTCCTTCCTGCACCAGCGTTTGTGTTTTACTCCATTCTTCTCTTTCATTTTATAATTTTAATTGTCCAGTGATATTCATGTAACACACTAAAGAATATTGTGACTGGGTACAAATAACTTTGGAGGTAAACCATCAAACATGAGTGTTATAAAAGGACAGTCTCTCAACACACCTGAAACATTGTTGGGGTACCAGAAGAGAGCGCTTGTCTCTCCCATATCTTGTACACTTGATGCTCCTGTGAAGCTGTGTAATAATAATGTGTGCATGCTCAATCACGGCCAACTCTGTGACCCCACAGTCTAGCCCGGCAGACTCCTCTGATGGCATTTTCTGGGCAAGAATACTGGAGTGGGTTGCCACAAGTAGAGCATCTGACTCTGACTCTATAAAATGTAATTCAAGTGAAAGAATTAAAACAATTGTTTAGGAAACAGTGTATATGAGCATACACTCATACTCAAAATACACACGTGTCAATATTCTTCATGACACATTATGTAGTAACATATTTCCATTTATTGAAATATTAGATCTATATGATAAATTGTGCTTAAATATATATAATAAACATATAAATATATAATAAAATAAAAAACCATGTATGCATATCACATGAGACTATAAATAAAAGCATACCCCCTTGAAATTAAAATGTTTCTATCTGAAAGACAATACATTGCACCATAAAGATGGCAGTTTTTAGCATCTAATTAGCCTTCTAATTTGGAACATACTGTAATTAGGTCTCCTCTA
The DNA here is from genome assembly GCA_006410675.1 of Oreotragus oreotragus. NCBI lineage: Eukaryota > Metazoa > Chordata > Mammalia > Artiodactyla > Bovidae > Oreotragus > Oreotragus oreotragus. The sequence continues at coordinate 246,387 of SJYX01023080.1, forward strand.
TTATGGGAGTAAAATTGAAACCAAGTGTATATTCCTTACATTTATATTCCTAAATTGTCACACATAATGTTTTTTGGGGACTTCTGCAGGTAATTGACTTGTAATTTTTATGTTATTGCCATATATTTCTGCCTTGGAGTCTCTTTATAATCCATATATACTGCAAACTCTTCATTTCAAGGACTATAGAATGTGTAACAACATGAACTCACTTATGTAGCTTCACAGAAATAGTATCATCTAGAAAGAAGTCACTTTGTGTATCAACTAATAAAACATTTTAGAACATTTTCTTATGGTCCATGACCCCGATTTTTTGTTATAAACTCACTATAAAATTATGGAATATATTGAAATAAAAATAAAATATGTAATCACTTTAATTTCTTAAAACATTTATATATTCTGCATTGATATGTCTATAACTTTATTTTTTTCATATTTTTGAATACAACATTTTAGAAGAACTAAGAAATATGAGAGATGAATCCTATTCTTTGAGGACCATAAATGAGAAAATAAAAAGCTCCTCAAGTTTGTGGATTTACTAAGTATCAAATTGAATATAACTTGCAATTACATCTTCAGTAACAGAATATTTGAGATTTGGGTGGTTATGTTACCAAATAACAGGTAATAGTAATAATTCAGGGTATTTGACTAATAATAGTCAAATAGGAATAGGAGAATAGGAATGGGTGAATAGGAGCCTGGAACAGAAAGTACCTAGAAATGATGTATCAGTTCAAGAAGGAATGATATACTATAGAAATAAACAAACAAAAAAACACTAAATTAATCCTTACAAAATCATTAACTGTTTCTCACTCACTCAAATATCCAATGGATGTTTGGTTGGTACAGCTCCACAAAATCAAGAATAGCCAGAAAAATGAAGCCTGCAGTGTTTTTTGTGTTAATCCACTCTATAAAAATTGGGTCCCTTTGGTCATTGCAGCAGGGAAAGAGGTAGAAAAAAAGTCTCATAATTAAAAGATTTAGCCTAAAAGTAAAGGTATATCACTCCACTTATACCACTATGACAAGAATAAGGTCTTAATGCTCTATTTTACTGAAAAATTGTTAGAAAATCTTGTTTGTTTTGTGAGCTCAAAAGGAGATCCTAATGATATTCAGCACTCATTCTATCCACCGCAGATAGATAGAATGAGTGCTCAGTATTTCCACCATTGCAGCTGACTAAATATGACAACTCTATCAATTAGAATTGTTTCTTTGGTACATTTAGTGAACTGACTAGTCTCCCTCCAAACATCATGTGTACACAGAACCTCAAAAGCTAACTTATTTGGAAATAGGATCTTCATAGTCGTTATTAGCTAACATGATGTCATACTGAATTAGGGCAGGCTGTAAATCCAATGACTGACATATTTATATGAGGAGGGGATGCACAGAGGCACACAGAGAAAAAGGTCATGTGAAGTTGTAGGCAGAGCAGACAGATGGAGCTACAAGCTTAGGATTACCCACAACCGCACAGAACCGAGGAAGAAGCAAGGAAGAATTTTTCTGGCTCTGACCCTGCTGACATTTTAATTTTGGACTTCCAGCTTTCAAAGCTGTGACAGAATAAGTTTTTGCTTGTTTTAAGCCACCAGGTTTGTGGTCATCTGCTAAAACAACTCTCAGAAACTACGACAGTATATGTAATCAAAATTTAGAAAACACAATTTTATCTTGTTCATGAAAAGTGACAATTTTATCTTGTTCTTTTTTAAATATAAATTTATGTATTTAATTGGAGGTTAATTACTTTACAATATTGAAAAGTTAAGTCACTTCAGTCGTGTCTGACTTTTTGTGCCCCGTGGACTGTAATCCACCAGGTTTCTCCAGCAATGGGACTTTTCAGGCAAGAATACTGGAGTGGGTTGCCATGTCCACCTCCAGGGAACCTTCCTGATCCAGGGATTGAACCCTCATCTCTTACATCTCCTGAACTGACATACAGGTTCTTAAACACTAGTGCCACCTGGGGAGTCTGGGGGTATGGATTTAGGTTGAGTCAATTCCTACAGAAGATATATAATAAATGATATCCTCCTTGCGCTAAGCCTGCTCTTCACTCTTATCCAATCTCCAGAAAGAATAATTTTTGTTTTACAGTTCAAGTTTTCTGTTTATAGCATCTACAACCCTAAACAATATATAAATGCAGAATGTCATTGATGTATTAACTTTAGTGAATAAAAAATGAAGCTACTCTCTTACAAGGTATTTCATTACAACTTTTCATGCTTCAACTTCAGATTTCGCATGTTTATAATATATACTTTACATACATATGCTACATATGTAAATCCCCAGTTCTTATTTGATTGACCTAAGAGCACATCTTGCCTTCTCATTATGTACGATGACCATATTAACAGCCCTGCATTACCTCCGTCTGCCTACCCTATCATAAACTTTCCCCTTCCAATGTTTAGACTATTTATTATCATACTTTTGAGTATTATAGAGTATTTAGAGGTATCGAGCACAATACCTCTAAAAGCTGAAAAACAGTAAATTAAGTACACATTTTCATAACCTGGTAATTCTCTTTGTTAAAGAGCCAAGAATCCACTAGTGTTATTTTCGTCTCTATGATTCAATAACAATTTCTCTGTCATGGAATGTAAATGAGTTCCAGAACAAATATTATTCTCTTTTCTCATGTTCCGAAAAGTATGACACATTTTACCTTGCTTCCTATTTGGATTATTAATGCCTTGTATTTCATTTTTCTCTTCCAATACCTATCAATCTTTTTTGTTCTTTTTTCTTATTGAAACAACTTTCCAGTTTCTAAAGACAATCACTTTGAAAATAACTCTATGATTTGAGGGGAAGTGGGGATAATTTCAGTAGCGTAGGTGGCGAGATTAGGATTGATTATTGCTGTTTCTCTTCATAAAAATGTATGGTCATCCATACAACATTATCCACAATATCGGATACTCTTCTAAGCCTCTGCATACTCCTGCCAACTGTCACACTGGCTCCCCTGGTGTTTCACTTGGAAGGCATGCTTTCACACTCTAAAGATACATTGCCAAAATATATATTGTCGAAAACTTTCGTCCAATAATACTAATTATAATGATGAGCTTTAAGAATCTATGATATCACACAGATTTGATTCCTGGGTCAAGAAGATTCCCTGGAGGAAGGCATGGCAACCTATTCCAGGATTCTTGCCTGGAGAATCCCATGGACAGAGGAGCCTGGAGGGCTGCAGTCCATGGGGTCACGGAGTCAGACACGACTAAAGCAACTTAGCATGCACACATGGTATCATAAGGGAAAGAGCATATCATGAGAAAAAAGGACAGCTAAATATATTCTAAAACATACTAATGTCCCATACTAACTTCTCTTTTTAAACTTTTATAATATATAATACAATTGTGATTAAATTGAATAATTGTAGTTTATAGTCCATTTCCTCTCTAAAAGCATAGGTTATATCAATATTCTTCAATGTAATATCCTCTGTTCTTCACATAACAATTGCTCATTTTTAGTACTGGGCTGCAGGATAACTTCAGGCAGGTTCACGGAATTCTTTAAAAAATCATCTTTTTCATTGACTGTTAGTTGCTCAGTCTTTGGTTTATATATTGATACACAACCAATTTTATCTTAAAATAGACACAAGGATGTAGAAGATGCTTAGAAGAACTCTAAGTTTCTATACTCTTAGAAAATAATTTCCACATTTATAGCACATCAAGAAAACTAATTTCACCAAATCTAATATTTAAACATTCTGTCAAAATATAAACTTTCACTAACAAATTAAAATATAGCTCTTCATAACATTGAGTAACTTAAAAGATTTTGTTTTCCAATAATAAATATATTTTCACCAAATATTCTCTTTGATGGCTTTAACTGACAGCATTTCTTTCCTTGTTGTGTCTTTCATTGCTGTATATGCAGCTATAAGAATTCCTATGTTCTCTCATAAAGCCTGTAATCCAAATCAGCTTTTCATTTATTATGACACTTCTGTTTAAAATGAATTGATTTGGACGAGGATGAACTGGAAAGGACTGGGATTGGCTGGCGGACGTGTCCAATTAATGGTATAGGTCACGGAGGATACAGGACTTTCGGATTTACCACAACAATCTCCATAGGCAGAAGGGATCTTTGTGACTTGACTTAGTGGTAGATTTGCACATAAGACTTTTCCAACACCAAAACATCAGCTTTGGCTGTAATCACTTCGAGCACAGAATTTCCAGTTTTCTAAAATGTTTAATTCTCAAACAGAAGTTGGATGGGGTACAGAGTCATCTATATGGCAAAAAAAATTCAACTCAGGGAAATCTATAGAGGAAATAGCCATCAACTACTGCAGTATTTGCTGTGTCAGTGCCCTGCAAGGCAGGTGATTTGCTGGTAAGGTGGAAGGGTGCATTTACTTCCAATTGATCGGTAACCTTTCCCTGATTCTGCAATAGCAACACCACACAACATCTGGTTCCAGGTAGACAATGAGTAAAGCTATATAGTCAGCCATGTACATATCTTTTTATATTTCTTGAGAATTCATTCTGAGTTTTCTTTTATTTAGAGAAAACATTTAGAGGCAAGGTCCTAATGTCAGTTGTTGTTTTGAAAATATTTAAATATTAACAGAAATAAAATTAATTATTTTGATATGTCAAGGTTTGATAAAGTTTTTTCTCATGGATTTGCACCCCCTTCACAGGCCAAACCTATTATCAATTTTGAGAGATTAGTAGAAATCTGGGGGCCTTAAACATCCTAATAAATTCTTAGCACATAAAGTCTTCATAACATTTATTTTATTCTGCTCCTCTGCTTATTTTTTGGCAATTAAATTAAACTGCATTTTCACTTGTAGTTGAATTGAGGGGAAAATTATGCCTCAAAGATAACAAATTTAGGTGACTCTAAAGGGCTTAGTGAAAATTACAAATAAGATTTAAGGAGAAAATAGCCATGTAAAAAGAAATAACTCCATTCCAAAAAAAATGTAAGATACGACAGGTCTTTGGGGAAAGCTACCAGATAGAGGGGGGTCTCCCTGATGGCTCTGCCCACAATGTGGGAGACCTGCGTTAAATTCCAGATAGAGATCAGACAGAAAGAGACCATTTAACCAGCAAAGTCTATTTTCAGGCCTCATAGAGCAGATTATTCATTTTATAGGTAGGGACAAAAAATGCTCTGATGTTACAGTAGTGAGCAAAGATATATAGCTCAGAATGTGACTATAGTGGTTGAAGCTTTTAAAGTGCAAACTTTAATAATTTGACATCACTATTTAGCTAGAATTTTAAAAGAATTATCAGCTACTAAAAGTCACCACCTGCTAATGAATCACTGGTTGCTTTTGAAACCAATTTATTTCCTTTCCAAAGCAATTTCAGACAAATTCACAGCCATTAAAATAATTAAATACTACTGATGTGCTGGGGAAAATGTGAACAAAAAAAAACATTCTAAAAATACTCATTATTTCTTAAATGTGAAATCCCGCGGATAGAACAACTACTGTGTTATTGGTTTCCAAATCAGCCAAATAAACACAAATTCTGAGTTTTTTTTTTTCCCTCAACTCATATTTTAATTTTTTATTTGAGGTATGATTGTCATGCAATACAGTGCATATACCTAAACTTGTGCAATATGATAAATCTTAACATATGCATACACTCATGAAGTGATCACCATAATATAGATACTAAACAAACACATCACCTTCATAAGATTCCCTGTGCCACTTTATAACATTCTGTCGTCCCCTTCTCTTCCTGCCCCCAATCCCTCCCAGCATCATGGTCTTTTCCAATTAGTCAACTCTTCGCATGGGTGGCCAAAGTATTGGAGTTTCAGCTTAAAAATCAGTCTTTCCAATGAACACCCAGGGCTGATCTCCTTTAGGGTGGGCTGGTTGGATCTCCTTGCAGTCCAAGGGACTCTCAAGAGTCTTCTCCAACACTCCCATTGGAAACGCACACAAATATTTATAACAGTGTTCTGGGAATAATGCTCTTTTCTATCTTTTCTCAGGAGAAGGCAATGGCACCCCACTCCAGTACTCTTGCCTGGAAAATCCCATGGACAGAGGAGCCTGGTAGGCTGCAGTCCATGGGGTCGCTAAGAGTCGGACATGACTGAGCGACTTCACTTTCATTTTTTACCTTCATGCATTGGAGAAAGAAATGGCAACCCACTCCAGTGTTCTTGCCTGGAGAATCGCAGGGATGTGGCAGCCTCATGGGCTGCCATCTATGAGGTCACACAGAGTTGGACACAACTGAAGCGACTTAGCAGCAGCAGCAGCAGCAGCAGCAGCAGCAGCAGCTATCTTTTCTTGGTGGAAAGTTCTGGCTGGCCAGGGCTGACAGAAAGAACTTTGATGAAGCAAGAACAGATGAAGGGAGCCTGGGTCACCCACTCTAGCATCCTCACTTGGGTCCTAGAAAAATCCCAAAATTAATTCCTCAGTGACTTGAAGTAGATATAACACAATGATAATTCTTTCCACCAGACTCAATTTTTTTTTCTTTACTATATCTCTTAGTGTTTGGAGCTTAGCTGTAAGGTCACTATGTGGGTTCAGATTCCATCTTCGTCATTTCTTAGTGTGACTATGGACTAGTTGGCTAAGCCTCTCAGTAACACTGTTCTCTCAACTATAAGCCAGGGTGGCCCTTGGAAGAGCTAATTGAATCAATGCATGCAGAAACTTAGAACTTGGCTGGTGTGTCGGAAGATTCCAAATCTATTGCTGCTGCTTTTATGATGATGATGCTACTTCTTGTTCTTTCTTCAAGAAGCTCTGGTCTGGTTTTTTGTTTTGTTTTTTATCAAAGTAGTATAGTTGACTTACAATTGTGTAGAAGTACAGCACAACTTACTATGTTGTGCTAGTCTCTGCGGTACAGCAAACTGACTCATATTCTTACACATATTCTTTTTTAAATATTCTTTTATGGCTTATCCCAGGAGATCAGATATAGTTTCCTGTGCTATTACAGTAGGACCTTGCTGTGTAGTATCCATTCTCAATATAATAGCTTGCATCTCCAGCCACAGATTCCAAGTCCATCTCTGTGCCTCCCTTGTGCCACTTGGCAACCACAAGTCCGTTCTCTATGTATGTAAGTCTGTTTCTGTTTCATAGATACGTTCATTTGTGCCGTGTTTTAGATTCCACACGTAAGTGATATCATGTGGTATTTGTCTTTCTCTGTCTAACTTGACTTCGTATGATAATCTCGAGCTTGGTGGGCTGCAGTCCATGGGGTCACAAAGAGTCGGACATGACTGAGTGACTTTACTTACTTACTTACATCCAGGTGGCTGTAACTGGCATTATTTCATTCTTTTTTATAGCTGAGTAGTATTCCATGGTATATACGTACCAGATTTTCTTCATCCATTTCTCTTTCAACAGACATTTAGGTTGTTTCTATTTATTTCAGTTCAGTTCAGTTCAGTCGCTCAGTCGTGTCCCACTCTTTGTGACCCCATGAACTGCAGCACACCAGGCCTCCCTGTCCATCACCAACTCCCAGAGTTCAGTCAAACTCATGTCCATCAAGTCAGTGATGCCATCCAGCCATCGCATCCTCTGTCGTCCCCTTCTCCTCCTGCCCCCAATCCCTCCCAGCATCAGAGTCTTTTCCAATGAGTCAACTCTTCGCATGAGGTGGCCAATGTATTGGAGTTTCAGCTTTAGCATCAGTCCTTCCAAAGAACATCCAGGGCTGATCTCCTTTAGGATGGACTGGATGGATCTCCTTGCAGTCCAAGGAACTCTCAAGAGTCTTCTCTAACACCACAGTTCAAAAATATCAATTCTTCCACACTCAGCTTTCTTCACAATCCAACTCTCACATCCATACACAACCACTGGAAAAACCATAGCCTTGACTAGACAGACCTTTGTTGGCAAAGTAATGTCTCTGCTTTTCAATATGCTATCTAGGTTGGTCATAACTTTCCTTCCAAAGAGTAAGCGTCTTTTAATTTCATGGCTGCAATCACCATCTGCAGTGATTTTGGAGCCCCAAAAAATAAAGTCTGACACTGTTTCCACTGTTTCCCCATCTATTTCCCATGAAGTGATGGGACCANACCTTTGTTGGCAAAGTAATGTCTCTGCTTTTCAATATGCTATCTAGGTTGGTCATAACTTTACTTCCAAAGAGTAAGCGTCTTTTAATTTCATGGCTGCAATCACTATCTGCAGTGATTTTGGAGCTCATAAAAATAAAGTCAGCCACTGTTTCCACTGTTTCCCCATCTATTTCCCACGAAGTGATGGGACCGCATGCCAATTTTAGTTTTCTGAATGTTGAGCTTTAAGCCAATTTTTTCACTCTCCTCTTTCACCTTCATCAAGAGTTAATGTTCTAGGATTTTCCTAATTGTATGATATAAATCAGATGGGAAAGGAAAACATCAATTTTGCCACAGAAATAAGATTTACCATATTAATGTGATTTCATTTGTATCCACAGGCTCAAAAACAAGGGCTTGAGTAAATTTAGCCTTTCACTTTTAACTGTATTCTGAAAGTTCTTCACACATGCATGTGTTGATTTTATATTCAGAAAAGAAATTATTTTATTTTTAAAAGTGAATGTTAAATCATTTTTGAATTGATGAAAATATTACAAGATGGGAGTTGAAGCGTAAAATAGAAATTGACAGTCTAGATGTTGTATTCTTAACTGAAGTCAACATGTTTGGAGCTGCAGGTCTTTCTGTTAAGAAACATAATCATTAAAATGTGTTAAACTCAGGTTTTGTAAATACATGCAGTTTATGTGTGTGTGCTCAGTTGTTTCAGTTGTGTCCAGCTCTTTGTGAGCCCGTGGACTGTAGCCCACCAGGCTCCTCTGTCCATGGGATTCTCCAGGCAGGAATAATGAGTCGGCTGCCACTGCTGCAGGGGACCTTCCTGACCCAGGGATCAAATCAACGTTTCTTGCATCTCCTGCATTGCAGACAGATTCTTTACCCACTGAGCCACCTGGGAAGCTGTCTGTGCAGCTCAAGTTCCAATAATTGATGTTTCAAATCACACAGAGGAGTTTTATTAAAATTAAAAGGTAAGCAAAATTCAGATGAGCACACTGTAAATAAGACAGTCTCAAATAATTCTTAAAATTGGTTCAAAAGACCACTTGAGATTATTTCCTTAAGTGTGTATGTATATGGATTGTCATTCTTCAAGTCAAAAGTAAAAGTGATGCATTTCCTTTCTTGTCAAGATGATCATCTTTTTTTCTAAAACGTAGTACCTACCCACCAAATATAATTTTTATGGCACAAGTAAATAGGCTTGAATCTGTAAATTTTCAACATAGGTTCTTATCGTGCTAGTTCTTATCTACAGTGAACTATCCCTGTCCAGGCACTGGTTTGTTTTCATCTGATGATCTCAATAGAACTATACTAAACAGGTCTTAATAACTGGGATAACTATGATGGCGTGGTCACTCAACTAGAGACAGACAACCTGGAGTATAAAGTCAGGCCATAGGAAGCATTACTACAGACAAAGCTAGTGAAGGAGATGGAATTCTAGCTGAGCTATTTAAAATCTTAAAAGATGATGCTGTTAAAGGGCTGCACTCAATATGCCAGCAAATCTGGAAAACTCAGCAGTGGCCACAGGATGGGAAAAGGTCACTCTTCATTCCAATTCCAAAGAAAGGCAATGCCAAAGAATTTTCAAGTTACCATACAATGACACTCATTTCACATGCTAGCAAGATTATGCTCAAACTCATTCAAATTAGGTTTGAGCAGTACGTGAACCAAGAACTTACAGATGTACAAGCTGGATTTAGAAAAGACAGAAGAACAAGAGAGTAAATTGCCAACATCCACTGGATCATAGACCAAAAAAAAAATCTACTTCTACCTCATTGACTATGCTAAAGCCTTTGACTGTGTGGATCCCAACAAACTGCGGAAAACTCTTCAAGAGATGGGAACATCAGACCACCTTATCTGTCTCCTAAGAAGCCTGTATACAGGACAAGAAGTAACAGTTAGAACCAGATATGGAAGAAAAGACTGGTTCCAAATTGGGAAAAGAGTATGTCAAGGCTGTATATTGTTACCCTACTTATTTAACTTGTATGTAGAGTATATCATGAGAAAGTCCAGGCCGGATGAAACACAAGCTGAAGTCAAGATTACAGGGAGAGATATCAACAATCTCAGATATAAAGAAGATACAATTTTAATGGAAGAAAGTAAAGAGGAACTGGACATGGAACAGCAGACTGGTTTCCAATAAGAAAAGGAGTATATCAAGGCTGTATATTGTCACCCTGCTTATTTAACTTCTATACAGAGTACATCATGAGAAATGCTGGGCTGGAAGAAGCACAAGCTGCAATCAAGATTGCCGGGAGAAATATCAATAACCTGATATGCAGATGACACCACCCTTATGGTAGAAAGTGAAGAGGGACTAAAAAGCCTCTTGATGAAAGTGAAAGAGAAGAGTGAAAAAGTTGGCTTAAAGCTCAACATTCAGAAAACTAAGATCATGGTATCTGGTCCCATCAGTTCAAGGGAAATAGATGGGGAAATAGTAGAAACAGTGTCAGACTTTATTTTTTTGGACTCTAAAATCACTGCAGATGGTGACTGCAGCCATGAAATTAAAAGACGCTTACTCCTTGGAAGGAAAGTTTTTACCAATCTAGATAGCATATTGAAAAGCAGAGACATTACTTTGCCAATAAAGGCCCGTCTAAGTTAAGGCTATGGTTTTTCCAGTGGTTATGTATGGATGTGAAAGTTGGACTATGAAGAAAGCTGAGCGCTGAAGAATTGATGCTTTTGAACTGTGGTGTTGGAGAAGACTCTTGAGAGTCCCTTGGACTGCAAGGAGATCCAATCAGTCCATTCTAAAGGAGATCAGTAATGGGTGTTCTTTGGAAAGACTGATGCTAAAGCTGAAACTCCAATACTCTGGCCACCTCATGCAAAGAGTTGACTCATTGGAAAAGACTCTGATCCTGGGAGGGATTGGAGGCAGGAGGAGAAGGGGACAACAGAAGATGAGATGGCTGGATGGCATCACCGACTCGATGGACATGAGTTTGGGTGAACTCCAGGAGTTGGTATGAACAGGGAGGTCTGGCGTGCTGCGATTCATGGGATCACAAAGAGTCATATACAACTGAGTGACTTAACTGACTGAGTTGAACTGAAAGAGGAACTACAGAGTCTCTTGATGAAGTTAAAAGAGGAGTGAAAAAGCAGGCTGCAAACTCAGCATTCAACAAACGAAGATCATGGCATCCAGTCTTTTCACTTCATGGCAAATAGTAGGGGTAAAATTGGAAACTGTGAAAGACTATTTTCTTGGGCTCCAAAGTCACTGCTGATGGTGACTGCAACCACGAAATAAAAAATGCTTGCTCCTTGGAAGAAAAGCTATGGCAAACCTAGACAGTGTATTGAAAAGCAGAGACATCACTTTGCCACCAAAGTCCACATAGTCAAAGCTATGGTTTTTCCAGTAGTTATGTACAGATGTGAGAAAGAAAGTGAAAGTCGCTCAGTCATTTCTGACTCTTTGGAGACTCCATGGACTGAAGCCTGCCAGACTCTTCTGTCCATGGAATTCTCCATGCCAGAATACTGGAGTGGTTAGCCTGTTGCCTTCTCCAGGGGATCTTCCCAACCCAGGGATCGAACAGGTGTCTTATGTATTGAGGTGGAGTCTTATCAGCTGAGCTACCAGGGAAGCTCACAGATAAGAGACATGGAGCATAAAGAAGGCTGACCACCAAAGAATTGCTGCTTTCAGGCTGCGGTGCTGAACAACATTCTTGAGAGCCCCTTGCACAGAAAGGAGATCAAACCAGTCAATCCTAATGGAAATCAATCCTGAAATTCATTGGAGGGATTGATGCTGAGGCTGAAGCTCCAATACTTTGGCCACCTTAGAGGAAGAGCTGACTCATTGGAAAAGACCCTGATGCTGGGAAAGATTGAAGGCAAAAGAAGTGAGACTCAGAGGATGAGATGGTTAGATAAGCATCACTGATTCAAAATACATGAATCTGAGCAAACTCTGGAAGTAAGTGACAGGGAATCCTGGTGTGCTGCAGTCCATGGGGTCGCAAAGAGTCAGACACGACTGAGCACGCATGCACTCACAAGTTATCATTATTTTCAAATTAAACACGAGCCATAAGGGGCTTCCCTGGTGGCTCAGATGGTAAAGCGTCTGCCTGCAATGCAGGAGACCCGGGTTCGATTCCTGGGTCGGGAAGATCNCTGAGCACGCATGCACTCACAAGTTATCATTATTTTCAAATTAAACACGAGCCATAAGGGGCTTCCCTGGTGGCTCAGATGGTAAAGCGTCTGCCTGCAATGCAGGAGACCCGGGTTCGATTCCTGGGTCGGGAAGATCCCCTGGAGACGGAATTGGCAATCCACTCCAGCACTCTTGCCTGGAAAATCCCATGGACATAGGAGACTGATAGCCTACAGTCCATGGGGTCGCAAAGAGTCGGACACGACTGAGCGACTTCACTTTCATAAGTGTTTAGGTGATTTTCTGTCATACTGCTAAAAGGCTACAAAAAAAGATTCATACACCTATGTCCCATTTTGTTAAGTACCTTTTCCCAACAATTAGAAATGTAGAAAAAGAAGAGAAGGTCGGGGAGGAGGGGGTGGAGAAAGTCCCTTATTTTCTGAAGCACTGACTTCCAGATTATGGCAAATTTTAGAATCTGTCACCACCGGAAAGACACTTTATTGATTATGCTATTGTTCAACTGTTATCTTGTTTGATTTTTGACTGTTTATTTTATTAAGTAATAAAAACTATTATATTGCCAAATCACATCACCATGATATTTTTGCTTAAGAGTAAGTAAAATAGTGTCCATCAAAAATATTTCTGCTTCACAGCGTAAAAACTGATTCACTCCTAATTTCAAACTAATAGTGTGAAATTTGCAAGCACTGAGGACATTTTCAATATATTTTTTATCCTAATTTATGTTAAGATGTTGAGCAAATCAGGAGCTTTGATCATCACCAATCAGAAGGAATCATACTTTAGGCTTNCGTAAAAACTGATTCACTCCTAATTTCAAACTAATAGTGTGAAATTTGCAAGCACTGAGGACATTTTCAATATATTTTTTATCCTAATTTATGTTAAGATGTTGAGCAAATCAGGAGCTTTGATCATCACCAATCAGAAGGAATCATACTTTAGGCTTAAACTTGATGTTTTATATTTGAGTCTTTATTTATTTTATTTTTTATCTATTTTTTTACTTTACAATGCTGTATTGTTTTTTGCCATACATCAACATGAATCCACCACGAGTGTACATAAGTTCTCACTCCTGAACCCCCCTCCCACCTCCCTCCCCATACCATTCCTCTGGATTCTTTAAATTTAAAGGTAGGAAGCCCACCTGCTATGATTTAGCAAATCTGTGTCAGTTACAACACTGTGCACAAGTAGAATCTCACTATAGAACATGACCACTTATATTGAAAAGCACAAAGGAAACAAGTTAATAAAGTGGAAGTATGTTAGTACCTGCATGTGTTAAATGCAATTTATCATTCAGTTCAATTCAGTTCAGTTCAGTCACTCAGTCGTGTCCAACTCTTTGCAACCCCATGGACTCCAAACATGCCAGGCCTTCCTGTCCATGACCAACACCCAGAGTTTACCAAACTCATGTCCATTGAGTTGGTGATGCCATGCAACCATCTCATCCTCTGTCATCCCCCTCTCCTCCCATCTTCAATCTTTCCCAGCATCAGGGTCTTTGCCAATGAGTCAGTTCTTCACATCAGGTGGCCAAAATATTGGATTTCAACTTCAACATCAGTCCTTCCAATTAAAACTCAGGACTGATCTCCTTTAGGATGGACTGGTTGGATCTCCTTGCAGTCCAAGGGACTCGCAAGAGTCTTCTCCAACACCATAGTTCAAAAGCATCAATTCTTTGGTGCTCAGCCTTCTTTATAGTCCAACTATCACATCCATACATGACTAATAGAAAAACCATAGCCTTGACTAGACGGACCTTTGTTGGCAAAGAAATGTCTCTGCTTTCCAATATGCTGTCTAAGTTGGTCGTAACTTTCCTTCCAAGCAGCAAGTGTCTTTTAATTTCATGGCTGCAGTCAACATCTGCAGTGATCACCAGGCTCTGAAAGTGATTTTATTCGAGATTGGATCCAAGTACTGCATTTCAGACTCTTTTGTTGATCATGATGGCTACTGCATTTCTTCTAAGGGATTCTTTCCCACATTAGTAGATATGATGGTCATCTGAGTTAAATTCACCCATTCCAGTCCATTTTAGTTCACTGAGTCCTAAAATATAGATGTTAACTCTTGCCATCTCCTGTTTGACCACTTCCAATTTGCCTTGATTCATGGACCTAACAGTCCATATTCCTATACAATACTGCTCTTATAGCATCAGACCATGCTTCCATCACCAGTCACAGTCATAACTGGGTGTTGTTTTTACTTTGGTTCCATCTCTTCATTCTTTCTGGAATTATTTCTCCACTGATCTCCAGTAGCATATTGGGTACCTACTGACCTGGGGAGTTCATCTTTCAGTGTCTTATCTTTTTGCCTTTTCATATTGTTCATGGTTTTCTCAAGGGAAGAATATTGCAATTGCTTGCCATTCCCTTCTCCAGTTGACCATATTTTGTCAGAACTCTCCATCATTACCTGTCTATCTTGGGTGGCCCTACATGGCATGGCTCATAGTTTCATTGAGTTAGACAAGGCTGTGGTCCATGTGATTAGATTGGTTAGATTTCTGTGACTGTGGTTTCTGCCTGTCTGCCCTCTGATGCCCTCTCTCAGCACCTACTGTCTTACTGGGGTTTCTCTTTCCTTGGACGTGGGGTATCTCTTTCCTTGGGCGTAGGGTATCTCCTCCCAGCCCCCACTCTTGACCTTGGATGTGGGATGTCTCCTCTCACCACCTCAACATTGTGCAGCCAATAAAAAATATTGATATACATTTAAGACAAGGTCTAAAAAGGCATGCTTATAATAACTCAGGGTTCTGATGCTGTAAAGTTGAATTGCCATCATTCTCTAACTTCTTTTATTTTATATCAAAAGCTAGATGATTGGAATACAAGATCAATATGACACAGTGCTTTCACACCTGATTTACTGTGAGGCTTCTTGTCTTGATCTGAATGAAACAAGCACATTAGGAGACGCAAATATCTTGAGGAAAAAATTGAAGTCTTCTCATTTGAATCTAATACTTTTTCTTTCACTTCCTCCTATTCTTCAAGAGCCCTCATATTTATTACTTCTATGTAAAATTCTATACTCCTATAATCTATTCAGTTTCAAATCAAGTAGCTACCATCTGTAACTTTCATCTTTAACAGCAAGTTTCATTTCACCTTGCTTCTTGACTGGCTTAATGGAAATTAAAAGATAGGAATCTATTATACTCAGTCTAGGCTTTCCAAATGACTCAACAAGTAAGTAATCTGCCTGCAATGCAAGAGACTCAGAAAATGTGGGTTCCACCCAGAGTGGGGAAGATTCCCCTGGAGAAAGAAATGGCAACCCACTCCAGTATGCTTGCTTAGCAAATCCCATAGACAGAGGAGCCTGGAGGGCTACAGTCCACAGGGTTGCAAAGAGTCGGACACGATTGCGCATGCACGCATCTCTCCCAGATACTCAGTCTGAGAGATGAAAAGCTAAAAATACTCATAAAATTAACAAAATGTCCTCCTTCACAGTTTAACTCTAAACACCTTTAGAGAATGTATCTGACACTATCTCAATTTACAGGTTACATAAATTTCTAACCAATAGCTTTTTAACCAGAAAGTCTTTAGAACAATTCTATATAACAGCAGGGAAGGTGACCAGTAGTGATTAACAACATTCTTGTTCAATTTCTTTGCTAGAGCAAGAAAATTGTTCAAATTCATCTTGGCCCCTTACCTTGCTGTTTATTACAGCAGATGAAATTTCCCCTCCAGGCAACCACTGTGTTATTGCTCTTTTCATGCTAAATTCATTTTCTTTTATACCAGCATTAATCCTTTCCTTCTTTCTCCCTTCTTTCTTTCATTTCTCTCCCTCCCACTCTTTTACTCTCTCCTCTCCCCTCATCCCTAGTCCTGCCTCTCTTCTTCCCTCCCTTTCTTCCTTTACCAGAATTTTAAAAATCCATATTTTATATATCCAAAAATCTCAACCAGTATACAATTATGCTTCATGAATTGATAATCTGCTTGGTTTTTAACAATTTTAGTCTCAGTATCCCTATACATCTTCTGGGTAGAAAACTGTGTTCTGAGACAGATGAAAGGTGTTATAATTTTATATACAAATGAGTTCCATGGAGTTGAAGCCAGCGATCTGTGGTAACTGAATAAATATTTTTATTATATGAGCTTCATCATCAATGTTAGACCTATGATTTTAGGAGTATTGTAAAGTATCACTTTCTCACTGAAGCTATCTTAGCACATAATGGCATAGACATTTAATTGCCTTTAACTAGAATGAAATTGTCTCCCTTAGTCTAATTTGTGCATTTTACATTAAATTAATAAATATTTCATTTACATTAAGTTAATAATTATTTGCCATCACTTCATGGCAAGTAGATGGGGAAGCAATGGAAACAGTGAGAGACTTTAATTTTGGGGGGCTCCCAAATCACTGCAGATGGTGACTGCAGCCATGAAATTAAAAGACACTTGATCCTTGGCAGCAAAGTTATGACCAACCTAGATAGCATATTAAAAAGCAGAGACATTACTCTGCCAACAAAGGTCCGTCTAGTCAAAGCTATGTTTTTTCTAGTAGTCATGTATGGATGTTAGTTGGACTTTAAAGAAAGCTGAGTGCCAAAGAATTGATGCTTTTGAAATGTGGTGTTGGAGAAGACCCTCAAGGGTTCCTTGGACTGCAAGGAGATCCAACTAGTCCATCCTAAAGGAAATCAGCCCTTAATATTAATTGGAAGGACTGATGCTGAAGCTGAAACTGTAATACTTTGGCCACCTCATGCGAAGAGCTGACTCATTTGAAAAGACCCTGATGCTGGGAAAGATTGAGGGCAGGAGGAGAAGGGGACAGCAGAGGATGAGATGGTTGTATGACATCACCAACTCAATGGACATGAGTTTGAGCAAGCTCCAGGAGTTGGTGATGGACAGGAAGGCCTGGCGTGCTGCAGTTCATGGGGTTGCAGAGTCTGACATGACTGAGTGACTGAACTGAACTGAACTGAATAAATATTTCAAAGTAAAAGCATCAGTTGTTATTTTCACATGGTAATACTCAAGTCTAGGCCTTCTTTGTTGGCTCAGTGGTAAAGAACCCTTCTGCCAGTGCAGAAGACACGGGTTCAGTTCCTGGGTCAGGAAGATTCCCTGGAGCAAGAAATGGCAACCCACTCCAATATTCTTCCCTGGGAAATCCCATGGACTGAGGAGCCTAAAAGGCTGCAGTTTATGCAATTTTAAAGAGTCAGATGCAACTTGTGAACTGAACACTCAATACTCAAGTCCACTAATGTTTCTGATAGTCTCCCTTTTTTTCATGAAATAACAGAGGGATATGTGGGAAAAGAAGACACAAATCCAACAACAATAACTATCACCGGAAAACTTTTAGAAGTGATATTTATATACATTCAATTTGAACAAATGCTTCCATTCAGTGTGAATTTGAAACTTGATCCAGCCTTTTTGCTTGTTGTTTGTAAAGTAACATGGAAAAAACATACCAAGGACATACACACAAAACCACTGGTCTACTATTTTCAAAATTTGATCTCATAGTGGAAGTATTTCTATATATTTGGGAAATCCACAGTCTTTTCAAAAAGCTTGTTTATTTTTAAATAAATATATGACTTTTAGAAAGATACCAAGCAACTTCAAAAAGTAAAAAAGGAATTACAATATCACTCAAAATCTCTTTGTGTGTGTGTGTGTGTGTGTGTGTTAGTCGCTCAGTCGTGTCTGACTCTTTATGACCCCATGGAACGATAGCCCACCAGGCTCCTCTGTCCATGGGATTCTCCAGGCAAGAATGCTGGAGTGGGTTGCTATTTCCTTCTCTAGCAAAATCTCTTTACTCATAAATAATTGCAACAAAGCTNTGTGTGTGTGTGTGTGTGTGTGTTAGTCGCTCAGTCGTGTCTGACTCTTTATGACCCCATGGAACGATAGCCCACCAGGCTCCTCTGTCCATGGGATTCTCCAGGCAAGAATGCTGGAGTGGGTTGCTATTTCCTTCTCTAGCAAAATCTCTTTACTCATAAATAATTGCAACAAAGCTTTTGTAAGAAAACTATAGACATTCTCCCTGCCTATAAAGATCTACATATTAGGACCTAATAAAATGTAGTTGGAATAAAATTGCTTATGAAAGTGAAAAAAAATACTCAAATGCATTGTGAGACAAAAGAGTTTGGAGAAAATATTGGATTTTAGGTAAGTATCTTCTTAACAAGAAATATGTATATATGTAATACTCCTCTGCAGTTTAAAAGGATTAAAATGATAAGACATTTGATTTCTCTAAATGCTATATGTTACACATATAGCTGTATCTATAAATCATGGGCTTCCCAGATGGCGCTAGTGGTATAGAACCCGCCTGCCATTGCAGGAGATGTTTATACTATAAAATAGAGAAGACTGTGAAATTAACATCTAACATTCTCTTATTTACACTAGTCTGTTTCCTATAATGAATTATAATATCACTTTTATACTGTCAAAGTGTATAACACATTCTTTCAGGATTTTGGAATTACTTTCATTATGTCTTCAAATACTTTCTTGTTTATTATTTTATTTTCATCAAGAAAAAATATAAAAACGTTGGAAAATTTGTTAGCCTTTCAACAAAATACCTTAAAGAAAAAAATTATTCTTTTCTATTCAGTTTTGTCTGATTTTGCCTTGCCCTCTTTCCCATGTTAGTTTATTTTTTTTAATGTGATTTCTTTTATACTTTCTATTCCTTACCTTAGTTCTAAGTAGCACCAAATAGTGGATGTGGGTAGAAATATTGAATATTACAATCTGGATATTAAGATACCCACCATGAATATCTATTCTCTCTTTCTCCTCTATCTACAGAGCTAAAAGTGAAAGCCTAGGAGGAAGACAGCAGAGACAAATTAAGGAAGAAACCAACATCTTGACTTACGTCATGGATGGAAAAACTTGAGAGTGATCTGACTGATACTAGAATGTGATTTAATTAAGAAAGCAACCTTTACTGAGTTAAGCCACTATCTTCCATTACTTATTTTAATACCTACATAAAAGTAATTATAAATGGTAATTATAAGGAAGGAATGTGGTCTTTCACTACTTTCTCTCTCTCTCTCTCTCTCTCTCTCTCCCTCTCTACCTCTGTCTCCAATAAATGAATATAACCTGACTATGTAAAGGAAAATTTCAAAACTCACCAACTCCTATTTTGTCTGAATTTTCATTGTTTCAATATGAAGAATGCTTCCTAATACACACTATAAATGCGTTCAAAGGGATAGACTAGAATTTACTGTTCTTAGACAGGGAGGCATGGCATGCCGCGATTCATGTAGTCGCAAAGAGTCGGACACGACTGAGCGACTGAACTGAACCGAACTGATTGCTTATATATTGTATATATTTTATCAGTTTAAATGTATTTATTTGAAATAATTCTATAATTAAAGCCTTTAGAAGCCCTGATGTTAAAATAACAATTTAGTATTTTCTAAGGAAACTGTGCTACTTTTAACCAAAAGTCAAAACATCTCATTGTGACTGTCTTTCTTTGAGATTGTTTCAAGGTTTCAGGTGCAGTTCTAACCAGTATTTTTTCCCTTGAATTTCAAATTTCCACCTTGTTCTTGACACATATCTTATATTTCCCTGATTTGTAGTTTTGTTTGTTCAGGTCTTATCTGTTCAGCCAGATCATAAGTACTTTAAGGCAGTGACCATGCTTACAGAATCTGTGAGCCCTGTGGCACTTAATAGATACATCTCGTAAATTTTAGCAAAATGATAGCTGTTGCAGCTCCAAGAGACTGAAATGGCTTTGCAGCCTTGTTTGATAGTTTTCCTACAAGTTTATTCTAAAAGAAATTGCATTCTGATAAATTAGTCTGCTACAAAAATGAAATAAGCTTGTTTTGACTTTTTCAGCCTTCTTATATCATTGGTCTCATTGCTACTACAGTACTTGTTCAAATATTTAATATTAAATTTTAATATATTGTTTTCTATTTTATCTGTCATGTGACACAGTTTTACCTTCCTTTTGGACACTTTCCTTTCCTCTATAACCACAGTTCACTCAAAATAACACAATGAGCTAACTTCAACTGTCATCAAAAAGTTTTTTTTAATATATAAAAAGTTACTTATTTTAAAAATATTTTAAAAATTACTTATTTTATTGCTGAGTAATTCTATTGACTAGTGACTTGTTTAACTCTATCCTTAAGTATCTCTGGAGTAGGAAATGGTAACCCACTCCAGTATTCTTGCCTGAAAAAGTCCATGAACAGAGGAGCTTGGCTGGCTACAGTCCATTTGATTGCAAAAAGTTGGACACGACTGAGTGACAGAGCACATCCTTAGGTATAAAGGATACATTATTAAACATTTATTATTACTAAAGTATAACTATAGAGACGCACTGTTAGAATTGCTGGTACAATTCACCATTATGCTGCTGTGCTTTCAGTGATGAGAAAATACATAAAGTTGTTTGAAGTAATGTTTTAGTGCTTTTCTAAGCATACATATAAACAGAATATTAAACTTTCTTTTAGTCTTCATCTGCTAAAACCTATCTGTGATGTCTAATATCTGTGTTTATGTTGACATCAATTCTCCAGATATATAATACTCATGTTTATATTCCTCATAATTTTGCTAAATTAGGAGTAGACGATGTATGTGTAAGCACTGGCCTACCTTTTATAAATGCAGTGCGGGAATAACTACCAGTAAGAAGGCACACACATCCCATTCTTGCACGTGCTTGTGTCCGCTTAGTCTCAAGTCATGCCCACGTCTTTGTGACCCACTGGACGGCAGCCCACCAGGTTCCCCCATCCATGGGATTCTTCTTAATGGCAAGAATTCTGAAGCTGGTAGCCATTTCCTACTCCAGAGGATCTTCCTGACCCAGGGATCTAACTGAAGTTTCCTGGGTCTCCTGCATTGC
Organism: Oreotragus oreotragus; assembly: GCA_006410675.1. Classification (NCBI taxonomy): domain Eukaryota; kingdom Metazoa; phylum Chordata; class Mammalia; order Artiodactyla; family Bovidae; genus Oreotragus; species Oreotragus oreotragus. Next base: position 267,658 of record SJYX01023080.1, read on the forward strand.
AGGTGGATTCTTTACCAGCTGAGCCATTGGGGAAGCCCCATGCTTGGATATATCAGTATAAAATATGGGCAGCTAAGAGATGGCTTCATTTTAAGAGATCATTATACCAAGTTACACCATTAATTTAAAAATGAAGAATAAGAGTCACATGCTTGAGATTGACAGTCACATTAGAAAAATAAAACATATTCTTTTCTTCTACGGCATGTGGTTCAAAAAAACATATAGAAAATATATTAACAAGTTTTAGATATAGTCAAAACAGTGTTATTTTATAATTATGTAAAAACGTTTCCATTTTCTTCCTATTAAAAGAAATCACATTTATATTTTCTTCCTATTAAAACTATAGGAGTTCATTTAGTAAGGGAAAAAGAAAATATAACAGTTACTGTGCAAATAAATTAGTGAAAAGCTTTAAAATTACATTATTATCAGCATCATCAAATCACAGAGATGAAAAACTGCATCATTACTGGCACTGTAAGTAGAAATAAACTAGTGCAGTAAGTTGCCAAATGTAGGAATGAACAGTAATAGGATGAGGTGGTTTAAGGCTTAAGGTGAGGTGAGGTTAATAGGTTTAAGATGGGTGAGTATAGGCATAGCTTTTGTGTAGTACATGAACTATCTTATTTCCTACCTCCCAAGTGACAAAGAGAAACTAATTTTATCATGTGAGATATTTCTTTCCTTTTCTGACCCATATTTTAAGCTTCAGGTTAGAAATCTGTCTCAGAGATCAAAATGAAAAAGTCACCTGAGATGAAAAGTTATCCGGAGTCTATTTCAGGTTCTGTTAGAGGTTTAGCGTTTTTAGTTCAGACATTAGAAGCTCCGTTACACACCAGGGGAGACTTGCGACATTATTGTTCCTTCTATGACAAAATGTCTATCCATCTTCCATGCAGCCTATCCTCTTCTGAAAAACAGCTGATATCACTGGTGATTAGCAAAAGAAGCAAAAGACAAAATAAACTAAAGCTTTCTTTCTGTTTCTAATTTTTAAAGGAATGGGATCTCTGAATTCAATGGAATCTAACACATGAAACAATGAATACAGCAAAATAGAAACCGATCCATGGATATAAAGAACTAGTGGTTACCAGCGGAGGGTGGGGGAGGGACAAGATAGGGGTAGGGGAAAGAGGGGTACATGCTATTATGTGTAAAATAAGCAAGCCACAAGAATATATGGCACAGGGAATATAGTCCTTATTTTATAATACCTTTATATGGAGTATAATCTATAAAAATATTCGCTCTCCATGTTGTATACTGAAACTAATCAACTACGTGCACTAAGCCATTCAGTCGTGTCTGATCCTTTCCGACCCCATGGACTGTAGCCCCCCAGCTCCTCTGTCCATGGGATTCTCCAGGAAAGAATACTAGAGTGTGTTGTCATTTTCTTCTCCAGGGGATCTTCCTGATTCAGGGATTGAACTTGAGTCTCCTGCGGCTCCTGCATTTCAGACCAGAGTCTTTTACCGCTGAGCCACTGGGGAAGCCAAAAGTTGGGGGCCACTGGTCTACAGCATGCAAGGCTGGATACTCTCTTACCTGTTTCTTTTCTGCCTCATCACGTGGCCTGAGGGATCTTAGTCTGCTCATCAGGGATCGAACCTGTGCCCCCTGCATGGGACGTGTGCAGTCCTAACCACTAGACCACCAGAGAATTCTCAATCAACTATACTTTGACTCTTAAAAAGGACATTGAATGTATTACACTAGATAGCAAGGAATCTACTAACTAAATCAAGGAAAAGAGATAAGTATGTCAACTTCTGAGTTTTTCTCATACTCTCAGCCTTTGAATTTCTGAGTCTAGCTGTTAAATTTGCCAAGTGTAGTAGTTAGCATCAAAGAAGCTTCACTTTGGAGGTTTCCAATCATTTTAAAAACAGTGACTGCCAAATCAAAATGTACTAATGGCAAACAAATAAATTAAAGTGGACCATTAGAACGTGCTATGCATTGGCCCATTGATGGGTTACAGACAGTGGTGATGTCTCCAGGGAGAGTGTGAGGACATTTGAACCATACTTTTCTACTTATAGCCTACTCAAGCAGGTCTGATTCAAAGTCAGAGTTAGCTTGCATATAAATAATTATGGCTTTAATAAAGTACTGTTGCTAATGCTAATAAAATATAGAAATTTATAAATGATTTTCATTTTGTAATAAAAAATTAAAGCACAATAAATTATCCCTGCAAAATAATGACTTTACTGCCTCCAGTAAGTATTATTTTCCTAATGACTTGGACTGAGTTAAGGAAAAAATTGGCACCGACCTTTAAAAATGTTGAAACAGAAGTCTTTGGTAAATAATGTTTTGCTTTTTCCTAGGTAGGGTTTATACATGATTATTTTCTTTATATCTTTGACTTGTTTTGCATCACTTACTATATATTGAGGGCATTTTCCTCTTTATATCAATTTATTTTTGGTTGAAGCATAATTTACATTAGGTGAAATTTACATTGCTCAGCTCTTAAGTATAACTTTCAATGAAGTTTTGACAAAAGCATATTGTTCAGTTCAGTTCAGTTCAGTCGCTCAGTCATGTCCGACTCTTTGTGACCCCATGAATCGCAGCACACTAGGCCTCCCTGTTCATTACCATCTCTCGGAGTTCACTCAGACTCACGTCCATCCAGTCCGTGATGCCATCCAGCCATCTCATCCTCGGTCGTCCCCTTCTCCTCCTGCCCCCAATCCCTCCCAGCATCAGAGTCTTTTCCAATGAGTCAACTTTTCGCATGAGGTGGCCAAAGTACTGGAGTTTCAGCTTTAGCATCATTCCTTCCAAAGAAATCCCAGGGCTGATCTCCTTCAGAATGGACTGG
>SJYX01023080.1:274141-313757 GCA_006410675.1 Oreotragus oreotragus
TATTGCTGAAGCCTGGCTTGGAGAATTTTGAGTATTACTTTCCTAGCATGTGAGATGAGTGCAATTGTGTGGTAATTTGAGCATTCTTTGGCATTGCCTTTTTTTGGAATTGGAATGAAAACTGACCTTTTCCAGTCCTGTGGCCACTGCTGAGTTTTCCAAATGTGCTGGCATATTGAGTGCAGCACTTTCACAGCATCATCTTTCATGATTTGAAACAGCTCAACTGAAATTCCATCACCTCCACTAGCTTTGTTCATAGTGATGCTTTCTAAGGCCCACTTGACTTCACATTCCAAGATGTCTGGCTCTAGAGTAGTGATCACATCATCATGATTATCTGGGTTGTGAAGATCTTTTCTGTACAGTTCTTCTGTGTATTCTTGCCACCTCTTCTTAATATCTTCTGCTTCTGTTAGGTCCATATCATTTTTATCCTTTATTGAGCCCATCTTTGCATGAAATGTTCCCTTGGTATCTCTAATTTTCTTGAAGAGATCTCTCTAGTTTTTCCCATTTTGTTCTTTTCCTCTTATTTCTTTCTTATCTCTTCTTGCTATTCTTTGGAACTCTACATTCAGATGCTTATATCTTTTTCTCTTTGCTTTTTGCCTCTCTTCTTTTCACAGCTGTTTGTAAGGCCTCCCCAGACAGCCATTTTGCTTTTGTGCATTTCTTTTCATGGGGATGGTCTTGATCCCTATCTCCTGTACATTGTCATGAACCTCATTCCCTAGTTTATCAGGCACTATATCTATCAGATCTAGGCCCTTAAATCTATTTCTCACTTCCACTGTAAAATCATAAGGGATTTGATTTAGGTCATACCTGAATGGTCTAGAGGTTTTCCCTACTTTATTCAATTTAAGTCTGAATTTGGTAATAAGGAGTTCATAATCTGAGCCACAGTCAGCTCCTGGTCTTGTTTTTGTTGACTGTATAGAGCTTCTCCATCTTTGGCTGCAGAGAATATAATCAGTCTGATTTCAGTGTTGACCATCTGGTGATGTCCATGTGTAGAGTCTTCTCTTGTGTTGTTGGAAGAGGGTGTTTGCTATGACCAGTGCATTTTCTTGGCAAAACTCTATTAGTCTTTGCCCTGCTTCATTCCGCATTCCAAGGCCACATTTGCCTGTTANACCATCTGGTGATGTCCATGTGTAGAGTCTTCTCTTGTGTTGTTGGAAGAGGGTGTTTGCTATGACCAGTACATTTTCTTGGCAAAACTTTATTAGTCTTTGCCCTGCTTCATTCCACATTCTAAGGCCAAATTTGCCTGTTACTCCAAGTGTTTCTTGACTTCCTACTTTTGCATTCTAGTCCCCTATAATGAAAAGGACATCTTTTTTGGGTGTTAGTTCTAAAAGGTCTTGTAGGTCTTCATAAAACCGTTCAACTTCAGCTTCTTCAGCATTACTGGTTGGGGCATAGACTTGGATAACTGTGATATTGAATGGTTTGCCTTGGAAACGAACAGAGATTATTTTGTCGTTTTTGAGATTGCATCCAAGTACTGTATTTCGGACTCTTTTGTTGACCATGATGGCTACTCCATTTCTTCTGAGGGATTCCTGCCCGCAGTAGCAGATATAATGGTCATCTGAGTTAAATTCACCCATTCCAGTCCATTTTAGTTCACTGATTCCTAGAATGTTGACATTTACCCTTGCCATTTCTTGTTTGACCACTTCCAATTTGCCTTGATTCATGGACCTGACATTCCAGGTTCCTATGCAGTATTGCTCTTTACAGCATCGGATCTTGCTTCTATCACCAGTCACATGCACAACTGGGTATTGTTTTTGCTTTGGCTCCATCCCTTCATTCTTTCTGGAGTTATTTCTCCACTGATCTCCAGTAACATATTGAGCATCTATTGACCTGGGGAGTTCTTCTTTTGGTATCCTATCATTTTGCCTTTTCATGCTGTTCATGGGATTCTCAAGGCAAGAATACTGAAGTGGCTTGCCATTCCTTTCTCCAGTGGACCACGTTCTGTCAAATGCATATTAGGACAGAACATTTCCACCTCATTAGAAAATTTCCTCCTGCCCTTTTCTCCCAAGCAGAAGCTACTACAGATCTTATTTCTATTAACATATATTAGTGTTGCATAATCTTGGATTTCATACTAATGGAATCATATTCTTTGGCTGGCTCCTTGTATTCAGCATAATAATTTTTTAGATTCATCCTGTCATTTTGTGTTTCACTACTTGCTCCTTCTTTTATTACTGGGTAGTAATATAACACTATGTTTATCTAGTCTTCTATCAATGAATATTGAGATTATTTGCTGTTTTTTTAGCTATTACCAAAATTTATATGTATATTCTTTCCAAGCCTCCTGAGGATATTTATTTTTATTTATATTAAATAAATACCTCAGAGCAGAATTTCTGGATTACAAGGTATGTTTTCAAATGGTGATGTTGGAGAAGACCCTTGAGAATCCCTTGGACTGCAAGGAGATCCAACCAGTCACTCCTAGAGGAAATAAACCCTGAATATTCATTAGAAGAACTAATGTTGAAGCTGAAGCTCCAATACTTTGGCCACCTGATGCTAAATGCCAACTCACTGGAAAAGACCCTGATCCTGGGAAAGACTGAAGGCAGGAGGAGAAGAGGGTGACAGAGGATGAGATGGTTGGGTGGCATCATTGACTCCATGGACATGAGTTTGAGCAAATTCTGTGAGATAGTGAAGGACAGGGAAGCCTGGTGTGCTGCAGTTCAGGAGTCACAAAGAGTTGGATACGAATGAATGACTGAACAACAACAACAAAGATTTAAACTTTCTTCATAAAGTCCTAATAAAAACAAATTGAAGTAGAATGTAAAGTAGTTTTTTTCTCATCAGATTGCTCTAAATGGTTTCATTACTTTTGGTAATAAAGAGATTCTGTTTCACGTGAACTCAGAGAATACCCTTTAGTTTGTCCCCCTTTTCCCTGATCTCAGAATGTCAACATAAATATCAATGTGGTATAGAAGGAAGGTTTCCATTCACAATAAATAGCAGTTTTCTCTTCTTTTATGCCTGTCTTTTAGACTGCTGGCATCAAGAAAAAGCACTTAGAATATTGCATGCGGCACGTCTGCTTGGAGTTGTCAGGAGAGTGTGTCATTTCCTTGGTTATGTCTCACTGCAGCAAAGATTTGAAATGGTAGACCAGTGCTACAGCTGTGCCACAGCTCCGTTTTACTTGGCAAACAAAGGAAGGTGTACCCTCCAGGCGTGAGGGTGGGCTGACCCCAAAGGAGAGGCCTCAGTCTGCCTTGGCTTCCCTGTTTATTCCTTTGTCTCCTCCCCCGGACCTGCCCTATGTAAATCGGACTAGCCAGGAAGGCTGTTTGTTTCACCGAGGTTCTCACTCTGGTCCTCAGATTTTCTTTTGTTCCGTTTTCGAGGGCTTTTCCTTTGTCTTTTAGCCACTGCCATTTTGGACTCCTTTTTCCTATTCTAACTGCCTAACAGAATCATTCATGTGGGGCTCAATATATACTCGTACACTTCTTCACTGTGCCTTCCGTCTAGGAAGCTAAGCTGTGTAAACTAGATCCTTGTCTTCTGCCTGAGTTCAAACATGCTGAGCTCTTCCAGGAAATGCAAGAAGAGATAGTAAAGAGCAAGGTCAGGCCGCTGATACCTTCAGCTCTGCCAGCTGGTTTGCCTTGAACACTCTGTTACCTTACAGTGAAGTCTACAGTTCCTTCCACTGTGACCTGCTGCAGTTCTCTTTCCTTTCCCTGGATCTAATAACTGTCCTTCCCCATTCCCTTGATCTTGCTTAGTTGCATTTTAAATTATCCCCCAAAATCAGTAGTATAAAATAACTTGCTTGGTCCAGACAGGGCAAAGTAAGGTCGGGTTGTCTCTGATTTATGATATATGAGGCCTCTGATGAAAATTAAGAGTCAGGAATAGTGAATAACAAGGGACTGGAATTATCTGAAGAATTTTTTTCTTTCTTACGTCTGCTGTTTGAAGCTGAATATCAGCTGGAAATTTGGCTGTGCACTGGAACACCTTCACAGAATTCCCCAAATAGCCTGGATTTCCTCTCATTATGAGTACTAAATTAAAAATGAGAGTGTTTTACTATGAGATAGAGACAGAGAAGGGCAGGGATTGAGAAGAAGGGACAGACCAGAGGGAAACTAGACAGAAGCTCTATAGCTTTTTAGGTTTAGCCTAAAACCTAGTCTAGGTTAAGCCTGAGAAGGCTTGTAGCATCACTTTCACAGCATTTCTTACTGAAGCAGTTACAGAGTCTTGTTCAGTGTCTAACTCTTTTAACGGGGGAGTGGCAAGATGGCTTAAGTATTCATAAGACTCTCAGCTATTACTATGGACATTTTGAGAAAACTTATTCAGGCACAAACCTAGAGGTGGTGAGTGTCTGCCTACTACTAGTCGAAATTCCCAACACTACCCTTTGTGGTTTCAAATCTTCTGTAGTAAACACTCTTTGAACCATGCCCAGAGTTATTTTCTGTTTCTTGTCAGAACCCTAAATAACACAGTACATTATTTAAATACTGGTTGAAAGAGAAAAATAACAATTTATAGAATATTGAAAGTCATATTTATAATATACATATCAATCTGTTATTTTAATAGTTATTAAGTTCAGTTATTTTTTGTTACTCAGAAACTATATAGCAAGCAAGTAAACTGATATCCCAGCTGATATTCAAAATAACATGTATTTATATAATCATGGAATTCCTAAGGAACAGGATAAAGAAATTGACTATCACAACATTTTTACAATATTGTTTTACAACTTCTGGCTGATGTGATAGAAAAAAATTTACAGGAAAAAGATGACATAGATAAAATTTTATGCATTTCTTGATGAAATAATCAAATATATTCAAGGTCAAATATGCAATTCTAAAATATCTGCAAAAATTAAATATAGAGTTTTATAAGACATGTCCGTTTTTATAATCATTTTAAAAAGATAATTACTAAATAATACTTCTGTGGTAAAAGGAATGCAGCAGCTTCTATCAAAAATCTCCTTGTGCATACACGCTTCGCAGTTTGACTTTGTAGCCTTTCCCAAGAACAGAACCTGCCATAGTCTCCACTGTTTCTCACTCCTTGAATCTGCTCTGTTGTGTGACTTTCACCAAATGAGTCTGGTGAGAAACTGACATTAGCCAGTTTAAATTCTAGGCACTGCAAAGTCTTTTGTGCTTTTATTTCTTATCTTCGAACCCAGCCTCTTTCATGAGACCACAGGCTAATCTCTAAGAGGATGAGAAACTGGACTCCTGGTCATGCTAGTCAACACCAAGAAACAGAGAAAAAAAACAAACGAGCAGCTGATGTCAGAGGTATGAGAAAGTTCTACTGATACTGCAAAAAAACAGCTAGGCCCAGTCTAAATTGTTGACTTTTGACTCAAGAATTGATAAAAGGCTTTTTATTTTTTTAATCAGTTGAACTTTAGAGCAATGTTAATCAGGAGTTCACTGATGCACCATTTATAAATGTTTCAAAAATATACAATATTTAGCAATAGTTGTAAGAGTATCTGTCAGCTCACACAAAACGTAAAAATACCAAAATATCTGTTATATTTAGTATTTTAAATATCTTATATACACAACCATAAGAATTTCAGAGTAGAAAGCATATTATAGGAAATATATATTTTATATTTAATGCTATGTATATGGCATATTCAAAAGTATTTATATACACATACATTATACATAACATAAATAAAATGAGGTTGAAATATTGAAAAGTAATATTTTATTCTTGAATAGGAAAGTGAAGTCGCTCAGTCATGTCTGACTCTTCACGATCCCATGGACCATAGCTTCCCAGGCTCCTCCATCCATGGGATTCTCCAGGCAAGAATACTGGAGTGGGTTGCCGGAAGGTCACAAAAATTTCACTTATTCATAATGTTCTATAATTTACATGCAGTTGCAAACAGAATCCTAAAGGAAATTTTGCTGCTGTGTTTTTTTGATCCTTTTCTCCTTTTTTTAAAAAAAATTTATTTTTATTTTATTTTACAATACTGTATTGGTTTTGCCATACATTGACATAAATCAGCCACAGGTGTACATGAGTTCCCAATCCTGAGCCCCCCTCCCACCTCCCACCCCATATCATCTCTCTGGATCATCCCCATGCTCCAGCCCCAAGCATCCTGTATCCTGTATCGAACATAGACTGGCGATTCATTTCTTACATGATAGTATACATGTTTCATTGCCATACTCCCAAATCATACCACCTCTCCTCTCCCTCCAAGTCCAAAAGTCCATTGTATACATCTGTGTCTCTTTTGCTGTCTTGCATACAGGGTCCTCATTACCATCTTTCTAAAATCCATATATATGTGTTAATATACTGTATTGGTGTTTTCCTTTCTGGCTTACTTCACTCTGTATAATCGGCTCCAGTTTCATCCACCTCATTGGAACTGATTCAAATGTATTCTTTTTAATGGCTGAGTAATACTCCATTGTGTATATGGACCACAGCTTTCTTATCCATTCACCTGCTGATGGACATCTAGGTTGCTTCCATGTTCTGGCTATTATAAACAGTGCTGCAATGAACATTGGAGTACATGTGTCTCTTTCAATTCTGGTTTCCTCAGTGTGTATGCCCAGCAGTGGGATCGCTGGGTCATATGGCAGTTCTATTTCCAGTTTTTTAAGGAATCTCCACACTGTTCTCCATANTTTTTCCATGGGGATGGTCTTGATCCCTGTCTCCTGTACAATGTCACAAACCTCATTCCATAGTTCATCAGGAACTCTGTCTATCAGATCTAGGCCCTTAAATCTATTTCTCACTTCCACTATATAATCATAAGGGATTTGATTTAGGTCATACCTGAATGGTCTAGCAGTTTTCCCTGCTTTCTTCAATTTCTAAAGTTCTTTTAAGAAACCTACTTTAATCAGTGGAATCTTATGCTTTGTAAAATTGTAACCTTATCACATGTTGATGTTCATATTGCTGTAAGAATTCCCACCAAGGGTAAATAGATTTTATTTATTAAGAATTAATAGTATAAGGACAAGAGGAGCCTGGCATGCTGCAGTCCGTGGGGTTGCAAAGAGTTGGACGCAACTTAGAGACTGAACAAAAACAACAAATTATAATGTCAGAAAAAAAAAATTGGAGAAATTACACCAAGGTTCCTATAGTTTAAAGGAAGATAGAGGGATGTTAAGAAAAGTACAAGAAACATAACTGCTATTTTGGCAGTGTGTCAAGTACAATGAGAAAACGGGAAGGGGCTTTGCTGAGCCTGTCCTGGAGAGAGAAAAAGGGAAGCCACAGAGGCGGTAGCATTTCAAGAGAGGCTTAGAAGCTGAGTTAGAATCTGATGTCAATCAAGTGAACAAGGAAAAGGGGCAGCATAAGCAGAGTCCAATGCAGCAGAGTATGGTTCACATCCTGCCGGTGGCAAAGGTGATATTTAGGATGGACAGTTATGGACAGTTTTTTGTTTGTTCATTTTAAATAGTTACAGCTCCATAGGTACTTGTGGGGAAAATGTATAGGAAGGTCCTGTGCACCCTACACTCACCCTCCTCCAATGTTAGCATCTTATCTAACAACAGTAAATATCCACATCATGAAGCTGGTGTTAGTAGAATTTACAGAGCTTGAGATTGGCCAGTCATACATGTATTCGTTTGTATGTGAGTATAGTTTTAATCAATTTGATCACATGTTTAACTACCACCGTAAAGAAATGAAGAACTCTTCCATCACCATAAAGTTCCCTTATGTTATACCCCTTATTTATATCTCCATCACCCCCCAAACTTCTACTCTCTACCCGCTCCACATTCAGACTCTAATTTCTGTCAGCCACTAATCTGCTTTGTATCTCTCTAATTACATCAAGAATATTATGTAAATGTAATCACAGAGAATGTTACTTTTTGAGACTGGCTTTTCTCCATGCAACATGATTTCTCTAGAGAGTCAGCTAAATTGTTGCATACATCCTTAGTTCGTTCTGGTTTATTGCTGAGTAGTATTCTGTGATATGGTTGTACCAAAGTTTTTTAACTTTGTTTACTCACTGAAGGACATTTGAATTTTCCTGTTTTTGAACTGCCAAAATCATTCCAGTATTTGTTCTTTCTTGAACATAATTTTTAATATATCTGAGATAAATGCATAGGAGTGCTTGATTCTATGGTAAATGTGTTTTAGTTTTAATGAAAGTTGTCAACCTGTTTTCCAAAATGGCTGTGTCACATCATATTCCCACCAGAAATATATGAAAAATTGACATTTAAAAATTTTTATAGTTATATTTTTATTTTAGATTACTTTCTATGTGTTAAATAATATCAATGTTCCACTTAATGATAGTTTCATCTTAAGTATGAATATATTAAGATAAAAATTAGCTGGCTAAGATCAATGCAAAAATATTATAGTGTTTTTGTTTTTTTGGATATGGCAAAAAACAATGCAGGTAGTACAGGAAGAAGGGAAATTTGGGAAACAGGCATGGTGGTTTAGGTCCTTTATTTTGATCATTAAAGATTAGATAGTTTTGGTTTCAAGTCTTGTTCCATCACTACCTCTGATTCAGTTTCTTATGTATTATTTTATTCAACATATTAATGAAAGAAAGTGAAAGTGTTAGTCATTCACCGGTGTTCAACTCTTTGTGACCCCATGGATTATAGTCTGCCAGGCTCCTCTCTCTATGGGATTCTCCAGGTAAGACTACTGGAGTGGGTTGCCATTTCCTTCTCCAGGGGATCTTCCTAACCCTGGCCTCCTGGATTACAGGGAGATTGTTAACTGTCCAAGCCACTAGCGAAGCCCCAATAGATTAATAAAACATTTACTTTTAATAGTAATAACAACATGGTTGTTGAGAAAATCATTGAGATCACATATATCAAAAACATAACTAATGCCCAGAATATTGTAAACCTCTTATCTATTTTTGTTAAGACAGCCATTGTCCAGGGTGAGTATACATGAGACCATAGTATGCATACATCAGAGAATGATTCATGGCATATGGGTGGGACTCAAAAACAAACAAACAAGTTTAATGGTGCTAAATGTAACCTTGAAAGGGGACATACTGCCTATTATATACACAGAGATTAACAATAGGAGTAAACTGATCCATAGTATGTATGGAAATACCTCTTCCTATTTATTCTTCACAGAGTAATAAGTATCATAGGTTCATGAAACAAACCTAAAGGAACTCTTTTCAAATTCATAGAAATGAAACCTAACCTTTTATGATGTGAAGTTTGATATTACATTCTTGTTTCAGCTGGTAGTTTTTAGTTGGATTCTCCTCTTTTGACTTCAGAAACTCAAATCAGACTATTGAACCAATTGAGAGGAAAGGACTTAGACTAATAGGAACCTAGACTTTCAGAAGGCATCTTAACTACTTCACTGTGTCAGTCCAGCAAACTACTTAACCTCTCTAACCGTCGATATTCTATGTAAAATGAAGTGAAGTGAAGTGAATTCGCTCAGTCGTGTCCAACTCTTTGCGACCCCATGGACTGTAACCTATCAAGCTCCTCCATCCATGGGATTTTCCAGGCAAGAGTGCTGGAGTGGATTGCCATTTCCTTCTCCAAGGGAACTTCCCGACCCAAGAATCGAACCAGGGTCTCCCGCATTGCAGGCAGACGCTTTACCATCTGAGCCACCAGGGAAGCTATGTAAAATAGGGTTAATATTTTCTCGAAGGATTCATCCTGAGAATTAAGTGAGATAATATCTTTAAGATTCCTGGCATATAATTGGAGTTCATTAAGTAATAATTATTTTTATTTGAAGGGCTTTTAAAAAATGAGTTCATACTTTGTCTTGGATTAAAGCAAACTCACTTATGAGTAGAACTGAATTTGTTGATCTAAACTGCAGCCTCTTTTTGCTAACAGTGCCAAATGGAGTTTCCTAAGAGTTTTTAAAGGGATATGATTGAGGTTTGAGGGGTTGAGATGTCCTGTGTGCACATCTGTTTGACTATGCTTGTTTCAAATACCCAATACTCACTCATTCACTCACTCATTCAATAAACGATAACAGGGTCACCTCAAAACCTAAGATGCAGGACTCCCCTCGCTGTCCAGTAGTTGAGACTTCACCTTCCAGTGCAGAAGTATGGGTCTGATCCCTGTCAGGGAGCTGAGATCCCACATGCTTCATGGCCAAAAAACCAAAACATAAAAAACAGGAGCAATATTGTAACAAATTCAATTGTTTGTTTTTGGTTTAGTCACTAAGTCCTGTCCAACTCTTTGTGGCCGCCTGGACTGTAGTCCACCAAATTCCTCTGTCCATGGGATTTCCCAGGCAAGAATACTGGAGTGGACTGTCATTTCCTTCAATAAATACCTTAAAAAATGGTTGACATTAGAAAAAAAAGAAGAAGAAGCACCTGAGGCATAAGATTCTGGACCTAAAATCATTCTAGTCAACCATGGATGATGATGATTGCACATCTGACTCATTTGAGTCACTTTCTTGATACTGACGGGAATGATTAGTAGTTGTGTTTAGACACAGAGTAGAAAGGAAGGTTATAGAGTAAGGGACTCTCATACCTAGGGACAGTAGAGAGAAAAGTCGCTTTAGTTTTCCTACTAATGACCTTCATAGAGATAGGCAAGATTGATGACAGTGGTGCTCTTTTTCCCCACCATATCAATCATCAACATTATCAGCCAGCCTTTTCAATTTTGAGAGAAATTTATAATTTTGGTAGGAAAGAATGTGGAAAGGAAGCTCAGCAGGATAATGACATCTCTCTTTACCCCTTTTAAAGGATAAATTTCCCCTTCTGTTCCCCTGCTATTGGTGGAAAGTTTACTGCAATACAACGGATTAGAAAAGAACAGTCGTCAACAAAATAAACATATTATCAGAAATATTTAAGATGAAATATTGGAAGTTGTTAAGGGTTACTTATTGAAAGTTTGTCTTTGCAGCATTTAAAATTTTATTTAATGTAATAATTATGGTTAAAATGCTATGAACTATAAATTTAATGGATAATAGATTATAATTATATATATCATATATATGGTACATAGATATGATATATATAATATGTGCCATATTCCTCACTACATATTTAAATAGACAACAACATTTCAGGGGAGATTTGAATTTTACTATAAAACTTTCTAAATTGTACTTTGGCATTATGAAAACATTGAATTTTTCTTTTATTTAAAAATTTTAACTGGGTGAGGTACTAGAGTGAATGCTTTATGCAAATTTTAAAATGATTTTTCTGCAATATTAACTTTTATAATATGAAATATAATTAGAACAATGAAAATAAGAAGTGTTATCTATCCCACCAGATTATAGTGCTCACTATCCTTGGTCCCTGCCCTTCCCTATTCCCGTTTTTGTCTCGCTTTTCATTGGCCTTCCCTGGGAAGATCTTTCTAAATAGATTGTTTTTTTTTGTGTTTAGAGTCCACATTCCAAAACATATTCCTACACTTCCCATAAACCTGAACTGTCTTCTTTTTAAAGATTTTAAAGTTAATAGGAATCAAAGTGGGATCGTTATTTCTCCTAGAAAGGTATCTATTTTTTAGAAGTATTTTGGCCAGATTTTGGAAGGTGTAACTTACCCAACTAGAATGCTTCACTTGGACACAGGAAAACTGTGTTTGTGCTTCAGCACTGCCGCTTGAAGGGTTTGCTCACATGGGTAAACCACTTACTTGCTTTGACATTCGGTACTCTGCTCTGAAAAATGGGCACGATAATCCAGACCACTTAACATGATTGCTATGAGGATTAAATGGCACAATAGAGACAAAAATGATTTTAAAACTATGAAATATTGTGCAAAATATTCTTTTAACCTCAAAATTTATCTTGGGAGAGTTAATGTATTTTCATTTATGCGAGTTCAGTTCAGTTCAGTTCAGTAGCTCAGTCATGTCCAGCTCTGTGAGACCCCATGAACCACAGCACACCAGGCCTCCCTGTCCATCACCAACTCCCGGAGTTTACACAAACTCACATCCATCGAGTCGGTGATGCCATCCAACCATCTCATTCTCTGTCGTCCCCTTCTCCTCCTGCCCTCATTCTCTCCCAGCATCAGGGTCCTTTCAAATGAGTCAGCTCTTCTCCTTCACTTTCATCAAGAGGCTTTTTAGCTCCTCTTCACTTTCTGCCATAAGGGTGGTGTCATCAGCAGTTGCTCAGTTGTGTCAGACTCTTTGTGACCCTGTGGACTGCAGCACTCCAGGCCTCCCTGTCCATCACCAACTCCCGGAATTTACTCAAACTCATGTCCATTGAGTCGAGGATGGCATCCACTCATTGCATTCTCTGTCGTTCCCTTCTCCTCCTGCTCTCAATCTTTCCCAGCATCAGAGCCTTTTCAAATGAGTCAGTTCTTTGCATCAGGTGGCCAAAGTATTGGAGTTTCAGCTTCAGCATCAGTCCTTCCAAGGAATATCCAGGACTGATTTCCTTTAGGGTGGACTAGGTGGAGCTCCTTGCAGTCCAAGGGACTCTCAGGAGTCTTCTTCAACACCACAGTTCACAAGCATCAATTCTTTGGCTCTCAGCTTTCTTCACAGTCCAACTCTCACATCCATACATGACTACTGGAAAAACCATAGCCTTGACTGGACAGATCTTTGTTGGCAAAGTAATGTCTCCGCTTTTTAATATGCTGTCTAGGTTGGTCATAGCTTTTCTCCCAAGGAACAAGTGTCTTTTAATTTCATGGTTGAAGTCACCATCTGCAGTGATTTTGGAGCGCAAAAATATAATGTCTGTCACTGTTTACACTGTTTCCTCATCTATTTGCCATGAAGTGACGGGACCAGATACCATGATCTTAGTTTTCTAAACATTGAGTTTTAAGCCAACTTTTTCACTCTCCTCTTTCACTTTCAAGAGGCTCTTCAGTTCTTCTTAGCTTTCTGCCATAAGGGTGGTATCATATGCATATCTGAGTTTATTGATATTTCTCCTGGCAATCTTAATTCCAGCTGGTACTTCATCCATTCCAGCACTTATATTACTAACTTATGCTATATCTAATGTAAATCTTGAGAGATGAAAGATTAAATTTAAAAACAGGACAATAAAGATACTAGAGCAAAATATAAGAAAATGTACACCTGAAACTATTTTTGCCTTAAATTTTTAATAATATTGTTGCCGGAATCGTCCACTTTGCCTGGCAAAATCTGGAAAGTCTTCTCTTCCTGAATGAGCTATGAAAATTGGTTATCTCATAACTTCCAGGCAGTACTTTTTAGTTGTTCTTTGCGCGGCCTCACAGGTTAGGACTGAGCCAAACATATAAGTGGTCATTATGTAAATTTTGGGGTATCATTCTATGATTAGCTTCTTTCTCTCTGGCTGTTTGACGTACAAATTCGAGTGACCGCAATCTCTCGAAACACCAACCCTTGTCTCTTCGATAGATAAAAATACCAAAATATGTTTAGACCTACCTCTTCCATCCCTGGTAGATAGTTTGTGTGTTTTCAGGCTTTGTACTCCTGTTCCCTCTGAGGAATTGGGGCTTCCCAGGTGGCACTAATGATAAAGAACCCACCTGCAAATGCAGGAGATGCAGGAGACTTCCCTTGGTAAAGAAGATGCCCCCTGGAGTAGGAAATGGCAACCTGCCTCAGTATTCCTGCCTGGAAAATCCAGCTGGACAGAGGAGTCTGGCAGGCGATAATCCACAGAGATGCAAAGAATCGGACATGACTGAGTGACTAGGCACACACACATGCTGAGGAGCCATGGCTACACGTTGCCGCACAATTTCCAAAATCATTTCTGTGACAGTTTTTTCAGTTTTCTAATTGACTGTAGACAAAGGGTTTTGAGCAACAGATATTATACCATGTCAGTGTCCAATTAATGTTTTTGCATCTGTATAAACACCATATATAAAAGACAATGGACAAATAATAGACTCAAAAAAAACTATTTGCAATATATATAATAAAAAGAATTGCCAATATAATATCGCTAATATGCAAAGAAATCTTAAACCAGGTAGAAAAAAACAGAAAATAAAGAAAGAATTTAATAAAAAACAGGTACAATATATATTTGGAAATCATAAAAGGGAATATCTGCTTTATTCACTATGCCAAAGCCTTTGACTGTGTGGATCACAATAAACTGTGGAAAATTCTGAAAGAGATGAGACTACCAGACCACCTGACCTGCCTCTTGAGAAACTTGTATGCAGGTCAGGAAGCAACAGTTATAATTGGACATGGAACAACAGAATGGTTCCAATTAGGAAAAGGTGTACGTCAAGGCTGTATACTGTCACCCTGCTTATTTAACTTCTCTGCAGAGTACATCATGAGAAATGCTGGGCTGGAAGAAGCACAAGCTGGAATCAAGATTGCTGGGAGAAATATCAATCACCTCAGATATACAGATGACACCACCCTTATGTCAGAAAGTGAAGAGGAACTAAAAAGCCTCTTGATGAAAGTGAAAGTGGAGAGTGAAAAAATTTGCTTAAAGCTCAACATTAGAAAATGAAGATCAAAAAAAAAAAAAAAGAAAAGAAAATGAAGATCATGGCATCTGGTCCCATCACTTCATGGAAAATAGATGGGGAAACAGTGGAAATAGTGTCAGACTTTATCTTTTTGGGCTCCCAAATCACTGCAGATGGTGACCGCAGCCATGAAATTAAAAGACGCTTACTCCTTGGAAGAAAAGTTATGACCAACCTAGATAGCATATTCAAAAACAGAGACATTACTTTGCCAACAAAGGTTTGTTTAGTCAAGGCTATGGTTTTTCCAGTGGTCATGTATGGATGTGAGAGTTCAACTGTGAAGAAAGCTGAGTGCTGAAGAATTGATGCTTTTGAACTGTGGTGTTGGAGAAGACTCTTGAGAGTCCCTTGGACTGCAAGGAGATCCAACCAGTACATTCTAAAGGACATCAGTCCTGGGTGTTCATTGGAAGGACTGATGCTGAAGCTGAAACTCCAATACTTTGGCCACCTCATGTGAAGAGTTGACTCTTTGGAAAAGACCCTGGTGCTGGGAGAGGCTAGGGGCAGGTGGAGAAGGGCACCACAGAGGATGAGATGGCTGGATGGCATCACCTACTTGATGGACATGTATTTGGGTAAACTTTGGGATTTGGTAATGGACAGGGAGTCCTGGCGTGCAGTGATTCATGGGGTTGCAAAGGTCGAATATGACTGAGAAACTGAACTGAACTGAATTGAACTATATATTAACACTAAAGCAATATATTTTTTCAGTCAATAATGGTAAGTACATAAGAATATCTATTTTAGAAGCTGTGCCAACAACATGGAAAGATACGTGTAGAGCAATGTTTATTTCAAGAATTTTGACACTGGCTAAGATCTTGAAAGAATGTGAATGTACACTACATGGGCCATAGTTGAAGGGATTCTAATGCATGCATAACATATAATTATCTGAAGCTATTTAAATGAAGATATATCCACTTATAATACTAATAGAGAAATTTGGGTTCAGAGCAATGTGCAAACTATGATATAATCACCTATTTTCGTGTATAGTTTGTGAGATGGAGAATGATTGGAAGGTAAAACAAAGCTGTTGATTTTTGTTACATTAGGAGATCATTAATTAAGTGCGAGTGATGGAGTATTAATTTTTCAAAACATACCTTTGCTCTGTTTCACTAGTCCGAATAAACCATCTTTGCAGAATTACAGATGGTAAATTCATATAAAAAGGAAAAATATATAGTACAAGGAGGAAAACCAGGTGGCAATTGAAAATATCTTGCTATTCTAAAAACAAATACCTCAGAGATCTCCTCCTATCTCAGTATGGTGTGTTAATTGTTCTAGAGCTTAAGAGTAGGTTTCTTCTGAAAGTGTCAAATAAGTAGCCTGCATGACCAGGTGGTAAAATGAATGATTATAGATCTGTCTCTTTAAGTTCGAATACTGACTCTAGCACTTGTTAATTAGTTCCACCTCAGAAATGTAACTTCTTTGAATATAGCATTCCTGATTCTTTGGAACAAACACAAAAAATGCAAAAGAATGAGGAGAATGGTAAGAAGCTATTTCTAAGCTTTAAAAAGTACTTTGAATATAACTGAAGATAAATGGAGAAAATACTGTAAATTTATGATCATAATACTTTAGTAATTAGGATTTGAAAGCAAATTTATATATTATAAAAATTTAATACTGGTAAACATTCACAAAAAGGGGCAGAAAAATGCAATAAACTGTTACAGTCAAGACCATTAACAGTCTTTTCCAAAACATTTTCAGGCATTACCATTAAGTGTGAAATAAGTATAATTTTAATATGAAAGGAAAGGCTTAACTTTCATCTGTGCAAGTAATCTTATTGTTCTGATTGTACTTAAGTGTACTGCAAATATTGTGCAGGTATAAATGAATGAAGCCATGTTAATAACAGTAGTTTCCTAAGTTTGCAAAAGTTTTGCAAATGTCATTAGGTGATTTAAATAAATGAACTTTCTAGGCCTAAATGTAACACTGAACAATGTTTTTAGAAGATTATTACCCAGAAGTTTCTTTGTAAATGTGGCAATTACAAATTAATTGTAGAAGTTTTTCAGTATATCAAGTTATAAATCATATGAGAATTATCTAATCATGGATATCTTTAAAAAACAAAAACTCAACTTTTCTCTTTTTACATATGTATCTCCTAAATGTATATAGAAACAAAGCTGTGGAAAAAAAGGTATGTGGGATTTTTTATAACCAAATATATTAAAATATTAACAAAAACAAAAAGTATTAGTTTTATATACCTTGGAGAAGGAAATGGCAATCCACTCCAGTAATATTGCATGGAAAATCCCATGGACAGAAGAGCCTGGTAGGCTACAGTCCATGGGGTGCAAAGAGTCGGACACGACTGAGCGACTTCACTTCACTTCACTTCAGAATTAATATTATAATTTTTATATTTTTTCAAGTTCTAGTAATAAAATCTATCCAGCAAATGACCTGAAATTTCATCTTGGTTTATTAATGCATTTATAGGAAAGCAAAGTGTAAGATGCTAAGAAAAAGTTATTATTTGGTATTAGAAAGTCTGAATACATATGCATAAATACAAATAGGTTTATGAACATAGGGCTAGAAACTTCTGTTTCAACAGGTATATCAAAAACTGCTTAACAAATGATAGTGGAGGGTTGATAATATTTTGCTGCCTTGCTTAACAGGGAAGAGATAAAAATTGAAATTTGATAAATGTAATTCCTCTGCTCCTTCTCCTGAGATTCTGTGTGAGTGTTGAGGACATCCAAGGACAGTTATGATTGCTCCAGTGAAGCAGAACTCCCTACCCTAGCCCCCATCTGAGAAATCTTTTACTAAAGAATGGCCCACTTATTACAAACCATTATTCCTGTTCATGCACTGTTAGGAAGGAAGAATGACAGTCAGATCAAAATGATACAAAGATCAGTGATTCCCTAAATCACAATGAGACAACATAGAGTTCTCACAGTGAATTCTGGCCAATTGTCTTGCATTCATCTCTATCATATACTAAGCTGGGACCAGAACAGTCATTACAGACCAGAAACCTTTTTAAGTTGTGGTAAAACTGCACAAGTTAAAATATCCTTATTTTTCCAAATTCTCATGAAGCACTTAAGCATAAAGGAATGTGAGTTACTCTTTACCAATATGTTTAAAAAATAACCTCAACAAACATAAGATGCTAAATATCATTTTATGTTTAGCAATATATTGTCAATGGAATTTTTATGTAACTTTTTCACACCCTAGGAATGGTTATGCTTTTGTTTTATATGTTTGTTAAAACAATGAATCAACAGAAATGTACCTGACATATCAAATAAACTGGTCTCCGGTTTTTCCAAATAATGTCATTTAGTTTCTGGTTTTGAGTTCTCTTTTCTCATAACAAAATTACCCAGGATGATGCATGCTCTTTGACTATTTAATTCTATGAAAACATAGTAACTAAATTTTTGATTTTGTGAACACTTACAAATTATATAATAATGTTCCTATACAAAATCCCTTAAATAAGGTATACACTTTCTTATTACCTTGCACAAATATATTCTAGTGTAATTTTACATATCAAATATATTGAGCAAGTATTTATTGAAGAACTACCATATCCCAAAGTAAACAGTAAGCAAAGATTGCCCTCCTTGGGCTTATTTTTTAGAGTGAATCTGGAGTTTAAGAGAGAGAAGTGGGTATTAATATGAATTTGGATATCATCACCATATATACATGATATTTAAAGCCATGACGGTAAATGAGTTCATAAGGGAAATAAGATTTTAAAGACAGAGAAAAATTCACAGGGACTAGGAGATGGGAGAAAGGGAAGAACTTTCAAAAATCTTGGTATAAACAAATGGATAAGAGGTATCATGAGGATTTGCAGTTCTGGAGGGAAATGGGTCAAATTAGGAGGTAATCAGTGAGTGAGTTTTATAAAATCTATATGATGGAGGGATTGCAGATATTGGTAAAGACAAGGTCTAGTTTATAGCCAGGCCAGTGAGAAGCTCACATAATTAGAAGCTAATATTACTGGAGGAGAGGTGTGGCCATTGGAAAGACAATCAAAATCTGTACATTTGATTATCAAGAAGCAAGGTGTGAGAAGTCCTGAGAAGCAAGGCAATGATGTAGGAGGCACCCTTATGAGAAATGAGGAAGCAGGACTGAATTTTCACAGATGATGCCACAAGGAGGGAAAGTAGTGCTCCAGTGCACTGACACTTTTTTTTTTAAACTTTATTTTACTTTACAGTACTGTATTGGATTTGGCATACATTGACATGAATCCATCATGGGTGTACATGAACTCTCAAACATGAACCCCCACCTCCCACCTCCCACCCCACATCATCCCTCCAGATCATTCCCATATACCAGCCCCAAACATCCTGCATCCTGCATCGAACGTAGACTGGTGATTCGTTTCTTACACGATAGTATACATATTTCAATGCTGTTCTCCCAAATCATCCCACCCTCTCCCTCTCCCTCAGAGTCCATTTTTAAACTTGCATTTTTGGCTGGAGAGAAACAGGAGGGTTGGGAGGGGCCAGTGAGGTGTCGGAACCACAAACCCTCTCCCCACAAGCCCAGTGTTCCCAGAGCTGTGAGAAGACTTCAGGGAAAGCAAGGTCCCCAGTGGAAAGTCAATCTTCCCTTAGAGTAGAAAGGTACGGGAAATGCTTGGGACAAAGAAAGCAAAGGTAGAAGCTTTTTCTGTTTATGGGCCGTGAATTCCAGCGGTCACAAAGGAAGCATTTGGAAAGTTGGGAACAAACAGAAAAGAGTTCTAAATAGACAGTGTGCTGAGGGTTACCAGTATTAGAGTACACAGATGGCCAGGTGGTGATCTGAGAGTCTATAGTTTCTTGTGATGACTGAATATCCAAAACATGATGTCATTGGTCTTGGAGAACTCAAGGTACAGAGTGACAAGTGATAGCAGGGTTATGATTGTTAGTGGCAGGCAGGGCAGCTGCCGGTGAGGTGCAGTGAGGCACTGGTTCTTTTCAAACCCCAACCATGCAGGGCACACGTCATGGGCAATGTCTTATAGTAATCCCTTCACAGAGATTAGTTTTGATCCCTGCCCATGATTGGTGCATTTATTCCACATATGTAGTTTTTCCTTTTTTGATGGAGATGAAAACTTGAAGACCGTCTTATTATACATTCAGCTCTCACATGTCCCTTGTTGTTGGAAAGTAGATATTTTTAAGATGAATGAAAAAAATACACTATCCTCATCTCAAATTACAAGATATTTTCCACATATGAAGGCCAAGTCCAGTTTTCTGACCACCAGAGAGGGGCAAATATAATTCCCGTTTACTCTTTACTTTGCATCTTGTTCACCAAATTACTTTAAGGATCTAATGTCTTTCCCATTAGACCATTGTCACATGTGGATACCAGGAATAATTTATCGTATTTACTTTTGTGTTGTTCACGGAGGAGAAAGTCCCTCTTGTGGAGTCTTTAAGGATTATTCCAACACAGCTGTGGAAATTATACTTAGAAAAGAACATGAAATTAAAAGGATTTATTACACTTACTCAACCGCCTCCAGTACTCTTGCCTGGCAAATCCCTTGGGCGGAGGAGCCTGGTAGGCTGCAGTCTATGGGATCGCTAGGAGTCGAACACAATTGACTGACTTCACTTTCACTTTTCACTTTCATGCATTGGAGAAGGAAATGGCAACACACTTCAGTGTTCTTGCCTGGAGAATCCCAGGGACTGGGGAGCCTGGTGGGTTGCTGTCTCTGGGATTGCACAGAGTCGGACACAACTGAAGTGACTTAGCAGCAGTAGCAGTAGCATTACACTTACTAAGGGCTTTCCAGACGGCTCAGCGGTAAAGAATCCACCTGCCAATGCAGGACACACAGGTTCAGTTGCGGAGTTGGAAAGATTCCCCTGTTGGGGAGCCTGGTGGGTTGCTGTCTCTGGGATTGCACAGAGTCGGACACAACTGAAGTGACTTAGCAGCAGTAGCAGCAGCATTACACTTACTAAGGGCTTTCCAGATGGCTCAGCGGTAAAGAATCCACCTGCCAATGCAGGACACACAGGTTCAGTTGCGGAGTTGGAAAGATTCCCCTGGAGAAGGAAATGGCAATCTACTTCAGTATTCTTGCCTGGAAAATCCCATGGACAGAGGAGCCCTCCTGGCTACAGTCCACGGGGTTGCAGAGAGCAGGACACAGCTTAGCCACTGAGCATGAGAAGGGTTATACTCACTGGTCCCAGAGGAGGGAGGCGTAGCACACCGTGCAAGGACCACATGGGGGAAGTGCCAAGGGAGTGGAGCAAGCTAGCAAGTCGGGGAGCCGAGAAAGAGTGAGAGCTCCTGGGTGAGGCTTCCTTGGAGTATCAGGATGGAGCACATAAGCAGATGGCAGGAGGGATTTCACTGGTGCATCTCGCTGTCACCAGGTCCCAACCAGAGGAGGTCAAAGAAGAGGAACCTGGGAGAAATCTGACTACATTGGTGCACCTGGCCACCTGAGGATTGCTCACAGCCTGTCTGTTGGGATGTTAAGACACCAGGAAATATGACTAGCTTGTAGGTGGCAGTAAAATAGTCTAGGAAAGAGTTTCTTATACTTATTTAGTGGATGTGAATGGAGGCTGAGATTCTACCATATTGCAAAAATGCCCAGATAATTCCTATGCCAGTTTCTGGCCACACAAAGAACAGCTAATTCTAACATGTTAGTCATATATAAATTAAAGACTAATTATAATAGTCACTACAAGGTTATAAAATGGCTATACTTTTGTTTCCTTTTAATAAGAGAAATATACATATATTTTTTCCATACAGGAGAGTCATTCTTTTTCATGTTAGAATTTTTTGTAAATTACTATTTTAAATAAAACTTATTTTCATGCTGTGCTACAAGTAAAATTATAGTCCACAGGAGAATGAATTATCAAAGCAAGTCACAATATATGAAAAGAACAGAGTGTAAGTGACTTGATCTCAACTAGAAAAATGTCCTCTGATCAAATATCTATTGTGATCCAGGGGCAGAGAGTGTCAGAATATCTCATCTGAGATGAATATATTTTTATCCCTAGTTCACGGAACCCAGAACATCAGACTGGGTAGATAAGACAGAAGAGGTTACAGGTGGATTTTAGCTTGGAACAATAGTTACAATAATCTAATGTCTTGGATACTAAGTTTATTTAAATTCACAATATTTATCCTCACAAAACCACAGACAAAAAAATCCACTCACTGAATGTGCAATTGTACTTCTGTGGTTATACTACAAGGAACCAACCTTTGTGTTTGGAAGAGTCTCTGGTAACAACAGCCCTATGGACCCATATTCTTGGAGCACCCTGAAGACTATTGTCAGGGTGACTGACCATAGTCAGTTCTGACCTTAAGCCAAGGCTTGCATGTAATTGTTGTAGATGTTTATAATCTGAATATGGAGGATATATAATAATAATTTCACTTGAATTAATTTCTTGGACTCCAGTTCAGTTCAGTTCAGTCGCTCAGTCGTGTCCGACTTTGTGATCCCATGAATTGCAGCATGCCAGGCTTCCCTGTCCATCACCATCTCCCAGAATTCACTCAAACTCACGTCCATCGAGTCAGTGATGCCATCCAGCCATCTCATCCTCTGTCGCCCCCTTCTCCTCCTGCCCCCAATCCCTCCCAGCATCAGAGTCTTTTCCAACGAATCAACTCTTCGCATGAGGTGGCCAAAGTACTGGAGTTTCAGCTTTAGCATCAGTACTTCCAAAGAACAACCAGGACTGATCTCCTTTAGAATGGACTGGTTGGATCTCCTTGCAGCCCAAGGGACTCTCAAGAGTCTTCTCCAACACCACAGTTCAAAAGCATCAATTCTTTGGTGCTCAGCTTTCTACACAGTCCAACTCTAAAACCCATACATGACCACAGGAAAAAACCATAGCCTTGACTAGATGGACCTTTGTTGGCAAAGTAATGTCTCTGCTTTTTAATATGCTGTCAAGTTGGTCATAACTTTTCTTCCAAGGAGCAGCATCTTTTTATTTCATGGCTGCAGTCAAGAGTCCCATAATTGTTCTGGCACAACTTAAAAAGAAGCACAGGTGCTCAATCACTAAGTCGTCACCTGCTCTTTTGCAACACCATGGACTGTAGCCCACCAGGCTCCTCTGTCCATGGATTTCCAAGGCAAGAGTAATGGAATGGGTTGCCATTTCCTTCTCCTGGGGATCTTCCCAGCCCAGGAATGGAACCTGAGTCTCCTGCATTAGCAAGTGGCTTCTTCACCACTGAGCCACAGGGAAACCCTGAGAAAGAAGAGATGTAACAATTAAAATGTAAAATATACTTGGCTTTTGTTAAAGTCCAGGATTCCTTCTGTAGACATTGAAATTTTATTTAGGGTTATATATAGTCCAGTGGGCTGGAAGAAGCAAAAGCTGGAATCAAGATTGCCGGGAAAAATATCAGTAACCTCAGATATGCAGATGACACCACCCTTAGGGCAGAAAGTGAAGAGGAGTTAAAAAGCCTCTTGATGAACATGAAAGAGGAGAGTGAAAAAGTTGGTTTAAAGCTCAACATTCAGAAAACGAAGATCATGGCATCTGGTCCCATCACTTCATGGAAAATAGATGGAGAAACAGTGGAAACAGTGTCAGACTTTATTTTGGGGGGGCTCCAAAATAACTGCAGATGATGATTGCAGCCATGAAATTAAAACATGCTTACTCCTTGGAAGGAAAGTTATGACCAACCTAGATAGCATATTCAAAAGCAGAGACATTACTTTGCTGACTAAGGTCCGTCTAGTCAAGGCTATGGTTTTTCCAGTAGTCGTGTATGGATGTGAGAGTCAGACTGTGAAGAAAGCTGAGCGCTGAAGAATTGATGCTTTTGAACTGTGGTGTTGCAGAAAACTCTTGAGAGTCCCTTGGATTGCAAGGAAATCCAAGCAGTCCATCCTAAAGGAGATCAGTCCTGGGTGTTCTTTGGAAGAACTGATGCTAAAGCTGAAACTCCAGTATTTTGGCCACCTCTTGTGAAGAGCTGACTCACTGGAAAAGACTCTGATGCTGGGAGGGATTGGGGGCAGGAGGAGAAGGGGACGACANTGCTTACTCCTTGGAAGGAAAGTTATGACCAACCTAGATAGCATATTCAAAAGCAGAGACATTACTTTGCTGACTAAGGTCCGTCTAGTCAAGGCTATGGTTTTTCCAGTAGTCGTGTATGGATGTGAGAGTCAGACTGTGAAGAAAGCTGAGCGCTGAAGAATTGATGCTTTTGAACTGTGGTGTTGCAGAAAACTCTTGAGAGTCCCTTGGATTGCAAGGAAATCCAAGCAGTCCATCCTAAAGGAGATCAGTCCTGGGTGTTCTTTGGAAGAACTGATGCTAAAGCTGAAACTCCAGTATTTTGGCCACCTCTTGTGAAGAGCTGACTCACTGGAAAAGACTCTGATGCTGGGAGGGATTGGGGGCAGGAGGAGAAAGGGACGACAGAGGATGAGACGGCTGGATGGCATCTCTGACTCGATGGACATGAGTTTGGGTAAACTCCAGGAGTTGGTGATGGACAGGGAGGCCTGGCGTGCTGCAATTCATGTGGTTACAAAGAGTTGGACACAACTGAGCGACTGAACTGAAGTGAACTGATTGTCCAGTGCAATAGACTGTAAAAGAAGAAAAATGAATGGACATTTAGCTTATCCTTATGCAACACTGGAAGACATTTAAAAAATTTTATAGAAATATTTATCTGTTGAGACATATGAAGCTATGAGAACTGCACCCAAAAAGAATAATACTGAGATTATATCTTTGTAACTGTGTAATTAAGCATTATATATCTATAAGGATCTTAGAATTTTATATCTTTCCTAATTTAATTGCTAAGCACTGCAGTGTTTCTAGGGCTTCTTTGTGCTTTCACTTTATGTTTATATGTCTCATTACAGTTTATCTTTATTTAACAGAAAAATCTTAAACCATCAGATATGAAAAAGTCATAATCTGATAATGAAAATCAAAGTTTCTTTACTCACTACACTCAATTAGGTTTGATAGGTGGATTTCATAATTTATTTCATTCTTAAAGATTTCATCCTTTTTCAAAATTTATCTTTTAAAATAAAGATGGCTGTATATTTTATGAGCTCACAGAAAAGTGACTTTATGATAGCAGGCCAGGAAGCAACAGTTAGAACTGGACTTGGAACAACAGACTGGTTCCAAACAGGAAAAGGAGTACGTGAGGGCTGTATATTGTCACCCTGCTTATTTAACTTAAATGCAGAGTACATCATGAGAAACTCTAGGCTGGAAGAAACACAAGCTGGAATCAAGATTGCTGGGAGAAATATCAATAATCTCAGATATGCAAATGACAGCAGCCTTTTGGCAGAAAGTGAAGAGGAACTAAAAAGCCTCTTGATGAAAGTGAAAGTGGAGAGTGAAAAAGTTGGCTTAAAGCTCAACATTCAGAAAACGAAGATCATGGCATCTTGTCCCATCACTTCATGGAAAATAGATGGGGAAACAGTGTCAGACTTGTGGCTCCAAAATCACTGCAGATGGTGACTGCAGCCATGAAGTTAAAATATGCTTACTCTTTGGAAGGAAAGTTATGACCAACCTAGACTGCATATTAAAAAGCAGAGATATTACTTTGCTAACTAAGGTCCATCTAGTCAAGGCTATGGTTTTTCCAGTGGTCATGTATGGATGTTAGAGTTGGACTCTGAAGAAAGCTGAGTGCCAAAGAATTGATGCTTTTGAACTGTGGTTTTGGAGATGACTCTTGCGAGTCCCTTGGACTGCAAGGAGATCCAACCAACCCATCCTGAAGGAGATCAGCCCTGGGATTTCTTTGGAAGGAATGATGCTAAAGATGAAACTCCAGTACTTTGGCCATCTCATGAGAAGAGTTGACTCATTGGAAAAGACTCTGATGCTGGGGGGGATTGGAGGCAGGAGGAGAAGGGGACGACCGAGGATGAGATGGCTGGATGGCATCATGGACTTGATGGACGTGCATCTGAGTGAATTCCGGGAGATGGTGATGGACAGGGAGGCCTGGTGTGCTGTGATTCATGGGGTCACAAAGAGTCGGACACGACTGAGCGACTGAACTGAACTGAACAATATGCATTTGGTTATGCAGTCATAACCAAAGTCATACAATAGGACTACACATTTCATGCCTGTGTTCTCTCATGCCCTGCATTTGTCTGTGCTTGTGTTTCAGCAATTCGAGAAATTGTATATGGGCGGGGAAAATGTTCTTCATGTTTTATGCAAGACTTATGCAACTCACTCCAGTACTCTTGCCTGGAAAATTCCATGGATTGAGGAGCCTGGTAGGCTACAGTCCATGGGGTCACAAAGAGTCAGACACGACTGAGCAACTTCATTTTCACTTTCACTTTCACTTATGTGATGTTTGATGGGCAGGTGAATGGAAGTGCCCAGTTCTCTTTGGAAGCTTCATGTCGCTACCTGTACTCATTGATCGTTAATGGGTATCAACTTTTGATTTACCCAATCTTTGAGGAATCATATAAAAAGCCAGTCCTCTTTTTCCAAGAAAATGACCCTATTTACTCAGCTTCCTCTAGTTCAAGTATCTTCAAGTTAGAACATGTGGGCTAAATTCAGTCCTTTGCTTGTTTTTTTTTTTTTTTAATTGGAACACACCAACACTCATTCACTTATGTGTCATCTATAACTCCTTTTACTATCTGGTCTTCTATAAAACAGTTGCTTCACTTCAGTTCTTTTCTGTGGCTTGAAATCCACCTCACCTCCCACTCTATCCCACCAGCCCAAATCAGTTTCTTGCATCTATTTGTTCATATAGAACATCTAGTCATAAATATGTATTCAACACTTGTTGCCTCTTTTTTCCTGTGTCTCCATAGTCTAGCTGTGAATACATGCTAGTTAATCTCACTGTAGGTTGCTGGTAAAATATTGAGGGAATTTATTAGAATAAGAGTGTTAAATTACTTATTTATGGCTCACACAAATATAAATGGTATTTCCTCTTCTTACCACTACTCTGTATGCCACATAGAATTCTGCTTCATCTGCTAACCATGGCATTTATATAATATGCCTCTATAATGTCAGGTCTTACACTGCTGGATACTGGGGCTACAACATTGGGCAAAACGTGTCTGTTTCATGAAGAACTTACGGTAGACAAGAGAGACAAGTGAGTGTGTAGGGATTTTAACAGTTACTGCTGCTGCTGCTAAGTCACTTCAGTTACTACAGCACGCTATTGACACTCTTACTTTGGCCAACTGATGTGAAGAACTGATTCATTGGGTAAGACCCTGATGGTGGGAAAGATTGAGAGCAGGAGGAGAAGGGGATGGCAGAGGATGAGATGGCTGGATGGCATCACCGACTCACGGATATGAGTTTGAGTAAACTCTGGGAGTTGGTGATGGACAGGGAGGCCTGGCGTGCTGCAGTCCATGGGGTCACAAAGAGTCGGACACGACTGAGCGACTGAACTGAACTGATTGACGCCCTTAGGAAAAGATGCTTAAATGAAGCTTTGAGCTTCTGATAATGACATATACATCAGGACTTTGTGAATGTAGGAGTCTGTTAAAGTTAACAAAATAAATAGAAGAGGAAATGGCACTTTGCAGGCATCGAGGGGCCAGGAAGATTGTAAAATAAATAGGGAACTAGTGGTTTTACAGCCGTAGCACACCGCATAAGGGGGTGAGTTGTTAGGGATTTGCCTGGACATACAGAGATCGTAGGGTCGCAAAGAGCTGGACATGGCTGAGTGGCTGCGTACACACCACAGAGATTCACACAGTGGAGAAGCCACTGCCAAACTGACTAGTCATCTAATACAGTGTTAGACTGCCTGACTGTGCAGCAAGTAACCAGCCAGCCTATAGTCACTATTATGAATGTCCCTTAGAAATTTGTCCTAAACAGGGTGGTTAGAACTCAGTGGCAATTTAAATGAAAGACTTTGGCTGTCATCTGTACACATATATGGACTCTGAAAAGGTGCATTGTTAAAGAAAAAGAAACACAATTTTCTCTCTGTATATGTCTCTGGCACAAATACAACACAAGGTATTTACAATGGCCTATGTTTAATAAGAATCACAAGGTTTCTAATCCTAGTCATTATCTGAACTACTCAATGAAAACCAGCGAATCACTAGATTTCAAAGCCCTTTTCCATTAAAAACTAGAGAAAGAGCTAGAAGCTAAAAAATTGATATCACAAAAGCACTGTTGCATGTTACTCCAAATATGAAACTGTTTTTGCTACTGATTATTTAAGCTATCTTAATTAATAAGTTAGTAGGTGTTTATAAAGTGCCTACTTTACTGTTACTGCTCCTGATTTACCTCTTCTATTTCTTTCTAATCAACTATATCATAAAAAATAAACAAATCCTTGGGATACATGAATGAGAGGTGGAAAAATGGATTACACTGAGATATAGCCAAATTTGATTTTATATGTATCACTTTTTTAACCACTAAGGATTTATATCAATCCTGGTTTATGTTATCAGTGAGGTTACAGCTGCCCTTGCTCCCAGAAGACATGGAAAAATGGTTTCAGTTCTTCTGTTCCAGCTGGTATTTCTTTTCTTGCCTTCAGGATTTTCTCCCTTCACACTCTACTAGATTTGGCTACTACATCATTTCCAGTCTCTGTTTTCTCATTTACTTCCCACTGTTCTTTGTGAACTGTATGAGTCACCTAGGAAAGTTCTTATGACAAAGACAAACTGTCTATATCTCTTACCTAGAAAGCGGCAGCAATGTTTTAGGCAATTGAGTAAAAAACACAATTTATTTCCCTACATCTGAAAAAAACACTATTCCTATAATGCCATTCTGCTGCTAAGTCGCTTCAGTCATGTCCAACTCTGTACAACCCCACAGACGGCAGCCCACCAGGCTCCCCCGTCCCAGGGATTCTCCAGGCAAGAACGCTGGAGTGGGTTGCCATTTCCTTCTCCAATGCATGAAAGTGAAAAGTGAAAGGGAAGTCGCTCAGTCATGTTCGACTCTTAGAGACCCCACGGACTGCAGCCTACCAGGCTCTTCCGCCCATGGGATTTTCCAGGCAAGAGTACTGGAGGGGGGTGCCATTGCCTTCTCCATGCCATTCTAGTTCTTCATTATTGTACAGCTAGAGACAGTTGGAACTTTGTCTCAATTAAGGGGTTACAGGAAATGGATTTTTATGGCCCTTAGCATCCTCATGTCTTTGGAGAAGGCGACTCCTTAGGTTCTTAGCTAAAACAATTATACATTTGAAAGTAAATTTATATAGGTTAACATCAGTCATAAAAGCAACAGATCATGCTATTGTTTATTAGGTTACAATGCTGTTTTAGGCATTTTTCATTTATCATTCCATTTAATTTCCACCAGCTCACTTGCCATTTCCCATCACATGCCCCATGGAAAGAGAAGTTAGCTGACTTGCTCTAGGCTGATGCAAGCAGGCACTGAGCCAGCTCCAGGAGACTCTATGACTCTTGATTTGGGTGCATGTTGCTCACAGCACTTCAAATTATTTTTGATCAATTTTGTGTAACTTTGTTTAAAAAAAGTAAATTTTGCTTTAAATCAAGTTTTAGAAAAGATAAAGTATTTCTTGCCATTCTTTGAGGAAAGTGCAAATGCTTGCAAATTGTTGATGTATAGTAATAACAAATTTACAGACTGTGTGACTAATCTCTGTGGTATTTATTCTTTGACTCTGTTTCCTTTCATGT
Source organism: Oreotragus oreotragus (assembly GCA_006410675.1). NCBI lineage: Eukaryota > Metazoa > Chordata > Mammalia > Artiodactyla > Bovidae > Oreotragus > Oreotragus oreotragus. Next base: position 303,502 of record SJYX01023080.1, read on the forward strand.
AAAATAGAGGGGAGACTCAATAGGGTGGTATGTAAATTTCATGGGCAGCTAAGATAGTGTCTGAAACAGGAAGACTCACTGAGGTGAAATGTTGCTTCTATTTTGTTAGACAACTGAACAGTGATGTTGCAAATATGACCCTTCAAAAAAAATGTCAACCAGCATATGTGTAATTTTTAAATATTCATTTAGTCTCACCTTATGAGAAGCTGTAATCTGAAAAGGATGACCAATCTTAGTAAGGACTGCTTTAGGTTGCTTCATAAATGTAATGAAAGCTTGTCTCCAAAACAATCAGTTTGCTCCTTTACACTTTAAGTGGTAAAATTATTACCTGATAAATTACATTATCTATATGTGTGATGCTATAAAAACAATTTTAGAATTATGTTTTGTTTAATCACAGTTAAAGGCTAGTAGATAGATGCAATTTGGTCAAAATCATATAATATACTCTTGGCATAAAGGATGTTTCCATGTTTATGTTTTTACTATTATCTCTTTCTGCTAAAAGTATATTGTATCACATCCATTTTAAAAGAGGTGTTCACTGGGACTTCCTAATAATAAGATATAATAAAAATAATAATAAATAATAGATAAATAATAAATAATTCAGCAATACGTGAACCATGAACTTCCAGATGTTCAAGCTGGTTTTAGAAAAGGCAGAGGTACCAGAGATCAAATTGCCAACATCCGCTGGATCATGGAAAAAGCAAGAGAGTTCCAGAAAAGCATCTATTTCTGCTTTATTGACTATGCCAAAGCCTTTGACTGTGTGGATCACAAGAAACTGTGGAAAATTCTGAAAGAGATGGGAATACCAGACCACCTGACCTGCCTCTTAAGAAACCTATATGCCGAAGAATTGATGCTTTTGAACTGTGGTGTTGGAGAAGACTCTTGAGAGTCCCTTGGACTGCAAAGAGATACAACCAGTCCGTTCTGAAGGAGATCAGCCCTGGGATTTCTTTGGAAGGAATGATGCTAAAGCTGAAACTCCAGTACTTTGGCCACTTCATGCGAAGAGTTGACTCATTGGAAAAGACTCTGATGCTGGGAGGGATTGGGGGCAGGAGGAGAAGGGGACAACAGAGGATGAGATGGCTGGATGGCATCATGGACTCGATGGATGTGAGTCTGAGTGAACTCCGGGAGTTGGTGATGGACAGGGAGGCCTGGCATGCTGCAATTCATGGGGCCCCAAAGAGTCGGACACGACTGAGCGACTGAACTGAACTGAACTGAGGCATGGAGGATGATGAGAAAAGAGCAACATTGAAATTATGACATTATTTGGGGTTATGGAGACTAAAATAATTCATGGCAACACGCCAGGCAAGATTTTAGCAGAGAAGCAATCAGAAGATTGTCACAAGTTCAGCTTTTCCATACGCTTTCAAAAAGGCAGAAAGGGTAAAGACACATTGTGAGAAAATTCTCACCTGCTACTGTTTTTATCTTGAAGCGAAATGCTTTCCTAGAAGCCTTCCTTTAAAAAGTATTTGCTAAAACTGTGTCACGTGTGTTCACCCATTAATGTACAAGAGTTTGGATAATTGAACATGACAGATGGGAGTGGCTGCCATCCCAGAACTGTAATTCCTTCCCACTGAACCCTTGTGTGCAAAAATTATTTCTGATGAGTTTGCTCTGTCTCTACCATTTTTTCCCATGAGCAAATTATTTTTACCATATTTTTCTTCTTGGGCATTTGCTTTTTTGGTATAGGAGAATTCTTTTAAAGTATGTAAAATAACTGACATAGAAAAGAAAATTTTCAGATACTGGATATACACTCGGGAGGGAAGTTGGGGAAGGGGAAAATTCCAGGGAATTCTTGATGCACTTAAAATCTCACAAGCAGATGCCTTGTTTAACAGATCCATAGCTTAAACATTGCTATAAATAGAATTTATTTTTTACCATTTTGATAAACAGGGTATTGATAGTTGGGCAGTACAATATATAATGCTGGATTCCAAAATGTTAATTCTGCTCTAAACAGGACATTTAGTTTCTTTTTAAGCAATCATTACTTCTTGATTTTCTGGAATTTCTGACTCACTCGTCATCACATTCAGATTTTTAATAAATGACTTGTGTTCCTGGAACTAACCATTTAACCACATATTGGCATCAGTCAGTCTAAAAAGCAAGGCTTGAAAGTACTTGTAAAAAGGCATTTCATTGTAGAACACATTAGATGTTTCAAGGGCACTATGAAGTCAACACATTGTATACAGTCAGACCTACACAATGTTTTATGTCAATTACAGCTCGATGAAAAAAGAAAAAGTACCCTGATAACCTATAGTTATAGAAATGTTTCTCTTTACCCAGTAATTTGTAAATATTGCTAAGTCACTTCAGTCATGTCTAACTCTCTGTGAAACTACGGACTGTAGCCTGGCATTCTCCTCTGTCCAGGGGAGTCTCCAGGCAAGAATACTGGAGTGAGTTGCCATGCCTTCCTCCAGGGGATCTTCTCGACCCGGGGACTGAACCCACGTCTCCAGTGGCTTCCGTACTGCAGGTGGATTCCTTACCACTGAGCCACAAGGGAAGCCCTTAGTGCCAGGAGAAACTGGACTGCACACTATTTACTGCCAAATTAGTTTGGCAATTGTGTATAGGTACGTGTGGTTTCAACTTGGCTTGAGTTGAAGCCATTCAGTTTTTTTTTAATTTATTTATTTTAATTGGAGGTTAATTACTTTACAACATTGTATTGGTTTTGTCATACCTCAACATGAATCCACCACGGGTATACACGTGTTCCCCATCCTGAACCCTCTTCCCACTTCCCTCCCCATACCATCCCTCTGGGTCATCCCAGTGCACCAGCTCCAAGCATCCTGTATCATGCTTTGAACCTGGACTGGCGATTTGTTTCATATATGATATTATACTTGTTTCAATGCCATTCTCCCAAATTATCCCACCTTCTCCCTCTCCCACAGAGTCCAATCACTCCTTTTAAAAAAACTTATGATAGAAAATATATTAGTATTGATCTATTGGTATTCAATTTTTTTAAAAAATTATTAGGTTAATATATATCTGACTGAGATCACTGCTTGTTTCATTATAAGCCTATTTTATAATGGAAGTATAATAATTATTTTTATAGTCTTAAAAGAATATGCTCCACATGTTTGTTACATTCAGATAATTCAGTTTTTATCCTCATGCTAGTAATATTAATAAAGAATAAAAAGCTTGCAGAATAGGTGAAGCATAGCCTAAAAGAAAGAAGATTATTATCATGATAACTAAATAGTTTCACAAATAGCATAGATAGAATGGAATCTAACATCTTATAGATACTTGTTATAAAATTTTTATCTTGAAAAGTTTTGTTCTATTTGGGTTTCATTATTCACATCCTTCTCTAAACTCTCTATGGTTTTAATACCATAAAGTATTAAGAGTTAGAAGTTTGGCTGGTTATCAGAAAAAAAAAAAAAGTGTTCAATAAGGCATTTTTTCATTGAGGGAATCTAGCTTTAATTCACTGCTTCTATTAAAGTTCTGATGTTCAAAGAGTATTACCCATGTAATATAATTACTTAGACCTAGATGCCTGAGATTACAAACTAGGTCCACATTTCCTACAAAATTATCCGAAATTTCTTGCCATATCTTATAGTACCCATAGTGAAATACCGCAAAGGACTTTCAGGTTTTTTCACATTTGAATATAGACTGTATATCCACTCTATTACTGCGCCAGCTACCACAAGCCAGGAAAATCATATTATCAAAGAGGACACTGCAAAACAAAATTCTATTACCTTTAGATGCCTCCACCACCTGATTTTTACTGTTTCTAGTTCTCTTCTTTGCATGTTTTGCTGAACCCCATGTGAAAACCACAGCCATCCCATAAAGAAGGTGATAGTTCCTATCATCAGTTTTTCTGGACCAGAGTCTTCGTTTACCATGGTCCCCGAAAGGAAGAGCTTTGGTGTCACCCTGGAAGCCCAATATTAATCATCTAGTGATACTCGCGATCTAACTAATGTAATTCCACCATAATTCCTCTAGGGCATGGGGATTCCCTAATAAATGTTTTTCAATGTCGCCCTCAGGTGTTCTCATGGAAAAAGAAAAAAATAATTCCTAGTATGGCGGGATTTCATTTCATTAAAACAAGTTAAATTCAATTTTATTTCTAGAATGAGTAAAGCAGTTACACTAGTTCTGAAAGTATAGGCACTGTTATTTGAAATAGGACTGTAGAGTTGTATAGAGTCATTCTGATGCTTCAAGAAAAAATACTAAACAAAGAGTATAAGAATGCAAAGAGAATGATAAAGGAGTTCAGTTCTCTAGCTCTCTCTCTCACCTAGTCCTCAGAAGATGGCTTGCCTTGGAATAGCCAAACATCAAGAAGCAGAACATAGGAGGGAGCTGAAGTCATGAAATTCAGTCAGTTCAGTTCAGTCCTCAGTCGTGTCCGACTCTTTGCGACCCCATGAACCACAGCACGCCAGGCCTCCCTGTCCATCACCGACTCCCGGAGTCCACCCAAACCCATGTCCATTGAGTCGGTGATGCCATCCAACCATCTCATCCTATGTTGTCCTCTTCTCCTCCTGCCCCCAATCCCTCCCAGCATCAGAGTCTATTCCCATCAGGTGGCCGAAGGATTGAATTTCAGCTTCAACATCAGTCCTTTCAATGAACACCAAAAGCAAGATGCGCATTGATTCTGTTTCCTCTAGTCTGAGTAAATCAGCTATGCAGTGATTTTCATTGAGGTGAATGCTTTTCTTCTGCCTTCCTAATTTCCATTTCATCTTTGACAAAAAGTTTATCACAGTGAGGGAACCATTCATTCCACTTTTGAGTCCAGGGTTCCTTAAAAAATATACAGTGACTCTACTTCCAGTTTCCAGGACTGGGATCATGAGTCAGACCTAAACTAACTGTACATGCTGGTTGTCTGGTTCATGGATTGATACATGAACCAATTTGGGCCACCCACTGTAAAGGGCCACAGCTTTTAGTAAAGCAAAAATCTCTTTTCTGCGTGGATGGCTGGAAAAATAAGGTGGTTGGTATTGTGGCAGCCACCATCCCCTAGAAGCAGTAATCATCTGGCTATGAATGAAGAAAACACAAAAATAGCCCAACTAACCAACCAAGATAACATATAAAAAAGCAGAGACATTAATTTGCCAACAAAGGTCCGTCTAGTCAAGGCTATGGTTTTTCCAGTAGTCATGTATGGATATGAGAGTTGGACTGTGAAGAAAGCTGCGTGTTGAAGAATTGATGCTTTTGAAGTGTGGTGCTGGAGAAGACTGTTGAGAGTCCCTTGGACTGCAAGGAGATCCAACCAATCCATCTGAAAGGAGATCAGCCCTGGGTGTTCTTTGGAAGGACTGATGCTAAAGCTGAAACTCCAGTACTTTGGACACCTCATGTGAAGAGCTGACTCACTGGAAAAGACTCTGATGCTGGAAGGGGTTGCGGGGAGGAGGAGAAGGGGACGATAGAGGATGAGATGGCTGGATGGCATCACCGACTCCATAGACATGAGTTTGAGTGAACTCCGGGAGTTGGTGATGGACACGGAGGCCTGGTGTGCTGCGATTCATGGGGTCGCAAAGAGTTGGACACGACTTAGTGACTGAACTGATCCTTGAACTTTTCAAATAAAAAAAGAAAATAAACTCCCTTCTGTTTAAGCCAGTTAAGTAGTGTGGTTCTACCATTTTGCAAATAAAAATTCTATACTAGTACTCTCCAGATAGCTGATATTTATAACTTAACATTTCTATCCTTCTTGTGTGCTCTCTTCATCCAACTGATCTTATTTTGACTCTGTTAATTATTGTTTTACGTGAATATTTTCCAAGGGCCCTTATGATACTCTGTTGCTGAGAAATACAAAAATAATATCCACAAGCACATGCTGTATGACCACTGAGAGATTGACAAGTATTTTAAAACTTATTTGGCCTAGAATATGGTAATGAAACATTTTTTATGTTATATAACTTCAAGAAATAATTATAAATATATGTTAAGGGCCAGCAAATAAATTGGTTTTACTGTTTTCAATCTAATCCAAATTTTAACATTCTATTTGAAGTAGTATTCTTAATTCAATTATTTATTCTGAAATATATGAACTTGTTTAGTAGTAGGCTTTCATTCTTAAGTAGAAGAATACTAAAGGCAAAAATGCATACAATATTTGTGATGAAGTATTAACATAAATACACAGTTTCCAAAGAAAAACCTCCAACTGAGTCTTCCTGCCTTGAAAAATAACACTTTTATTACAGTGTAGCATATGTTGAGCTATAGCTAATTATATAAAAACTTCCAGCTACAGAGAACATTTATTTAACACTGAACTTTAAATAATATCTGAATTCTGCCAAGACAGAATTTTACCCATATTTTAACTGTTATAGTTGTTTCAGCTTCAGAGAGACCATTTCCTAGGCAACCCCCATTTTGGTCATTTCTTGGATACGGAGAGAAACCAACCCACTAATGGAAGGAATAGTTAAAAGTTGTTACCCAGTAGCCCGAGGCTAAAAAAGCCAGTGCTAGACACATTTCTATTACATGCACTTTCCAGAAATAAGTATGAAGGCAAAGGATTAGTCATGCTCCTTATTTCAAGATTAAAGAGGCAAAAGTGAAGAAGTAGAGGTCCTTGATGCAGTTTTTAAGACTGAATCATGTCAATAACCTTGAAATACCAAGAAAATGGAATATAAGTAAAACATTAAGACAAGCAACAACAAGCAAAAATGTGTGCATTATCAGAATATGGCTTCCTCGTGCCTTAATATAAAGAATAAAGTGAAGTTGCTCAGTCGTGTCTGACTCTTTGCAACCCCATGGACTGTAGCCTACTGGGTTTCTTCATGTATGGGATTTTCCAGGCAAAATTCTGGAGTGGGTTTCCATTTCCTTCTCCAGATCTTCCCAATCCAGAGATTGAACCCAGGTCTCCTGGCAGACGCTTTACCGTCTGAGCCACCAGGGAAGATTATTCTTCTTAGTGCATTAGAGGTTTCTTAACGTCTCAGGCATCCTAACCAGGAGCATCCCACTTCTCGCTAAAAACACTGATATGTGGTCTTCTGGGACTTCCCACGTGGTGCTAGTGGTAAAGAACCTGTTTGTCAATGCAAGAGACACAAGAGATGTGGATTTGATCCCTTGGTCAGGAAGATTCCCCAGGGAAAGGCATGGGAATCCACTGCAGTATTCTTGCCTAAAGAATCCCATGTAAAGAGGATCCTGGCAGGCCACACTCCAAAGGGTTGCGAAGAGTTGGACGCAACTGAAGTGACATGGTATGCACACACATGGTTCCAGTAACGCATCTATGGAGCTGGAGGGATGTGTACTGTTGTTAGCTGCCCTGAGAAAATTCTTCTTCTGTTCACTTAGAAGTGACTCAGTCAGCGTCACTGCCCCAATTTTGTACCAACTTTACCTTAAGTCCTAGAAAGATCCCATTCTCACACCTTGATGCTCATAATTTGTCTCTTACAATAATGTCTTTTGTATATCAACTGATGAAAGTTAAAGTTAATAAATTTGGTGATAGGCAATATCAAAATGTTGCCTATCAACCACAAGTTTGCCACAGCAATATCAACATATTTGTCTTTGAATATATTAAAATACATTGAACAGTTTTGAATAAATATTTATAATTTACACATTTATATAAGTTGATATTTGTAACTGCACAAATAAATATTTGTAATTTGTAAAAAAAATATGTGTTTTGAATAAAATATATTCAACATATTCAACATTTTGGCTTTTTTTTTAAATTTTAGAGTAGTTGGTTTGCATTTGAATATTTATTTGCATTTTCTTTTATTTAGTGAAATGGTAGAAGTGGGGAAATAAAATTTATTTGAAAAAATATTGTATTTGAAGAAATATTTTGTAAAAAACTATACACTCAAACAATAGAGATATTTTAACTTCATCCTGAATGCTGAAAAATAAAATCAATGACTTAAATCCATGCTAGAAATATATCTTTCAGGTCTCAACAAGCACATATATTTGGTGACTCCATAAAACATTTGCCTCTTGGTTTAACTCTGGTTCTTTTTCTATTTTTTATTTTTTTTAAATGTATTTTTCTTAAAAAATATGTTTTGTAAGAAAAGGGGAGATCATCTATATATTTAATATTGAGAAAATTCATTCAGTTATTTATGCACTCAAACATTTACTAAAGCATCAGTCTTAGTTTTAGAAGTGGGATATACTATAATATATATATAGTATATATGTGTACTACGTAGAGTATGTGTGTGTGTGTCTATATATTTTTATTTGTTTGTTTGTTTGTTTATATAGTATAGTAACAAACCAGAAACAAACACCTCTTGCACACATACAGCTTGCATTCTGATTATGAAAACATAGCTATTAAACAATCGATTGACTATCTGTTGGGTGATGATGCATGTTAGAAAGAGGAAAATAAAGCCACTCTGTAGTGGGTAGAGTCTATGATGGGAAAAGCTTGAATAGAGATCTGAAAGAAGTGAGGGAGAGAAAGTGACTACTGCAGAAAGAACATTCCAGGACCAACTATTGCAAAATATGTGGATCAGGGGGGTCACAGCATCACTGAGACACATCCAGGAGGCCAGCGTGGTGGGAGCAGGGTGAATAAGAGGGTGGAGAAGATTAGGAAGTTAAGGAAGATCGAAAACAAGATCACAGAACAACTGATAGTTCATGGTAAGAACATTGATTTGTATTAGTCAAGAGCAGCAGCCATGAGAACCTACCCCACATCCAAGGTAAGAGAAATCCAAGTAAGATGGTAGGCACTGAGAGAGGGCATCAGAGGGCAGATATACTGCAACCATAATCACAGACAACTATCCAGTCTGGTGACGTGGACCACAGCCTTGTCTAATTCAATGAAACTAAGCCATGCCATGTAGGGCCACCCAAGATGGACGGGTCATGGTGGAGAGGTCTGACAGAGTGTGGTCCACTGGAGAAGGGAATGGCAAGCCACTTCAGTATTCTTGCCTTGAGAACCCCATACACAGTATGAAAAAGCAAAATGATAGGATACTGAAAGAGGTAGTCCCCAGGTCAGTAGGTGCCCAATATGCTACTGGAGATCAGTGGAGAAATATCTCCAAGAAGAATGAAGGGATGGAGCCAAAGCAAAAACAATATTCAGTTGTGGATGTGACTGGAATGGGTGAATTTAACTCAGATGACCATTATATCTGCTACTGTGGGCAAGAATCCCTTAGAAGAAGTGGAGTAGCCATCATAGTCAACAGAAAAATTTGAGCAAGCTCCGGGAGTTGGTGATGGACTGGGAGGCCTGGTGTCCTGTAGTCCATGGGGTCGCAAAGAATCAGTCGCAACTGAGCAACTGAATTGAATCACTAACTGACTGAACAGACAATATCTATGTTAACATGTAAAGTTGAATTTTTGCATACTATAGTACTCTTTCTTCAGTCTAAGCCTTCTTATCTTCTCTTCTTTGGATCTGTTACACAAAGATAAATAGGATTACTGCTGATTATTCTACTACAAATTAGAATGCTTTTTGTAGTGGTTGAGATATAAAGCAACAATAAAGAAATAGATGTTGGAATTTTAAATGTGAGCTTTAAAAGTATACAAAAACTAATTTATTTTAAAAGTCAGCCCTTGGAACTTTAAAGGTATTTAATTGTAAAATGCTAATAGCACATCATGAAATTTGGTTGATAAAGAGATACAAGCTAGTCTAACAAGTCTAAGGCTTGTTAGACTTTCATCACTTTCTGAGTGTAGTGGCTTGGGTCACCTATGCACTCTCGGTATAGTAATTTGGGTTACAAAGTTACTGAAATCAGAAAGTGTCACTCCCACCTTCAACTTTACTGATTGCGGTACTTACAGTGGCAGAAATTTTCAAAAGCTATTTTGCAAATTGAAACTGTCCTTTGAATTTATTTATCAAATTCCCAAGGATTTCAGTTAAGATGATCAAATTTCAGTGCTTTTCTCAGACAAATATAGATTCTGAATGAGAACAGCAGACTGGGTTTACAGCTGCAACTCGGGCTTCGGCACAACCGATTCTGCACACATGCACCTACAGGCTGATTATCATTCAGTCACTTTCCAGCAGGCGCTGTCTTGTAATGAGCTCTGAAGAAGTAGCTCTAGTTTCTTATCAACACTTCCAAATAAAGTTCACCTTGAAACCAATACAAAAAAAAATT
>SJYX01023080.1:337866-362865 GCA_006410675.1 Oreotragus oreotragus
CTTTCTTTGGAATTGGAATGAAAACTGACCTTTTCCAGTCCTGTGGCCACTGCTGAGTTTTCCAAATTTGCTGGCATATTGAGTGCAGCACTTTCACAGCATCATCTTCCAGGATTTGAAACAGCTCAACTGGAATTCCATCACCTCCACTAGCTTTGTTCTTAGTGATGCTTTCTAAGGCCCACTTGACTTCACATTCCAAGATGTCTGGCTCTAGATTAGTGATCACATCCTCATGATTATCTGGGTCATGAAGATCTTTTCTGTACAGTTCTTCTGTGTATTCTTGCCACCTCTTCAGCCCTGGGATTTATTTGGAAGGAATGATACTAAAGCTGAAACTCCAGTACTTTGGCCACCTCATGTGAAGAGTTGACTCATTGGAAAAGACTCTGATGTTAGGAGGGATTGGGGGCGGGAGGAGAAGGGGACAACAGAGGATAAGATGGCTGGATGGCATCACTGACTCAGTGGACGTGGGTCTGGGTGAACTCCGGGAGTTGGTGATGGACAGCGAGGCCTGGCATGCTGTGATTCATGGGTCGCAAAGAGTCGGATACGACTGAGTGACTGAACTGAACTGAACTGATACTCCATTTCATAGTGTTTTTTTTGTTTGTTTGTTTGTTTTTTTTTTTAGTAAAGAAACAGACATCAATATTGCCACAGTTGACTGGCTAATAGATGAAGTAGATTTGTTTTACTTTAGTCATTTCTCCCAGGAAATGTTGTCTACATAACATTGCTATCTATTACGTTAGTTCTCAGCTGAACTTGGTTCTGTAAATTAAAAGAGAGAATGATATACGAAAAAAAAAAAGTTCTGAAATTGGTCCTTGAAAATTTTAGAACTTCTATCCTATCAGTTCACTCCATCACTAATATCTACCCCCAGGCCTCATCTTAAATATATATATAAAAAGAAAAAGCCTATCTCCAAGTATTTTTTTAATTGTAATTGTGGGACTGATTTTCTGGGTCTCTTGGTCTTAAAACCAATGTTCTTACTAATTTTTCATTTTGTAAAGATGACTCATCTCTTTAAAAAAAAAAATCATTAGACTTAGTAATTTCAGAAAGATAGGACTTGGACAGCTCTGGCTGCTCTTCTCAGTGATCAAGATGCATCTAGTAATTATTCTGCAACCACCCTGTGCTCAAGTTTAATGATTCTCCTTCTAGTGTAGGAGGTGAGTAGAGGGTGGGCTTACGTTAACACGAATATAAAAGCAGATCTTTATATGTTTACTTTACTTAGCTCTTAGCAAGACTTGAATTTCATGAGTTATTAAAAGTGGCTGGGGTTTAATTACATTTAGAAAACTCTCAAACAAAACTATAAAACTGTCTCTACTCTTGGGAGCAGTGACGCTAACGGTCTTATTACTAAGCCATGCCCTGTGTAAATGTCAAGTGATCAGATATCTCAACTATAAGACACAGCACCAGATTTCATTTTCTTGTTCTTCGTAATAAAGTGCTATCAACATTCGGAGCCCTTTGTTCCTTTGGTTTTGTCTCCAGACTACTGGAGTCGCGGGGAGATTATGTTAATGGTTCCAAGTTACTGATCCATTTTACTTTCTTTCCAGTAAGTCTGGTGAATGACAATCACAGCCAGGTACCACACACCCCAACACGAACCAGCACAAGGTAGGGAGAGTCATTATGCCATTATGTGGCAGTTCTTTTTCTGTTCATTTCAGTTCAGTTCAGTTCAGCCATTCAGTCGTATCCAACTCTTTGCAACCCCATGAATTGCAGTACGCCAGGTCTTCCTCTCCGTCACCAACTTCCAGAGTTCACTCAGACTCACATCCATAGAGTCAGTGATGCCATTCAGCCATCTCATCCTCTGTCGTCCCCTTTCCTCCTGCCCCCAATACCTCCCAGCATCAGAGTCTTTTCCAATGAGTCAACTCTTCGCATGAGGTGGCCAAAGTACTGAAGTTTCAGCTTTAGCATCATTCCCTCCAAAGAAATTCCAGGGCTGATCTCCTTTAGAATGGACTGGTTGGATCTCCTTGCAGTCCAAGGGACTCTCAAGAGTCTTCTCCAACACCACAGTTCAAAAGCATCAATTCTTCGGCACTCAGCATTCTTCACAGTCCAACTCTCACATACATGACCACTGGAAAAACCATAACCATGACTAAACGGACCTTTGTTGGCAAAGTGATGTCTCTGCTTTTCAATATGCTATCTAGGTTGGTCATAACTTTTCTTCCAAGGAGTAAGCGTCTTTTAATTTCATGGCTGCAGTCACTATCTTTTTCTGTTATTTTACCTTTTACTAGTAAAACATTTTTTTGTTTGTTTGGTTTTGCCAGTACAACAAATATTCTATCAAGACAGTATGGTACTGGCACAAAGACAGAAATATAGATCAATGGAACAAAATAGAAAGCCCAGAGATAAATCCACGCACCTATGGATACCTTATCTTTGACAAAGGAAGCAGAATATACAATGGAGAAAAGACAATCTCTTTAACAAGTGGTGCTGGGAAAACTGGTCAACCACTTGTTAAAGAATAAAACTAGAACACTTTCTAACAGCATACACAAAAATAAACTCAAAATGGATTAAATATCTAAAAATAAGACCAGAAACTATAAAACTTTTAGTGGAGAACATAGGCAAAACACTCTCCGACATAAATCACAGCAAGATCCTCTATGACCCACCTCCCAGAATACTGGAAATAAAAACAAATATAAACAAATGGGACCTAATTAAAATTAAAAGCTTCTGTACAACAAAAGAAACTATAAGCAAGGTGAAAAGACAGCCTTCAGCATGCGAGAAAATAACAGCAAAAGAAGCAACTGACAAACAACTAATCTCAAAAATATACAAGCAACTACTGCAGCTCAATTCCAGAAAAATAAACAACCCAATCAAAAAATGGGCCAAAGAACTGAATAGACATTTCTCCAAAGAAGACACACAGATGGCTAACAAACACATGAAAAGATGCTCAACATCACTCATTATCAGAGAAATGCAAATCAAAACCACAATGAGGTACCATTTCATGCCAGAGAGAATGGCTGCAATCCAAAAGTCTATAAGCAATAAATGCTGGAGAGGGTGTGGAGAAAAGGGAACCCTCTTACACTATTGGTGGGAATGCAAACTAGTACAGCCACTATGGAGAACAGTGTGGAGATTCCTTAAAAAACTACAAACAGAACTGCCTTATAAAAAACAAAACAAAACAAAAAACTGCCTTATGACCCAGCAATCCCACTGCTGGGCATACACACCGAGGAAACCAGAATAGAAAGAGACACATGTACCCCAATGTTCATCACAGCACTGTGTATAATAGCCAGGACATGGAAGCAACCTAGATGTCCATCAGCAGATGAATGGGTAAGAAAGCTGTGGTACATATATACACAATGGAGTATTACTCAGCCATTAAAAAGAATACATTTGAATCAGTTCTAATGAGGTGGATGAAACTGGAGCTGATTATACAGAGTGAAGAAAGCCAGAAAGAAAAATACCAATACAGTATACTAATGTATATATATGGAATTTAGAAAGATGGTAATGATAACCCTGTGTGTGAGACAGCAAAAGAGACACAGATGCATAGAACAGTCTTTTGGACTCTGTGGGAGAGGGAGAGGGTGGGATGATATGGGAGAATGGCACTGTAACATGTACAATATCATATAAGAAATGAATCGCCAGTGCAAGTTCGATGCAGGATACAGGATGCTTGGGGCTGATACACTGGGATGACCCAGAGGGATGGTACAAGGAGGGAGGTGGGAAGGGGGTTCAGGATTGGGAACACATGTACACCCGTGGGGGATTCATGTTGATGGCAAAACCAATATAATATTGTAAAAAAGAAAAAAAAAATTCCTCTATGGGAAAAAAAATAGTTCTCACTATACACACACACAATTGTAAGTATGTGAGGGGATGAATGTGTTAAACAACCTTATCCAGGTAATCAGTTTGCAGGATACATATATATAAAATCAGAACGTGGTAGTCTTAAACAATATTGTACATCAATTACATCTCAATAAAGCTGGAAAAATAAATACAAAAAAAAACCCATTTTTTTGTTTTTGCCAGTGCAACAAATATTCTAGGAATTCCTCCTTCCTCTTTAGCGCTAAGAAATACTCTTGACTCAATTCAATCATACCTCTCTAAATATCAGACCTTATATATTCTCATCACATTTCCCTAATAACACCTTGTCTTTGACACTGGTGAATCATTATTCACCAGTTGCTGTGGTCAGCATGATCTCATAAATACTCTTTTTTTCAATTCCTAGTATTATATCATTGCTATGTTAAATGCTGTGCCAAAAAAAAGTTCACCTAAGAATTTCTTCCATGAAGAAGCATATATTGAAGTTGATGACAGATTATGTCAATATAAAGGAGGAGGGATAAGGTGGAGCTCACATTAGAGTAACCTATGAAGTTCTAAAATTCCCCATACCACGTTTTCATCCTAGACCAAGTGAATAAAAGTCTCTGAGGGAGAACAGAGGTAGGGGAAATTTTCCCACTATCCAGATAACTACAATTTTCTGTCAAAATTTAGGACCACTGAGGGTCAGGCATATGAGGTAGCATAAGATTTGATGAAGGCTTTGCATTTGAGCTAAGACATGAGGCAGAGATGAGAGCTATCTTGGCCACAGGATGGCCACGGGACATAGGATGTCTGGTCCAGACAGAAAATACTGAGAGAGGCATTATTCACAAACTCATCACCTTATCGTAAATTTGAAAGTTTTTAATAAATGAAGCTTGCAAATAATTTATGTGCTATTTGTTTGGTATTTTTACAGCATGGGTCTCTAGATATTAGTAAACAGAAAGGTGAGATCTATTTAAATGCTATGGTATAGCATACAATAGATACTATGAAAATTCCACTTATTACACCGACCTGAACCCACTAAAACTATTTCTTAAAAATAGTTTGAGATTATTGAAACTAGGGCTATGAAACAGTTCTTGTTGTTCAGTCGCTCAGTCTTGTATGACTCTTTGCGACCCCAAGGACTGCAGCATGCCAGGTTTCCCTGTCCATCACCAACTCCTGGAGCTTGCCCAAACTCATGTCAGTTGAATGGGGGATTCCATCAAACCATTTCACCCTCTGTCATCACATTCTCCTCCTGCCTTCAATCCTTCCCAGCATCAGGGTCTTTTCCAACGAGTTGGCTCTTTGAATCAGGTGACCAAAGAACTGGAGCTTCAGCTTCCGCATCAGTTCTTCCAATGAGTATTCAGGACTGACTTCCTTTAGGATGGACTGGTTTCATCTCCTTGCAGTCCAAGGGACTCTCAAGAGTCTCCTCAAACACCACAAGTTCAAAAACTTCAATTCTTCAGTGTTAAGCCTTCTTTATGGTCCAACTTTCACACATTCATACATGACTACCGGAAAAACCATAGCTTTGACTAGATGGACCTTTGTCAGCAAAGTCTCTGCTTTTTAATATGCTTTCTAGGTTGGTCATAACTTTTCTTCTAAGGAGCAAGCGTCTTTTAATTTCATGGCTGCAGTCACCATCTGNGATGGACCTTTGTCAGCAAAGTCTCTGCTTTTTAATATGCTTTCTAGGTTGGTCATAACTTTTCTTCTAAGGAGCAAGCGTCTTTTAATTTCATGGCTGCAGTCACCATCTGCAGTGATTTGGGAGCTGAAGAAAATAAAGTCTACCACTGTTTCCATTGTTTCCCCATCTTTTTGCCATGAAGTGATGAGATCAGATGCCATGATCTTTGTTTTTTTTTTTTTGAATGTTGAGTTTTAAGCCTGTTTTTTCACTCTCCTCTTTCATCTTCATCAAGAAGCTCTTTAGTTCCTCTTCAGTTTCTGCCATAAGGGTGGTATCATTTACATATTTGAGGTTATTGATATTTCTTCCAGCAATCTTGATTCCAGCTTGTGCTTCATCCAGTCTGGCATTTTGGATGATGTACTCTGCATATAAGTTAAATAAGCAGGGTGACAATATACAGCCTGAGGTATTCCTTTCCCAATTTGGAACCAGTCCTTTGTTCCATGTCTGGTTCTAACTGTTGCTTCTTGATCTGCATAGAGGTTTCACAGGAGGCAGGTAAAGTGGTCTATTATTTCCATCTCTTGAAGAATTTTCCAGTTTTTTGTGATCCACATTGTCAAGGGTTTTAGTGTAGTCAATGAAGCAGAAGTAGATGTTTTTCTAGAACACTCTTGCTTTTCTCGTGATCCAGTGGATGTTGCCAATTTGGTCTCTGGTTCCTTGGCCTTTTCTAAATTCTCTAAATTCTCGGTTCAGGTACTGTTGAAGCCTGGCTTCAAGAATTTTGACCATTACTTTGGTAGCATGTGAAATGAGTGCAATTAGGAGGTAGTTTGAACATTCTTTGTCATTGCCTTCCTTTGGTATTGGAATGAAAACTGATCTTTTCCAGTCCTGTGGCCACTGCTGAGTTGCCGGGAGCCAGTGTGAGGAACTCTACCCATGGCAAAGGTCATGAGGAAGGAGGCTTGGCATACGCAAAGGCCTGATCAAGCCTCAGGAAACCCCCTGTTCCCGAGCATCTATACTCTCACCTACACCTCTGACTTTACGGGGGGCTCTCCCCCATCACCAGTTCTCTCGGAAAAGGCATAAACGTGCAGCTCCAAGTCAATAAAAATTCCTGGGCGTGACAAGGGTGTTTCAACTTACAGGACTCCTCTGAAGGTTATCTAGCCTGCCTGTATAGGTTCATCCAGCCACATGTGATTGTTAACAGCACCCCAACTGTGAAAGGCACGAGATGTTTTAGACTTACTAAAGGCAGATTCCTTTAGGAAGTTAGAAATTATTAGTAAGTGGATTGGTTAGGAATTATATTGGTGAAGGGTTTTTCATTTGTTGTGCCAATAATTGCTGCTAATTCCCTGCCCTGGGTGGGACAAGGGTGTCTTAGGTCAAACCTCTCTGCTGACAGACTAGCTTGTGTGATAACCTCTCAACCATAAATAGCACAAAGAGTTTGGAGTATTAGCATAGGGCTTTTCTCATTGTTGAGTCAATGATTGCCGCCAGGCCTCCATATCCTTAGGCACCTGGGAATATATTAATCAATGTATTTGGAATATACATTGGAAAAGGAAATATAGTAGTTTTTAAGGTTAGCAATACTAGACTTTTTGAGTTAATGAATTTTCTCTTTTGTAATAGATCACTGTACTTTGTTATAAATCACTGTGTCCTTGCTATGTAAAAATGTAACTTTATCACTATCTTAAGATTAAATAGATCTTAAGGGGAACATTGGTGAAAGGATTTTCATTTGTTGGGCTGATGTTTGCTGCTAAATCTCCATATTCCCTGCTCTTATAATGAATATAACTAGCATATAGGAGAAATAAGTATTAACCTTTATGATTAATCATGTTAACCTTGGGTTAAATAAATAACTTTCTTGATTGTAACTCACTACACCCTCACTCTATAGGAATGCAACTTTATTTGGAGGGTTGCACCTGGTTTAAGAAAAAACACCCTTAGAAAAAATAAGTGTTTTGGTTATCAGAAAGAAAGGATCATAAAATGTCAGTAGGCCTCATGGCCAGAAGATGATGTAAAACCCCTAAGACCTTTTTTTTTTTTAATGTAAAGCACCTGATGTTGATAAAGGTTAGGACTGCTGACCCCCGCGTGACTCTGTATTCATCCCTATGTGTAACAAAAGGTATATAAGCAAACCTAAAAAATTAAGAAATGGGGTCAGTTTCTGGAAAGACTGATTCCCCCATGTCATTCTTTCTTGCTCCCCGTTTTTCTGGCTGAATTCTCATCTGGAACATGGATGCTATTTCACATAAACCAAGTTATTCAGCCTCTTTTTCTCCACTAATTTCCCTACTACACTATCCGTTTCTAATCTCTATATATATCTGTAATTAAGTTTTTTCCTAGGACGCCTACTCCGTCTCACCTTCGAATTACCCTGGATTCACCGGGGCGGGACCCCGGCACTGAGTTTTCCAAATTCACTGGCATATTGAGTGCAGCACTTTCACAGTATCATCTTTTAGGATTTAAAATAGCTCAACTGGAATTCCATCACCTCCACTAGCTCTGTTTGTAGTGATGCTTCCTCAGGCCCACTTGACCTCACATTCTAGGATGTCTGGCTCTAGGTTAGCGATCACACCATTGTGATTATCTGGTTCATTAAGATCTTTTGTACTTTATGCAAATATGTGATATATTTAATTATTAATTGGTTGCTAATATAGGGACAAAAGTAATATAAATTATCTCTACAGGCTCATAGTTTTACTCAGTAAATATCTGAAAATCACAAATTGGTTTTTTAATACTTAAATATTCTGTATACACATGGGTGGCTGTTGATACCCCAATAAAGATGATTTTTTTTCCCTGTGAGGAACAGAGAATGTATTTTTAAAGTTAAAACTTTGTTCCTTTTGCTATTGGACTATATGTCCATATTTTGATGCACCTAGATTTCAACAGAGAATAAGACCTATTTTTCTCTTTTCAAAAAGAAGAAAATAAATTATTTTGGAGTAAAATTTCCATCATAAATCCTTTGTGTGAACAAAACTCTTCATATGTTATAACCTTAGAATTATATATTATTTTACAGACTATAAAATTTCATATGCCTCTTTCTATATGATTTTTTTAACATCTAGAAACAGTAATTCAGTAATTGACAAAATGTCTAACCATGTATCTTATAGACCAAACTCTAACTGTGTCCTACAAATGCAAACGTATGCCTTAAAAAAGAAAAAAGAAAATACTCTTATTTGGGAATTGAGTTTGAAAAGGTGTGGTCTGACAAGAATTTAAATAAGACCACTAGATGGAGCCCTGCATCCTGAACATACCAGAAATGTCAGAAACTTGAGGAGAATGACATTTTCACACTGGTGTTACCATGGTGACCTGCTTGGCTTGCTCTGGTTGCGTTTTCCTGGGCCATTTTTCCTCTGTTCTTTCTAAATACATGAATTTTTCTTTTATGAACATGGTTATACACTGTACCAATGGAAAAATAAATAAAAATGACCCTACTACCTTTAGAATCACTTCTATGTATAATGTCCTATGCTAGTAGTGTCTAGTGGGAATTGAAAAGGAAATTTGAATCGTAGCATTTGTCATTAAAGAATTTATAATCTAGGTTAAGCACAACAGGTGCAGATTAAAAAAAATAAAAACTAAAGTAGCAACAGTAGGAAGTACTTGATTGTGTATAAAATAGAGGTCATTCTTGGTAAATATGGTTGGGTTTAGAGACCTCTATGTAATGAATTGGGCTTCCCTGATAGCTCAGTTGGTAAAGAATTTGCCTGCAACACAGGAGACCCTGATTTTATTCCTGGGTCAGGGAGATCTGCTGGAGAAGGGAAAGGCTACCTACTCCAGTAGTCTGGCCTGGAAAATTCCATGCTCTTTATAGTTCGTGGGGTCACAAAGAGTCAGACAGGACTGAGTGACTTTCACACGTAATGAATCAGAGGACATGACTCTTGACTCAGTTTTGTCATTAATTTGCTGTGTTTTTGAGACTTTCTTAAACTCATATTTTCAGGGTATTTTTCTTTTTTTTCAAATATGTGACTTGGACAAAGCAATTTCTAAAGTCCTACTCAATTTTAATATGATATGATTTTCCTAAGATTATAAGAATAATGTGAAGGATACCTTGGCCATATTAGTCACGAAAGTGTATTCATATGTCTGGTCATGTATTCTACATTTGAAAATGTAAAATTCTGAAGAATAGTATCTGGAGAGGGGAAATAAAAGAAGGAAGTCAGTCAAAATTATCCATGTGACTTGGAACAAGCACATTTATATAGGTGTGTTTTGGCAGCTCAAAACAATTTAAGTGTTTGCATGAAAAATACACTAAAAATACAGGAAGGACAGTGACATGTCTCTGATACTGTAACAAAGGTTATGACCCCTAGAATTACTCAAATGAAATAAAAATATTAGAGTTAACACTGATTCTTGGGACTTCTCTTGACTTTCCAGTGGTTAACACTCCATGTTTCCACAGCAGGGGGCACACAGGTTCAATTCCTGGTCAGGAACTGATAACCCACATGCTGCACGGTGTGACCAAAGAATAGAATAGANAAGTAGATGTTTTTCTAGAACACTCTTGCTTTTCTCGTGATCCAGTGGATGTTGCCAATTTGGTCTCTGGTTCCTTGGCCTTTTCTAAATTCTCTAAATTCTCGGTTCAGGTACTGTTGAAGCCTGGCTTCAAGAATTTTGACCATTACTTTGGTAGCATGTGAAATGAGTGCAATTAGGAGGTAGTTTGAACATTCTTTGTCATTGCCTTCCTTTGGTATTGGAATGAAAACTGATCTTTTCCAGTCCTGTGGCCACTGCTGAGTTGCCGGGAGCCAGTGTGAGGAACTCTACCCATGGCAAAGGTCATGAGGAAGGAGGCTTGGCATACGCAAAGGCCTGATCAAGCCTCAGGAAACCCCCTGTTCCCGAGCATCTATACTCTCACCTACACCTCTGACTTTACGGGGGGCTCTCCCCCATCACCAGTTCTCTCGGAAAAGGCATAAACGTGCAGCTCCAAGTCAATAAAAATTCCTGGGCGTGACAAGGGTGTTTCAACTTACAGGACTCCTCTGAAGGTTATCTAGCCTGCCTGTATAGGTTCATCCAGCCACATGTGATTGTTAACAGCACCCCAACTGTGAAAGGCACGAGATGTTTTAGACTTACTAAAGGCAGATTCCTTTAGGAAGTTAGAAATTATTAGTAAGTGGATTGGTTAGGAATTATATTGGTGAAGGGTTTTTCATTTGTTGTGCCAATAATTGCTGCTAATTCCCTGCCCTGGGTGGGACAAGGGTGTCTTAGGTCAAACCTCTCTGCTGACAGACTAGCTTGTGTGATAACCTCTCAACCATAAATAGCACAAAGAGTTTGGAGTATTAGCATAGGGCTTTTCTCATTGTTGAGTCAATGATTGCCGCCAGGCCTCCATATCCTTAGGCACCTGGGAATATATTAATCAATGTATTTGGAATATACATTGGAAAAGGAAATATAGTAGTTTTTAAGGTTAGCAATACTAGACTTTTTGAGTTAATGAATTTTCTCTTTTGTAATAGATCACTGTACTTTGTTATAAATCACTGTGTCCTTGCTATGTAAAAATGTAACTTTATCACTATCTTAAGATTAAATAGATCTTAAGGGGAACATTGGTGAAAGGATTTTCATTTGTTGGGCTGATGTTTGCTGCTAAATCTCCATATTCCCTGCTCTTATAATGAATATAACTAGCATATAGGAGAAATAAGTATTAACCTTTATGATTAATCATGTTAACCTTGGGTTAAATAAATAACTTTCTTGATTGTAACTCACTACACCCTCACTCTATAGGAATGCAACTTTATTTGGAGGGTTGCACCTGGTTTAAGAAAAAACACCCTTAGAAAAAATAAGTGTTTTGGTTATCAGAAAGAAAGGATCATAAAATGTCAGTAGGCCTCATGGCCAGAAGATGATGTAAAACCCCTAAGACCTTTTTTTTTTTTAATGTAAAGCACCTGATGTTGATAAAGGTTAGGACTGCTGACCCCCGCGTGACTCTGTATTCATCCCTATGTGTAACAAAAGGTATATAAGCAAACCTAAAAAATTAAGAAATGGGGTCAGTTTCTGGAAAGACTGATTCCCCCATGTCATTCTTTCTTGCTCCCCGTTTTTCTGGCTGAATTCTCATCTGGAACATGGATGCTATTTCACATAAACCAAGTTATTCAGCCTCTTTTTCTCCACTAATTTCCCTACTACACTATCCGTTTCTAATCTCTATATATATCTGTAATTAAGTTTTTTCCTAGGACGCCTACTCCGTCTCACCTTCGAATTACCCTGGATTCACCGGGGCGGGACCCCGGCACTGAGTTTTCCAAATTCACTGGCATATTGAGTGCAGCACTTTCACAGTATCATCTTTTAGGATTTAAAATAGCTCAACTGGAATTCCATCACCTCCACTAGCTCTGTTTGTAGTGATGCTTCCTCAGGCCCACTTGACCTCACATTCTAGGATGTCTGGCTCTAGGTTAGCGATCACACCATTGTGATTATCTGGTTCATTAAGATCTTTTGTACTTTATGCAAATATGTGATATATTTAATTATTAATTGGTTGCTAATATAGGGACAAAAGTAATATAAATTATCTCTACAGGCTCATAGTTTTACTCAGTAAATATCTGAAAATCACAAATTGGTTTTTTAATACTTAAATATTCTGTATACACATGGGTGGCTGTTGATACCCCAATAAAGATGATTTTTTTTCCCTGTGAGGAACAGAGAATGTATTTTTAAAGTTAAAACTTTGTTCCTTTTGCTATTGGACTATATGTCCATATTTTGATGCACCTAGATTTCAACAGAGAATAAGACCTATTTTTCTCTTTTCAAAAAGAAGAAAATAAATTATTTTGGAGTAAAATTTCCATCATAAATCCTTTGTGTGAACAAAACTCTTCATATGTTATAACCTTAGAATTATATATTATTTTACAGACTATAAAATTTCATATGCCTCTTTCTATATGATTTTTTTAACATCTAGAAACAGTAATTCAGTAATTGACAAAATGTCTAACCATGTATCTTATAGACCAAACTCTAACTGTGTCCTACAAATGCAAACGTATGCCTTAAAAAAGAAAAAAGAAAATACTCTTATTTGGGAATTGAGTTTGAAAAGGTGTGGTCTGACAAGAATTTAAATAAGACCACTAGATGGAGCCCTGCATCCTGAACATACCAGAAATGTCAGAAACTTGAGGAGAATGACATTTTCACACTGGTGTTACCATGGTGACCTGCTTGGCTTGCTCTGGTTGCGTTTTCCTGGGCCATTTTTCCTCTGTTCTTTCTAAATACATGAATTTTTCTTTTATGAACATGGTTATACACTGTACCAATGGAAAAATAAATAAAAATGACCCTACTACCTTTAGAATCACTTCTATGTATAATGTCCTATGCTAGTAGTGTCTAGTGGGAATTGAAAAGGAAATTTGAATCGTAGCATTTGTCATTAAAGAATTTATAATCTAGGTTAAGCACAACAGGTGCAGATTAAAAAAAATAAAAACTAAAGTAGCAACAGTAGGAAGTACTTGATTGTGTATAAAATAGAGGTCATTCTTGGTAAATATGGTTGGGTTTAGAGACCTCTATGTAATGAATTGGGCTTCCCTGATAGCTCAGTTGGTAAAGAATTTGCCTGCAACACAGGAGACCCTGATTTTATTCCTGGGTCAGGGAGATCTGCTGGAGAAGGGAAAGGCTACCTACTCCAGTAGTCTGGCCTGGAAAATTCCATGCTCTTTATAGTTCGTGGGGTCACAAAGAGTCAGACAGGACTGAGTGACTTTCACACGTAATGAATCAGAGGACATGACTCTTGACTCAGTTTTGTCATTAATTTGCTGTGTTTTTGAGACTTTCTTAAACTCATATTTTCAGGGTATTTTTCTTTTTTTTCAAATATGTGACTTGGACAAAGCAATTTCTAAAGTCCTACTCAATTTTAATATGATATGATTTTCCTAAGATTATAAGAATAATGTGAAGGATACCTTGGCCATATTAGTCACGAAAGTGTATTCATATGTCTGGTCATGTATTCTACATTTGAAAATGTAAAATTCTGAAGAATAGTATCTGGAGAGGGGAAATAAAAGAAGGAAGTCAGTCAAAATTATCCATGTGACTTGGAACAAGCACATTTATATAGGTGTGTTTTGGCAGCTCAAAACAATTTAAGTGTTTGCATGAAAAATACACTAAAAATACAGGAAGGACAGTGACATGTCTCTGATACTGTAACAAAGGTTATGACCCCTAGAATTACTCAAATGAAATAAAAATATTAGAGTTAACACTGATTCTTGGGACTTCTCTTGACTTTCCAGTGGTTAACACTCCATGTTTCCACAGCAGGGGGCACACAGGTTCAATTCCTGGTCAGGAACTGATAACCCACATGCTGCACGGTGTGACCAAAGAATAGAATAGAAAAAAAAAAAAAAAGATTTTCTATAGGAATACCTGTAATTTTTGCTGTTGTTCAGTTGCTTAATTGTGTCTGACTCTTTGCAACGCCAAGGACTACAACACACCAGGTTATCCTGTCCTTCACCATCTCTCAGAGCTTGCTCAAACTTATGTCCATTGAGTCGGGGATGCCTTCCAACCATCTCATCCTCTGTCACAATCTTCTCTTCCTACCCTCAGTCTTTCCAATGAGTGCCTCTTCCCATCAGGTGGCCTAAGTAATGGAGCGTCAGTTTCAGCATTGATCCTTCCAATGGATATTCAGGGTTGTTTCCATTAGGACTGACTTGTTTGATTATCTCACAGTTCAAGGGACTCTTAAGAATCTTCTCCAACACAACAGTTAAAAAACATCAATTCTTCAGTGATCATCCTTCTTTATGGTCCAATTCTCACATCCGTACATGACTACTGGAAAAACCACAGCTTAGACTTCAGGGACATTTGTCAGCAAAGTCATGTCTCTGCTTTCCATACACTGTCTAGGTTTGTCATAGGTTTTCTTCCATGGAGCAAGTGTTTTTTAATTTCATGGTTGCAGTCACAATCTGTGGTGATTTTGGAGCTCTAGTGAATAAAGTCTGCCAATGTTTCCATTTTTTTTCCCTCATATTTGCCATGGAGTGAAGGAACTGGATTAGTGAAGTGAAGCCATGAAATTAAAAGACACTTGCTCCTTAGAAGAACAGTTATGACCAACCTAGACAGCATATTAAAAAGCAGAGACATTACTTTGTCAACAAAGGTCCGTCTAGTCAAGGCTATGGTTTTTCCAGTGGTCATGTATGAATGTGAGAGTTGGACTGTGAAGAAAGCTGAGCACAGAAGAATTGATGCTTTTGAACTTGTGGTGTTGGAGAAGACTCTTGAGAGTCCCTTGGAATGCAAGGAGATCCAACCAGTCCATCCTAAAGGAGATCAGTCCTGGGTGTTCATTGGAAGAATTGATGTTGAAGCTGAAACTCCAATGAGACCTGATAAGAAGAGCTGACTCATTCGAAAAGACCCTGATGCTGGGGAAAAATTGAAGGCAGGAGGAGAAAGGAACAACAGAGGGTGAGATGGTTGGATGGCATCACCAACTCAATGGACATTTGGGTAGACTCTGGGAGTTGGTGATGGACAGGGAGGCCTGGAGTGCTGCGGTTCATGGGGTTGCAAAGAGTCTGACATGACTGAGCGACTGAACTGAGGGAACTGGATGCCATGATCTTAGTTTTTTGGATATTGAGTTTTAAGCCAGCCTTTTTACTTTCCCCCTTCACCTTCATCGAGAGGCTCTACGGTTCCTTTTTGTTTTCTGCCACAGGGATGGAGTCATCTGCATATCTGAGGTTATTGATATTTCTCCCAGCAATCTTGATTCCAGCTTTTACTTCATCCAGTCTGGCATTTTGCATGATGTACTCTGAATATAAGTTAAATAAACAGGTTGACAATATACAGCCTTGATGTATTCCTTTCCCAATTTGGAACTAGTCCATTGTTCCACGTCAAGTTCTAACTGTTGCTTCTTGATCTGCATACAGGTTTCTCAGGAGGAAGATAGGGTGATCTGGTATTCCCATCTCTTTAAGAATTTTCTGCAGTTTGTTGGGATCTACACAAAGACTTTAACATAGTCAATGAAACATAAGTGGTTTTTTTTTTTTTCCTGGAATTCCCTTGTGTTTTCTTTGATCCAGCAGATGTTGGTGATCTGAACTCTGGTTATTCTGCTTTTTTAAAATCCAGTCTGAACATCTGGAAGTTCCTGGTTTATGTACTTTTTAAGCCTAGCTTAAAGGATTTTGAGCATTACATTGTTAACATGTGAGATGAGTACAATTATGGGGTTGTTTGAGCATTCTTTGGCATTGACCTTCTCTGGCATTGGAATGAAATGGGACCTTTTTCCAGTCCTCTGGGCACTTGTCAGTTTTCCAAATTTGCTGGCCTATTGAGTGCAATACTATCACAGCATCATCTTTTAGGATTTGAAATATCTCAGCTGGAATTCCATCACCTCCACTAGCTTTGTTCATAGTAATGCTTCCTAAAGCCCACTTGACTTCGCATTCCAGGATGTCTGGAGTGATCACACCATCGTGGTTATCTGGGTCATTAAGATCTTTTTTGTACACTTCTGTGTATTAATGCCACCTCTTCTTAATATCTTCTGCTTCTGTAGGTCCATATCATTTTTGTCTTTTATCGTGCCCATCTTTGCAAGAAATATTCCCTGGTATCTCTAATTTTCTTGAAGAGATCTCTAGTCTTTCCTATCATATTGTTTTCCTCTTTTTCTTTGCATTGTTCACTTATGAAGGCTTCTTATCTATTCTCTTGTTCTCTAGAAACCTGCATTCAGAGGGGTATATCTTTTCTTTTCTCCTTTGCCTTTTGCTTCTCTCTCTCTCTCTTTTTTTTTTTCTCAGTTATTTATAAGGCTTCCTCAGACAACCATTTTGCCTTTCTTTTTCTTGTTGGGGCTGGTTTTTATCACTGACTCCTGTATAATGTTACAAACCTCTGTCCATAGTTTTTTAGCACTCTATCAGATGTAATCCTTTGAATCTATTTGTCACTTTCACTGTACAGTCATAACAGATTTGATTTTGGTCATACCTGAATGGCCTTGTGGTTTGCCCTGTGTGTTAGTCACTCAGTCATGTCCAACTTCTTGTGACCCAAGAAACTGTAGCTTCTCTGTGGAAAGTGGAGTGGGTCACCATTCCTTTCTCCAGAGGATCTTCTCAACCCAGGGATCGAACCCTGGTCTCCTGCATTGCAGGCAGAGTCTTTACCATTCGAGCTACAGGGATATTTTCTTTAGTTTAAGTCTGAATTTTACAATAACATGTTCTAAATTCTAGTTGTCTTGTAAGTGAAGACAGAAGAGAAAAAAGTTGACAATCTAATCATTGCATGTATTATTTTTTTTTTTTTAAAGGAATAGCTGTTTTCTCAGTGTACTGTATGGAAATCCTCTATAAGATTCAACTTAGAGATGTGTTAGAACTGGAG
Source organism: Oreotragus oreotragus (assembly GCA_006410675.1). Taxonomy (NCBI): domain Eukaryota; kingdom Metazoa; phylum Chordata; class Mammalia; order Artiodactyla; family Bovidae; genus Oreotragus; species Oreotragus oreotragus. Next base: position 355,016 of record SJYX01023080.1, read on the forward strand.
ATTCCAGGCCTTTGCCTGAATCCTGGTACTACCCTGTAATTTTTCAGTTTTTAGTTTTTTGAAACTCTAACTTTTGAAAGAAAAAATAAATGGATGAGTAAATAAGGAGGAAGCAACAGATGAGGAAATAGGGGCAAGATGTCTTCTAGTAAAAAAGTGGGTAACGCCATGACAACCCAGCAGTGTAACTATTTTAGAGAAGAGTGGGTCTGTATATCTGCATGTTATTTTCACAAAGTATCATGTGACTGTTCAAGGCTGGGTTTGTTCAGTTTTTTAATCTCATATCTTAAGCCCTCAGAGATCCCGCAAAAACAACCTACTTTAATTCATAACTGCCCTGCATCTCCTATCTTCCTGCTTAGCCCTGTCTCACGTGTGTGTTTCTTTACACAGTGTCTGCCCTCCTCACTAGAGGACAGTATTCCTGAAAGACAACACCCAGAGATTGCCTTTGTATTTGTGTTTTCACCAATGAGGTTGGAACTGGAACTTCTCAGTTTTACTTCCCAAGTAAAAATAAAGTTACTCTACATACTGCCCCTGCAAAATGTCCCTAACAATGTAATATTCTTAGGGAATAAATAGCCATTAGTATCTATAAAATATATTAAATTTTTTTGTTTACTTATTTATCCATAGGTATTTGTAGTTATTCTTAATTACTTATCCACAGCATTTTAAAAACAAAGTACAATAAGATTAGAAGAAAACACACTCCAGGTCAAAACTAATGTTGTTTTACATTTTTTTAGATTGTTCCCTAGAGCCCTTTCTCATTTCAGCACTTCTTCAGAAGTGAGGATTACTTTGGCTTCTATAACCACAGATTAACTTGCATTGATTTTTATATTTATTAATCAAATTATAAAGTACATACTCGTTTGAGTATAGCTTCTTTTGTTGAAGGTATAATTTTTGAGATCCATTAAGAATGCTTAGTGCACTGCAGCCCACGTTCTTATAGCAGAGTAATATTTCATCTTAGGAATCAGTATATTTTGTTTACACATTGTATGTTGATAAACTCATATGTTTCTAGCTTGGCACTATTTTGAGTAATGATACTCTGGACATTATTGTATATGCTTTTGGATCCGCATAATTTTTATAGTTTCTCTACATGTTTTGTTTTTAGACATATATATTATATCTTTTGACAAAGTCACGTATTTCTCTTCCAGTCTGTCCTTTTCCATACTTTGTTTACCACCTCTTTGAACTGAAGAGTTTGCATATCTTCTGCTTGCCTGTCTTGGAAATTACCAATGATGCTTTCTGCTCCATCTAGGTTACCAGTGAACCTCTCCATTGAGTTCTTACTTGCATTTTGCAGCTCTGAAGTGTCCATTCACTTTTTATGAGAGAATTAGGTTCTCCTTTGAATTCTTTGGTCTTCAGTGTATCACTCATAGTAATTTTGAGGCTTTATCTATAATTCTAAATATAGACCATCTCAGGGTCTTCCCCTCTTTCCTTTTTTACCTTTTATAAAGCCTTTGACTGTGTAGATCACAGTAAACTGTGGAAATTCTGAAAGAGATGGGAATACCAGACCACCTAACCTGCCTCTTGAGAAACCTGTATGCAGGTCAGGAAGCAACAGTTAGAACTGGACATGGAACAACAGACTGGTTCCAAATGGGAAAAGGAGTACGGCAAGGCTGTATATTGTCTCCCTGCTTATTTAACTTATATGCAGAGTACATCATGAGAAACGCTGGACTGGAAGACACACAAGCTGGAATCAAGATTGTTGGGAGAAATATCAATAACCTCAGATATGCAGATGACACCACCCTTATGGNCTTTCAAGCTCTACAGAATTTATAACACCTCCTTATTTAAAGGTGAAAAAAAAGCCATTTTAGACTTAGTCTAAATTATATATTAGTAACTGTATAAATTATAAATTAGATTGCCAGGAGAAATATCAATAACCTCAGATATGCAGATGACACCACCCTTATGGCAGAAAGTGAAGAGGAGCTAAAAGCCTCTTGATGAAAGTGAAATAGGAGAGTGAAGCTCAACGTTCAGAAAACGAAAGATCGTGGCATCTGGTCCCATCACTCCATGGAAAATAGATGGGGAAACAGTGGAAACAGTGTCAGACTTTATTTTGGGGGGCTCCAAAATCACTGCAGATGGTGACTGCAGCCATGAAATTAGATGACGCTTACTCCTTGGAAGAAAAGTTATGACCAAACTAGATAGCATATTCAAAAGCAGAGACATTACTTTGCCGACTAAGGTCCTTCAGGTCAAGGCTATGGTTTTTCCTGTGGTCATGTATGGATGTGAGAGTGGGACTGTGAAGAAGGCTGAGCGCTCAAGAATTGATGCTTTTGAACTGTGGTGTTGGAGAAGACTCTTGAGAGTCCCTTGGACTGCAAGGAGATCCAACCAGTCCATTCTGAAGGAGATCAGCCCTGGGATTTCTTTGGAAGGAATGATGCTAATGCTGAAACTCCAGTACTTTGGCCACCTCATGCAAAGAGTTGACTCATTGGAAAAGACTCTGATGCTGGGAGGGATTGGGGGCAGGAGGAGAAGGGGATGACTGAGGATGAGATGGTTGGATGGCATCACAGACTCGATGGACGTGAGTCTGAGTGAACTCTGGGAGATGGTGATGAACAGGGAGGCCTGGCATGCTGCAATTCATGGGGTTGCAAAGAGTTGGACACAACTGAGCGATTGAACTGAACTGAATTGAACTGAAACTACTTTACTGCTTGTTTTCATGTTTCACAACTTTATATTTTGCCCCTTAAAGATAACCAGATACTGGAATTCAAAAAGATCATATCAACACTTAGGAATAGCAAAAATCTGTTCATGCAGTAAAATTACTGGTAGTTCATCCTGACTCTCTTATAGCTTTGGTTATAGGTTTTGTTATAGCAGGTCTAGATGAGCTTTGTTCTTATTTCTAAAGTGTGGCTCTTATCTTGAAGGAATTCCCCCTTGTGTAGGGTAGGGCCTCCCTGGAGTCTCATATGAAAGCCAGTTGTGTCCACAAAGCTTTCTCTACTCTGAATTGGAACTTCAACATCTCCTCATCATTCTGAGACATTGATGTTTGTAGCCACTCAGCACTTTTTTATGCTATGCCCTCCAGAGATGTGCTTTGATGTATGTGAAGTGTCGAAGTTGACCCAGCAGCCAAGGTGAGCTTTTATCCAGATTTTTGTTTTTTGGTGTTCCTTCTCTTATCTTTCCCCTCTCAGAATTCTAACCCTAAATCCCAGTAGCTTTGCCAACCCATACAGAAATTTCTTTCTTCTGCTGTTTCTTGACTGGGCTCTATTTTCCTGACTTACAGTTTGGTAAACCTCTTTAAAAAGACAGCAAGAGAGAATGAAATTCCTTGCATTGTGTGCTGTCCAATCAGTACAAAGAACTGCTAACTATATTTTGTCCATATTTTGGCTTTTTTTTATTGGAGAGTAAATTGAATATATGATAGTCTGTCTCAATTGGAATCAGAAGTTCTTAAAGAGTCAGACACAACTGAGTGACTGAACTGAACTGAACTGAACTGAAGGGATCCTAATTTTTGAGTTGCAAGGAAATATACTGTGCCTCTTTTTTCATTATTTGTTCATTAATTTTTGAATAAATATAAATGTAGCAACTATTATTTGCAATTACTAAGCCCTGAGGATACAGATGTACAAAACAAATGTGGATCATGCCTTCATGGAGCTTAGAAAAGAAAATATTCACTGACTAATTAAACGTGCATAAAAAATAATTAGTCCACATTTTATGAATGGAACAGAGTTAGAAATAGAAGTTGCTAGGAGAATGTATAATACACAGGCTATCCAAATCAGCACATTATAAAATCAATTTAGTATTGTTGCTTCTTACATTTACTATTGAAGCCCATGTACCTACAATGTTTTTGGCAGCAGTCATTTAAATAAACTGGGAGCAACATATTTCTACAAATACTAAGAATACTTTAAAAAAATGTTTGGGACACATTTTCCTCTTTGTAACGTAAAATACCAGCATAGGAGCAGAAAGAGAAATATCCACCTAAAATATTATGCTTTCTCCAAAGACTGTGAGCTCAGCTTATCCATTTGGAAGAAGCAAGTAAATATATTTAGGTGAAATGTTGCCTATGGGGACCAAGTGAGACATGTGAGTTTCCAACTGAACATCAGCTTCTCTTGGGGAAAAAACAGTTTTGTATAAACAATCTTTTGGCAGATGTTTTCTTTTAAATGTCTGTTGTTCACTGAAAAGTGAATTTTATTATATAAAAATGATAAACATTTCCCAGAACAACTGAGCACAAAGCCATTTTTCCCACAGCCTCATCTGTCACTATTGTCAAAAATAGATATTTGATACAAGGTTTGCAGAAAGGTCAGGAGATAATTTATTTAATTTAATGACTCAAATTGAATGCTTTAAAGAGAGTTTGAGCCTTGTTCCATTTAGGTATTACTAAATGAAGCTACTATGTCTTCAATCACTCTACTATCATTAATGAACAAGCCTTATTGAGTTTAAGATCAGCACTGAGCTCAGGATAGATGAATACAGTACAACCAAAGTTATGAGCTCCACCCCCAAGAATAGAAGCAACTTGAAAACAATAAGAATACAAAATGAATAGCACTTATGAGTGCTAACTACTAGATGTCATTTTCATCACAGAAGACTAGAATGCAAAATTAGGAAGTCCAGAGATACCTGAAGTAACAGGCAAGTCTGACCTTAGATTAAAAATTGAAGCAAGGCAAAGGTTAACAGAGTTTTCCCAAGGGAACGCACTGTTCATAGCAAACACTCTCTTTCAACAACACAAAAGACCACTCTACACAGGGACATCACAAGATGGTCAACACTGGAATAAGATTGATTATATTCTTTGTAGCTGAAGACAGACAAGCTCTAAAGAGTCAGGAAAAACAAGACCTCGAACTGACAGTGACTCTGATCATGAACTCCTTATTGCCAATTTCAAACGTCATTGAAGAACGTAGGGAAAACCACTAGACCATTCAGGTATGACCTAAATCAAATTCCTTACGATTATACAGTGGAAGTGGCAAACAGATTCAAGGGATTAGATCTGATAGACAGAGTGCCTGAAGAACTATGGACAGAGGTTCATGAAATGGTAAAGGAAGCAGTGGTCAAGACCATCACCAAGGAAAAGAAATACAAAAACGCAAAATGGTTGTCTGAGGAGGCCTTACAAATAGCTGAGAAAAGAAGAGAAGCTAAAGGCAAAGTAGAAAACGAAAGCTATATCCATCTGAATGCAGAGTTCCAAAGAATAGCAAAGAGAGCTAAGAAAGCCTTCTTCGGTGATCGGTGCAAAAAAAAAAAAAAAAATAGAGGAAAACAACAGAATGGGAAAGACTAGAGATCTCTTCAAGAAAATTAGAGGCCAAGGGAACATTTCATGCAAAGATGGACACAATAAAGTACAGAAAGAAGCAGAAGATCAAGAAGAGGTGGGANAAAAAAAAAAAAAAAAAAATAGAGGAAAACAACAGAATGGGAAAGACTAGAGATCTCTTCAAGAAAATTAGAGGCCAAGGGAACATTTCATGCAAAGATGGACACAATAAAGTACAGAAAGAAGCAGAAGATCAAGAAGAGGTGGGAAGAATACATAGAAGAACTGTAAAAAGAAGATCTTCATGACCCAGATAATCACAACGGTGTGCTCACTCATTTAGAGCCAGATATCCCAGTCTGAAGTCAAGTGGACCTTAGGAAGCATCACTACAAACAAAGCTAGAGGAGGTGATGGAATTCCAGTTGAGCTATTTCAAGTCCTAAAGATGATGCTATGGAAGTGCTGCACTCAATATGCCAGCAAATTTGGAAAACTCAGCAGTGGCTACAGGACTGGAAAAGATCAGTTTTCATTCCAATCCTAAAGGAAGGCAATGCCAAAAATGTTCAAACTACTGCACAATTGTACTCATCTCACACACAAGCAAAGTAATGCTTAAAATTCTTCAAGTGAGGCTTCAATAGTATGTGAACCAAGAACTTCCAGATGTTCAAGCTAGATTTAGAAAAGGCAGCAGAACCAGAGATTAGATTNGTTTTCATTCCAATCCTAAAGGAAGGCAATGCCAAAAATGTTCAAACTACTGCACAATTGTACTCATCTCACACACAAGCAAAGTAATGCTTAAAATTCTTCAAGTGAGGCTTCAATAGTATGTGAACCAAGAACTTCCAGATGTTCAAGCTAGATTTAGAAAAGGCAGCAGAACCAGAGATTAGATTACCAAATCAGTTGGATCATAGAGAAAGCAAGAGCATTCAAAAAATATATATATATACCTACTTCTGCTTTATTGACTAGGCCAAAACCTTTGACTATGTGGATCACAACAAACCATAGGAAATTCTTCAAGAGATGGAAATACCAGACCACTTGACCTGCTTCCTGAGAAATCTGTATGCAGGTCAAGAAGCAACAGTTGNAAAACGCTCATTCCTGGTTCTTATTAGGGCTTCAGGGAGCTACCAATGGGTTTTCTTGATCAGATAGACAATTCAATGATTTTTGGCAGGGGTCACTCTGTAACAGCAATATTTGGGCAGTCTGCTGGAAATGCCTCTGAAGGCAGGCCTCCAGATCTTCTTCTTGGGGTACTCCTGGGGTGAGGAGGACAGGGAGGAGTGGGTAAGTGGCTTCAAGGCTGAAGTCTCCCAGGTATAAAACCACTTAAGTGAGGGATGAGTGAATCAGACTCCCCACATTAAGGGGCCCAAAGGGACACAGAATGGAATATGAAAATGCGGCTACTAAAAGGATCTTTGGGGCAACTGAACACCAGAGACAAGAGATGCCCACAGGATGGACTGAAAATTCCTTCAGCTGTAATGATTTCTTCTGACCTGATTTCACAAAAGTTGGGAGCACTGCTACTGTTTGTATGGAGTCAATGAGATTTCAGGTACTTTTATTCTGTTTCAAGGATCTGAAGAGACAGCTCTGTATATCCAACCCAAATGCTCATGCTGAGATTTGAACTTGTTCTTTCTTATGCTGCCCTGAGTGTAGACAATAACCACTGTTCAATCTAATGAGAGCCAAGCCTTGATCTACTACAAAGAGACTGGGGCAACTTGAAGTTGAGACTTCTCCAAGCCAGGTAATCTCATTTTTTTTTTTCCCCCAATTTCCTTTGTGGCTTCTTTTCCAACCTTCAGAAAAAAATTTCTACACAGAACTTTTGCCAGATGCCACTTTAAAGTCCCCCTAAAATTATAGAGACTACTTAAAAACATAGGATAATTTGAATGTTCACATTCTTCTCATTCATTGTGACCTTTTCTGTGCAAATCAAAATCCATCATATTCTTACTGCCTTTTCCTCTTCTCTTCATCATGGTAAAAATAGTGATATTTCTGTAAGCAGCAGTGATTTGAAATTTCCTTCAAGATATCCTTGCCTTTCAGGCTTAATACTGAAAGCAGGAACACACAATTCCTCAGTATTCCTCCAAATGCTTTAATTTCTATCAACATAAACCTTAGAATTCAGACTCATTTCACACTGTTATGAATTCCCACCATCTTTTATGCTTCTCTGCGTCCTTTCTATTTTGCCCTTTGCAGGATGAACCCTCTCGTGTGCTTTGAATTTCTGTAGTATGTTGGGTTGACTGTAAGCGTTCTTTTCTGAATTCTGCATTAGGGACTTAGAACAGTTCACATTCTTAAAATTGCAGTTACTCTACCATTGTAAATTAAAGCAATTTCTAATCTATTTTACTGAAGACAAGAAATTTAGTTTTCCTAACTCCCCTTTCAAGCTCTACAGAATTTATAACACCTCCTTATTTAAAGG
>SJYX01023080.1:364673-376346 GCA_006410675.1 Oreotragus oreotragus
GAAGGAAAGTTATGACCAACCTAAATAGCATATTCAAAAGCAGAGTCATTACTTTGCCAGCAAAGGTCCATCTAGTCAAGGCTATGGTTTTTCCAGTGGTCATATATGGATGTGAGAGTTGGACTGTGAAGAAAGCTGAGCACCGAAGAATTGATGCTTTTGAATTGTGGTGCTGGAGAAGACTCTTGAGATTCCCTTGGACTGCAAGGAGATCCAACCAGTCCATTCTAAAGGAGATCAGCCTTGGGTGTTCTTTGGAAGGAATGATGCTAAAGCTGAAACTCCAGTACTTTGGCCATCTCATATGAAGAGTTGACTCCTTGGAAAAGACGCTGATGCTAGGAGGGGTTGGGGGCAGGAGAAGGGAATGATAGAGGATGAGATGGCTGGATGGCATCACTGACTCGATGGACGCGAGTCTGAGTGAACTCCAGGAGCTGGTGATGGACAGGGAGGCCTGGCATGCTGCAATTCATGGGGTCGCAAAGAGTCAGATATGACTGAGCGACTGAACTGAACTGAACTTAATGATATATTAGTAATAATATAGACTCATGTTATCTTCTAATTTGGACCATGTGTGCACAGTTCTGTATTGTGGTTTCTGTGTCAAAGTGAAGTGAAGTGAAGTCGCTCAGTCGTGTCCAACTCTTTGCGGCCCCATAGACTGTAGCCTACAAGGCTCCTCTGTCCGTGGGATTTTCCAGGCAATACTACTGGAGTGGATTGCCATTTCCTTCTCCATTCTGTGTCAAAGCAAAAGTGTTTTGTTTTGCAGTTCTCAAAATTTTTAGTCTTGAGACCCCTTTGTACTCTTAAAAATGATGGAATACTCTTAAAGAGCCTTTGTTTATGTGGGTTATTTCTATCAATATTTACTATATTAGAAATTAAAACTGAGAACTTTAAAAATGTGCCTTTATTAAATCATTTTAAAATAATCATGATAGACATATTACATATAAACATAAATAATTTTATGTACATAATCCTACTTTAAGAATTTAGTGAGAAGAGTGTCATTGTTTTACATTTTTAAAAATTTCTTTAGTTTCTGGCTTACTAGAATATAGCTGGGTTTTCATTTCTGCTTCTTCATTCAATCTGTTTTGATATCACATGGCATAAAATAACCTCTTATTATTATGAAAACAGTTCTGACTTCAAGGACTGCCTCCCCTCCAGGCCCCTGTACCCCACACAATGGTCTTAGGTACACCGAGGAGTCTGTGGGTCACACTTTAACAACTCCTGATTTGGACCACATGTAAAGACCATGTAGCATGTTATATAAGAATCCATACATTTAGAATTTATTTGTGGCTGGGGTGATTTTAGCTACTTTGAGAGTAACCTTTTGTTGTATTTTGTTTTTATCCTTTGGAAGCTTGCAGGATTCTATTTCCTGAAAGTTTAAAATCTTTATCAAAACACAAGGCATTTACATTTCATCAGATTTTCCAGGAAAATGGTGTGCCTGCTAAAATACAATCTCTGATTCTTTCATGTATCTGAAGAGTTTCTTCCCTTTTTCCCTTTAATTATTGCTTCTCCCAGGTTTTTTATTTAATAAATAATATATTTTCTTTTTTAATTCAGAATATTGTGAGTTTTCTGACCTTTTTCTTTTCTTTAATCTGTTTCAACAGACTCACATTTATCTTTCATTTTTCTAATGTCATAGAATATTTTCATAGATTTTAGGTTGAGTGTTAAAGGTTTTGTCTGTTAGTTTGTTAGTCATGAAATAATGTTTGCTCATATGTATTACTGGTGACTGGGAGCCCTGGGTACTAAAACTTGCCCTTAACATCTTGTTTGAATACAGAGAAAACCCACCTGGACCTAACTAGATCTGAAAGGCTGGCAGGATAAAGATGTCACTTGCAATTTCTTCCCCAGTATCCTGGGTGAGCTTCAGTGAACAAGGGAGATGGGACCTAAAAAACAACAGCAGAAGGAAGGGCAAGGCACTTGTAGTTCTCCACATCTGAATGGGTGGAAAACATCAGGGATGAACTGCAATGTGCCCAAGCACATCTTTTGTGGTTACTGCTAAAGATTCAGTTGTTTTCAGATGGCATTTTAGGGAAATTGTGGAGAAGCGGCAGTTGTTGTAATTGATCCACTTTTCCAGAATTACCTCTCTCATGGTTTTCAGAAGAACAGAAAAGGTTAGCTTTTTACTCATCAATTTAATCTAAATTTATTTACATATTAATTTCCTACAGGGCAGTGCCTACAAAGCTGGTGTTTTTCCCCGTTAACATCAGTAGGGAATCTTCAACTTCCAGTAACAACTTTATTTTTTAGCATCCTTTCTCAGGAAAAATGTTTTCCAGAAGCAAGACATCAGGAATCTAAAAAAGGTCGGCAAACTGTGCTCCTTCCAGAGGCTCAGAGAGAGAATCCATTTCCTTGGCTTTTCTACTCTCTGAAGGCTGCCCACATTTATTCTTTTCTTCCTCCATCTTCAAAGCCAATTTGTACCATCTTCTTTCCTCTCTGACCTCTCTCCTTCCACTTCTGAGGACCCTTGAGATAAGCTGGGCCCACCTAGAAAATCCAGAATAATCTCACATCTTAAGACTCTTAATTTAATCACATTTGCAAGGTCCCTTTTGAATGTAAGGTAATATATTCACAAGTTCTAGGAATTAGGATGTGGACATCTTGGAGAGGGGCATCGTTATGCCTACCATAGTTATCATTTATAAAATATCTCCTAGGTGACAGGAGGGGAAGGCAATGGCACCCCACCCCAGTACTCTTGCCTGGAAAATCCAATGGACGGAGTAGCCTGGTGGGCTGCAGTCCATGGGGTCGCTAACAGTCGGACAGACTGAGCGACTTCACTTTCACTTTTCTCTTTCATGCATTGGAGAAGGAAATGGCAACCCACTCCAGTGTTCTTGCCTGGAGAATCCCAGGGACGGGGTAGCCTGGTGGGCTGCCGTCTATGGAGTCACACAGAGTCGGACACGACTGAAGTGACTCAGCAGCAGCAGGTGACAGGTACTCTACCAGAAACATGAAATGATGTTTCCTTAGAACAACTATGTGGTTGTTTTACTGATGAAAAAACAAAGACCAAGACAAGTTCAGACAATCTTGCTTCTGAATTCCAGGCCAGTCTATCCAACTGTCTACTTGACAACTCCACTTGGATGTCAAACTTCACACGTCCAAAACTAAGCTCCTGCAATTCTTCCCTACAACTTGTTCTACAAGCGGAAATCCCCATCTTGGTAATGGCACCATCCTTCCAGCTGCTCAGGCCATTTAAATCATTCTTCTCTCCCCTTTCTCTCACCTCTACATTTGATATGTCACAAAATCCTGGTTGGCTCAAAATATATCCAGAATTTGACCGTGTCTCACTATTTGCATTATTACCACTCAGGTCTACATTTCCATCATGGCTCCCTTGGATTATTAAAGCACCTTCTAACCAGTCTTCCTATTTCTGCCCTAACCTCCCATCAGTATATTTTCAATAGCCAGAGTGCTCTTGTAAAACACATAAGTGACAGCATGTTACTCTTCTGCTCAGAATACTCCAGTGCTTTTCTACCTCATTCTGCAGAAAAGACAAAGTTCTCTCTATAATCTTCAAGGCCTTATAGGATGTGACTTCACCCGCAACTGCTCTTTCCCTTATTCACCTCACTCTAGCTTCATTGACCTTCTTGCTATTCTTTGAAATTTCCAAGTAAGCCTTACCTCAGGGCTTGGTATTTGCTATTTTCCCCATGTGAAATATCTTCCACTAGATATTGGCAAAACAAGCTTCCTCCATCCCTCAGGTCTTCACTCACATTCATTTTGTAGGAAAGCCTTTCCTAGCCATCCTACCTATAAAATTTTACGCACCCCCAGCCTATCATTTCTCATTTCCCTTTTCTGCTTTATGTTTTCTCCTTAGCACTTGTCTCCATGTAATCGATCAGATATACTACTTACATAATAGGTAGCCATGGCATTTAGTAAGAGTACACAGCATGGTAGCTGGTCACCAAAGTGACCTGCCATGTGTTTGACCTCTGGGTATTTAAGCTCCCCTCACAAGCTGAATAGGAAAGACTCGTATAATCAATAGGATAATTCAGAAAAGATGGCATGGAACTCCAAAGCTAGGTCATAGAAGACACTGCAGTCTTTGCCTTGCTCCTTCTTGAACCAGTTACTCTAGAGGAAGCCAGCTTCCATGTTGTGAGGAGATACCGGAAACTCTAGGGAGAGGCCCACGTGTAAAGAAAATGGAGCCTTCTGTCACAGTCAACAGGAACCAGCCATCCATGTGACTGCGCCTTCCCAGAAGTAGATCCTCCAGCCCCATTCAACTTTTCAGATGACTGTGGCCCCAGTCAGTGTCTCGGCTACAATCTCAAGAGAACCCTTGAGCTAGAACTCAACTAAGCTGTTCCAAAATTACTGACCCACAGAAACAAGGGGAGAAAAAACACTGCCAATCAAACCATGACTCCAGTGAATGTAAGAGGCATCTTGAGTTCAAAGATGTGGATACCACTATGCATTTTTGAACAGATGAAATATAATAATGATAATTATTCTTATTATTGTTGTTTTCTATATGTAATCTCTATAACGGCAGGAATTTTGGTAGATCTGATTTGCTGCTATAGGTCCACGGCCTGCAACAGGGCCCAACACATGAGAAAAAAATTAAACAGCTGTTGCATGAGTAAATAAAACTGAATTTGTACAAAGCATACATGTTCATATGTAGCACAGTTGGGATTCAAGCTCAGGTCTTTAATTCTAAAGCCTGTGCTCTTTTTATTGTCTGTTCCTTGGGATACAGTCTGTTACCAAGATGTTCATCTTATTTTTACTCAATCCTCCTCTTTTCCTAGAAAGTCAGGTGTAGGAATAATAATATATAGCTAACATGTATTTCATGCAAAGAGTTGACTCATTGGAAAAGACTCTGATGCTGGGAGGGATTGGGGGCAGGAGGAGAAGGGGACGACTGAGGATGAGACGGCTGGATGGCATCACGGACTCGATTGATGTGAGTCTGGGTGAACTCCGGGAGTTGGTGATGGACAGGGGGTCAAAAAGAGTCGGACACGACTGAGCGACTGAACTGAACTGAACATGTATTACCATGTCTGGGACTGTTCTAAGCACACTGTACTCATTAATGCATCTGATCTTCACCATGTCACCATATGGTAGGCACTGCTGTTATATACATTTATGAGGAAACTAAGGCACAGAGAGGTAAAGTGGTTGACCCAGGGTCTCACATTGTTTCTGTCTGGAGTAAACAGTGATGCATGCACTGTCTTCCAACCTTACTTCAACTGGAAATATCTTTTATGTCTTTTAATGTTTGGTAAATGGAGGGCCTCTAAGGGCTTCCCTGGTGGCTCAGCTGGTAAAGAATCTGCGTGCAATGCAGGAGACCCTGGTTCAGTTCCTGGGTTGGGAAGATCTGTTGGAGAAGGGATAGACTACCCGCCCCAAGATTCCTGGAGTTCCCTGGTGGTTCAGCTGGTGAAGAATCCACCTGCAATGTGGGAGAAATGTTTTCTAGTGTTGCATTGTTCACATTTTCTACTGAAAGAGTACAACTTCTGTTTGAAGCTAATATCTTCATATCTGGGAAATGAAAAATTCAGTCATTTCCAAACTAAAACTTGAAATCTTTCCTTGGAAATTCTAGTTTTAATTCTTGTTTTACTTTATGATTTCTAAGTAAGATCTGAATATAATGCACCCTATGCAAAAGCAGTGTCTATGAGTAGACTCTTAAATGTGATTAGGTCTTTGTATATACTTTCATCTAAAAGGTACACATATTTGCTCTTCATGGTAACTTTTGAGAAGCTCTCAGGAAAGATATTCTTCCATTTTACAGATGAGAAAACTGACATCAAAGAAGTTAAGTATCCTCTTAACATTACATGGGTAGAAGACTATCAAGCCAGAATGTTTCTAAATCCTTGTCTATTTCCTCACATTGATCCAGGCTGCCATTGGCAGAGTTAGTACTCACCAGAGATAATCAAGTCAAGTGCAGCAGGCACTCCAACAAGTCTGGGGAGAAGCTGGGTTCCTCTTGCACCCGGAAGGATTCCTAGTGTGACTTCTGGGAAGCCAACTTGAGCCTATCAAAGATTGAAGGCATAAAGGTCATTAGAATGAGATGCTACATTCAGAGTCAAGGCAAGCATTCCCTTGGGTTTCTCACACCCTCAAAAACATTGTTGCACAGAATTCTGTGAAAGTTTCTACAGAGGAAATCAGTGTATACCCTCTCCTTTAATTAATAGCATAAACAGAACTGTGCCATCACTAAGTCTTCATGTTGAAACACATCCCTAGCTCCTTATACACTTTTTTCTCTGACTCGATTATGACCTGTCTCAGCCAACCCAAATAATAATCTCCAGAAACAGCTCTATGGAACCCTAAGAGAGCCAAGCAGCCAAGAAATTACAAAGACAATCCAAAAACTGGGAGAGAATATTTTCTAATCCTATGTCTGGAATATATAAAGAACTTTTAAAACTCAATAATAAAAACATAAATGATCCTATTAAAATGAGCAAAGCATCTAAACAGACATTTCTCCAAAAAGATACAAATGGCTAACAAGCACATGAAAAGATGTGCAATATCATTAGCCATCAGGGAAATACAAATCAAAACTACAAGATACCACTTCATAACCACTAGGATGGCTGGCATAAAAAAAAAAGACAGACAATAACAAGTCTTAGAGAGGATATGGAGAATATAAAACTCTCATTCATTGCTTGTGGGAATGTAAAATGCCACAGTCACTTTGGAAAACAATTTGGCAGTTTCTCAAATATTAACCACAGAGTTTCCATATAGCTATATAAGATCATGGTATCTGATCTCATCACTTCAAGAATAATAGAGAGGGAAAAGGTGGAAACAGTGGTAGATATTATTCTCTTGGGCTCCAAAATAACTGCAGATGGTGACTTCAGCCATGAAATTAAAAGACACTTGCTCCTTGAAAAAAAGCTATGACAAACCTAGACTGTGTATTAAAAAGCAGAGACATCACTTTGCCTACAAAGATTCAACTAGTCAAAGATGTGGTTTTTTCAGTAGTCATGTAGAGATGTGAGAGTTGGACCATAAAGAAGGATGAGCTCTAAAGAACTAATGCTTTCAAATTGTGGTGCTGGAGAAGACTCTTGAGAGTCTCTTGGACAGCGAGATCAAACCAGTCAATCCTAAAGTAAATAAACCCTAAATATTCATTAGAAGGACTGATGCTGAAGTTGAGGCTTCAATACTTTGGCCAACTGATATGAAGAGCCAGTTTATTGAGAAAGATCCCAATACTGGGAAAGATTGAGGGCAGGAGGAGAAGTGGGTGAGAGAGGATGAGAAGGCTGGATGACATCACCGATTCAATGGACATGAGTTTGAGCAAACTCTCGGAGATAGTGAAGGACAGAGAAGCCTGGCGTGCTGCAATCCACAGGGTCACAAAGAGCCAGATACGACTTAGCAACTCCTATATACACAACCAAAAGAAATGAAAACATGCCCACAAAAAACACTTGTGCGAAAGTTTCATAGCATCATTGTTTATAAATCCAAGAAAGGAGAAACTATCCAAATGCCCATAAGTAATGAATGGATAAAGAAAATATGGTATATCCATAAAAAGAAATATTCAGTCATTGGAAGGAATGAAATATAATGACATGCTACAGTGAAAAAGATAATGCTGAATGGAAAGAAACAGACAAAATATATTATATGGTTCCATTTTCATGAAATGTCTAGAATAGGCAAATCCACATAGACAGAAAATAGATTAGTGGTTGCTAGGACTGGGGGAGAGGGAAATTGTGGGTTACTCCTAAATGGTGTGAAGTTTCTTTGGGGGGCAATGAAATATTCTAAAGTCAGTTGTGTAACATGCCCACAAAAAACACTTGTGCGAAAGTTTCATAGCATCATTGTTTATAAATCCAAGAAAGGAGAAACTATCCAAATGCCCATAAGTAATGAATGGATAAAGAAAATATGGTATATCCATAAAAAGAAATATTCAGTCATTGGAAGGAATGAAATATAATGACATGCTACAGTGAAAAAGATAATGCTGAATGGAAAGAAACAGACAAAATATATTATATGGTTCCATTTTCATGAAATGTCTAGAATAGGCAAATCCACATAGACAGAAAATAGATTAGTGGTTGCTAGGACTGGGGGAGAGGGAAATTGTGGGTTACTCCTAAATGGTGTGAAGTTTCTTTGGGGGGCAATGAAATATTCTAAAGTCAGTTGTGGTAAACACTGCATAACTCTGTGAATATACTAATATACTATTGTACTGTACATTTTAAATGAGTGAATTATATGGTATATGAATTATATCTAAGTGAAGAATCGATGCTTTTGAACTGTGGTGTTGGAGAAGACTCTTGAGAGTCCCTTGGACTGCAAGGAGATCCAACCAGTCCATTCTGAAGGAGATCAGCCTTGGGATTTCTTTGGTAGGAATGATGCTAAAGGTGAAACTCCAGTGCTCTGGCCACCTCATGCGAAGATTTGACTCATTGGAAAAGACTCTGATGCTGGGAGGGATTGGGGGCAGGAGGAGAAGGGGACGACCGAGGATGAGATGGCTGGATGGCATCACTGACTCGATGGATGTGAGTCTGAGTGAACTCCGAGAGTTGGTGATGGACAGGGAGGCCTGGCGTGCTGCGATTCATGGGTCGCAAAGAGTCGGACAAGACTGAGCGACTGAAATGAAATGAATGAATGAATGAAGCTATTATAGAAAGGAAGGTAGAAAGGAAGGAAAGAAGAAAGGTAGGAAGAAAGAAAGTCAGGCAGCAATCTCAATTCAGATGAGAGGGTGAGCTTGAGACCTTAATCACATGACTTCCCTAGTCTTAAAAGTGGCCAAAGCTCTGTTAGCCATTTCCCAGGTATAAGGACGGGAGGAGGAGGGTGCTTAAATACAGACCGCCATTTATCCAAGTTGTGATGCCAACAGCTCCAATATACCTGGAATGTTTGAGTCTCTCTCACATGAGGCTTTCCTAGCTGTTAATCACCATTTTTCCCACCACTGGTCATCCCCATTCCCTGACTTATTATTGCTTGTAACTTAGAGCTGCATTCAATATTCAGAAGGTCATGATATAAGGAACACAGAAAAAGGGACACAAGATATGTGTCTTTATTTATGAGTGTGTGCATGCTAAGTTACTGCAGTCATATCGGACTCTTTTTGACCCCATGGACTATAGCCTGCCAAGCTCCTCTGTCCATGAGATTATCTAGGCAAGAATACTGGAGTGGGCTGCCATCCCCTCCTCCAAGGGATCTTCCTGACTCAGGGATCGAACCTGAGTCTCCTGAGGCTACTGCATTGCAAGCAGATTCTTTTACCTCTGAGCCACCAGGGAAGCTCATCTTTATTTATGAGTTTCATTAAAAAAATTAAAACAAAGGGAAAAGGTTAAATAAATTATTATGAATTTATTAATATAAGAGGGGAATCATATAACCATTTAAAATGATATTTTAAAGAAATATTTCCAATAAGAATAACAGTAAATTTCTCATCAGAAACTATGGAGGCCAGAAGGTAGTGGGATGATATGTCTGAAGTACTGAAAGAAAAATACTGTCAACTAATAATTCTACTTCCAACAAAATTAGTCTTTAAAAATGAAAGCAAATTAAGACATTTTTCAGATAAATAAAACCTGAATTTGTTGCTAGCAGATCTGCCATACAAGAAATCCTTCAGCATAAAATGAAAAGACACTAGATGGTAACTTAAATCCACATGAAAGAATAAAGAATACTGTTAAAGGGTAATTATATAAGTAAATATAAAAGACAGTATTAAGTAATTAATTTTTTGCTTGTAATTCCTCTTTTTTCTTATCTGATCTAAAAGACTATTACATTAAGCAATAATAATATATTTATGCTTATGGGCATGCAATGTATAATGATATAATTTGTGACAATAACAATATAAAGCAAGTGTGCAACATAACTGTAAAGGAGCAAATTTTTTGCATACTATTGAACCTAAGTTGGTATGAATCTGAACTAGTTTATTCCAAATTAAGATGTTAATTATAATCCCTAGGGCAACCACCACTAAGAAAATAACTAAAAAAATATACAGTAAAAGAAACGATAAGAGAATTTATCCATTTATCCATTACCAGAACTTACCCATTTAATACAAAGAAAAGTATTAATGGAGAGATTGAAGAATTAAAAGAAATATAAGATGTAGAAAACAAATAGGAAAGTGGCCAAAGTCCTTCCTCATCCGTAATTATGTTAAATGTAAATAAATGGTAGGCACTGGTAGAGTGGACAAAAATATATAATAATAATTTAAATATGGTATTAGTAGAAAATAGAATACAAGTACAATAAAATTCCATAGTTTTTTTTTTTTTAAAGAAAGGTTGGAAAGAAAAATAAATGTAAGAAAAAATGTTACACAGGAAAAGGATCAGAATGAAAAAAAGATAAAATGTTAATAGCAATTATTTCTGAACTGTGAGTTTATAGTGACTTTAATATAAAGATGACTTTATTGTATTTTATAGTCTATTACAATGATGAATATTACCTTTATTATCAGAAAATATATCACTTATAAAAATATTACTATTGTAAGGCAGGCATCACAAACTTCAATCTATATGTCTAATAACCTAAATTAAATCTATTTTCAGAAATAAAGGGATTTACTAGTTGTGTGCTGTTTTCAGTAGGAACTTGTCTTCTTCAGTTCAGTTCAGTTCAGTTCATTCGCTCAGTCGTGTCTGACTCTTTGCAACCCCATGAATTGCAGCATGCCAGGCTTCCCTGTCCATCACCAACTCCCGGAGTTCACTCAAACTCAAACTCACGTCCACCGAGTCAGTGATGCCATCCAGCCATCTCATCCTCTGTCGTCTCCTTCTCCTCCTGCCCTCAATCTCTCCCAGCATCAGAGTCTTCCAATGAGTCAACTCTTCGCATGAGATGGCCAAAGTATTGGAGTTTCAGCTTTAGCATCATTCCTTCCAAAGAAATCCCAGGACTGAGCTCCTTTAGACTGGACTGGTTGGATCTCCTTGCAGCCCAAGGGACTTGCAAGAGTCTTCTCCAACAGCACAGTTCAAAAGCATCAATTCTTCGGCATTCAGCCTTCTTCACAGTCCAACTCTCACATCCATACATGACCACTGGAAAAACCATAGCCTTGACTAGACAGACCCTTGTTGTCAAAGTAATGTCTCTGCTTTTGAATATGCTATCTAGGTTGGTCATAACTTTCCTTCCAAGGAGTATGCGTCTTTTAATTTCATGGCTGCATTCACCACCTGCAGTGACTTTGGAGCCCCCCAAAATAAAGTCTGACATTGTTTCCACTGTTTCCCCATCTATTTCCCGTGAAGTGATCGGACTGGATGCCATGATCTTCGTTTTCTGAATGTTGAGCTTTAAGCCAACTTTCTCACTCTCCTCTTTCACTTTCATCAAGAGGCTTTTTAGTTCCTCTTCACTTTAAGGGTGGTGTCATCCACATATCTGAGGTTATTGATATTTCTCCTGGCAATCTTGATTCCAGCTTGTGTTTTTTCCAGCCCAGTGTTTCTCATGATGTACTCTGCA
>SJYX01023080.1:401639-414171 GCA_006410675.1 Oreotragus oreotragus
TGGAGTTATTTCTCCACTGATCTCCAGTAGCATATTGGGCACCTACTGACATGGGGAGTTCCTCTTTCAGTATCCCATCATTTTGCCTTTACATACTGTTCATGGGGTTCTCAAGGCAAGAATACTGAAGTGGTTTGTTATTCCCTTCTCCAGTGCATTAGAATGTGCATTAGAATATGATATTTATCTTTCTCTCTCTGACTCACTTCACTCTGTGTAATAGGCTCTAGGTTCATCCACCTCAACAAAACTGATTCAAATGTGTTCTTTTTTGTGGCTGAGTAATATTCCATTGTGTGTATATACCACACTTCTTTATCCATTCATTTGTCAACAGACATCTAGGTTGCTTCCATCTTCTAGCTATTGTAAATAGTGCTGCAATGAACAATGGGATACATGTGTCTTTTTCAATTTTGGTTTCCTCAGGGTACATGCCTAGGAGTGGGATTGCTGGGTCATATGGTGGTTTTATTCCTAGTTTTTTAAGGAATCATACCATCTTCCATAGTGGCTGTACCAATTTACATTCCCACCAACAGTGCAAGAGCATTCCCTTTTCTCCACACCCTCTCCAGCATTTATTGTTTGTAGATTTTTTGGTGATGGCCATTCTGACTGGTGTGAGGTTTCATTGTGGTTTTGATTTGCATTTCTCTAATAATGGAGAAGGCAATGGCAACCCACTTCAGTACTCTTGCCTGGAAAATCCCATGGACAGAGGAGCCTGGTAGGCTGCAGTGCATGGAGTCACTAAGAGTCAGACACAACTTCACTTTCACTTTCACTTTTCACTTTCATGCATTGGAGAAGGAAATGGCAACCCACTCCAGTGTTCTTGCCTGGAGAATCCCAGGGATGGGGGAGCCTGGTGGGCTTCCATCTATGGGGTCGCACAGAGTTGGACATGACTAAAGTGACTTAGCAGCAGCAGCAGCAGCAGCAAAAATGAGCAATGTTGAGCATCTTTCCATGCGCGTGTCAGCCATCTGTATGTCTTCTTTGGAGAAATGTCTGCTTAGGTCTTTTTCCCAGTTTTTGACTGGGTTGTTTGTTTTTCTGGCATTGAGTTGTATGAGCTGCTTGTATATTTTAGAAATTAATCCTTTGTCAGTTGTTTCATTTGCTATTATTTCCTCTCATTCTCAGGGTTGTCTTTTCACGTTGCTTATAGTTTCCTTTGTTGTGCAAAATCTTTTAAGTTTAATCAGGTCCCACTTGTTTACTTTTGTTTTTATTTCCATTATTCTAAGCATAATCATAGATTATGGGTCATAAAGCATCTTGCTTTGATTTATGTCATCGAGTGTTCTGCCTGTTTTCCTCTAAGAGTTTTATAGTTTGGGTCTTACATTTAGGTCCTTAATCCATTTTGATTTTATCTTTTTGTGTGGTGTTAGGAAGTGTTCTAATTTCATTCTTTTACATGTAGCTGTCCAGTTTTCCCAGCACCATTTATTGAAGAAGCTGTCATTGCCCCCATTGTATATTCTTGCCGCCTTTGTAAAAAACAAAGTACCCAAAGGTGCATGGGTTTATTTCTGGGCTTTCTATCTAGTTCCATTGGTCAACATTTCTGTTTTTATGCCAGTACTATACTGTCTTGATGACTGTAGCGTTATAGTATAATCTGAAGTCAGGAAGGTTGATTCCTCCAGCTCCATTCTTGTTTCTCAAGACTGCTTTGGTTATTCAGGGTCTTTTGTGTTTCCATATGAATTGTGAAATTTTTTGTTCTAGTTCTGTGAAAAATGTCATTGATAATTTGATAGGGATCACATTGAATCTATACATTGCATTTGGTAGTATAGTCATTTTCACACTATTGATTCTTCCTACTCAGGAACATGGAAATATCTCTCCATCTGATTATGTCATCTTTGATTTCTTTCATCAGTGTCTTATAATTTTCTGTGTACAGTTCTTTTGTCTCTTTAAGTAAGTTTATTCCTAGATATTTAATTCTTTTTGTTGCAATGGTGAATGGAATTGATTCCTTAATTTCTCTGATTTTTCATTGTTAGTATATAGAAATGCAAGTGATTTCTGTGGATTGATTTTGTATCCTGCAACTTTGCTAAATTCACTGATTAGCTCTGGTAATTTTCTGATACTATCTTTAGGGCTTTCTATGTACAGTATCACATAATCTGCAGACAGTGAGAGCTTTACTTCTTTTTTTCTGATCTGGATTCCTTTTATTTCTTTTTCTTCTCTGATTGCTGTAGCTAGGACTTCCAGAACTATGTTGAATAATAGTGGTGAAAGTGGACACCCTTGCCTTGTTCCTGATCTTAGGGGGGAATGCTTTCAGTTTTTCACCATTGAGAATAATGTTGCTGTAGGCTTATCATATATGGCCTTTACTATGTTGAGGTAGGTTCCTTCTATGACCATTTTTTGAAAAGTTTTCATTGTAAATGGGTGCTGAATTTTGTCAAAGGCTTTTTCTGCATCTATTGAGATTATCTTATCTTTTTATCTTTCAATTTGGTAATATGGTGTATCACGTTGATTGACTTGCATATATTGGAGAATCCTTGCATTGTTGGAATAAACCCAACTTGATCATGGTGTGTGAGCTTTTTGATGTGTTGGTGAATTCTGTTTGCTAAAATTGTGTTCAGGATTTTTGCATCTAGGTTCATCAGTGATATTGGCAGGTAGCTTTCTTTCGTGTGTGTTGTCTTTGTCTGGTTTTGGTATCAAGGTGATGGTGGCCTCGTAGAATGAGTTTGGAAGTGTTCCTTCCTTTGCAATTTTTTGAAAGAGTTTTATAAGGATAGGCATTAGCTCTTGTCTAAATGTTTGATAGAATTCTCCTGTGAAGCCATCTGGTCCTGGGCTTTTATTTTTGGGAGATTTTTGATCATAGCTTCAATTCCAGTGCTTGTAAATGGGTTGTTCATAATTTCTATTTCTTCTTGGTTCAGTCTTGGAAGATTGAACTTTTCTAAGAATCTGTCCATTTCTTCCAGGTTATCCATTTTATTGCCATAAAGTTGTTCATAATAGTCTCTTATAATTCTTTTTATTTCTGCTCATCTGTTGTAACCTCTCCTTTGTCATTTCTAATTGTGTTGATTTGATTCTTCTCTCTTTTTATGTTGATGAGTCAGGCTAAATATTTGTCAATGTTTATCTTCTCAAAGAACCAGCTTTTAGTTTTATTAATCTTTACTATTGTTTCTTTCATTTCTTTCTCATTTACTTCTGCTCAGATCTTTATGATTTCTTTCCTTCTACTAATTTGTTGTTGTTCTTCTTCTTTTTCCAATTGTTTTAGGTGTAAAGTTAGGTTGTCTATTTGATGTTTTTCTTGTTTCTTGGGTTAGGATTGTATTGCTATAAACTTCCCTCTTAGAACTGCTTTTGCTGCATCCCATAGGTTTTGAGTTGTCATGTTTTCATTGTCATTTGATTCTAGAAATTTTTATTTCCCTTTTGATTTCTTCAGTAACCTGTTGTTTATTTAGAAATGTAGTGTTTAATCTCCATGTGTTTGTGTTTCTTACAGTTTTTTTCTTGTAATTGATATCTAGTCTCATAGTGTTGTGGTCGGAGAAGATGCTTGATATGATTTCAGTTTTTCTTAAATTTACTGAGGTTTGATTTGTGACCCAAGATGTGGTCTATCCTGGAGAATGTTCCATGTGCACTTGAGAAGGTGTATTCTTCTGCATTTGGGTGGAATGTCCTGAAGACATGAATGAGATCCATCTCATCTAATGTATCATTTAAGACTTGTGTTTCCTTATTAATTTTCTGTTTTGATGACATGTCCATTGTGAGAGTGACTAGAGTGTTAAAGTTCCCTACTATTATTGTGTTACTGTCAATTTCTCCTTTTATGTCTGTTAGTGTTTGGTAGGTTGCAACTGTATGTATTGAGGTGCTCCTATGTTGGGTGGATAGGTATTTACAATTGTTATGTCTTCCTCTTGGATTGACCCCTTGATCATTAAGTAGTGTCCTTCCTTATCTCTTGTGATCTTCTTTATTTTAAGGTCTGTTTTGTCTGACATGGGGATTGCTACTCCAGCTTTCTTTTGCTTCCCATTTGCATGGAATATATTTTTTCCATCCTCTTACTTTCAGTCTATATGTCTTTAGGTCTGAAGTGGGTTTCTTGTAGACAGCAAATACATGGGTCTTGTTTTTGTATCCATTCAGCCAGTCTGTATCTTTTGGTTGGAGCATTTAATCCTTTTACATTTAAAGTAATTACTGATATATACGGCCTATAGTCATTTTTTTGTTTGGGGTTGATTTTGTAGATCTTTTTTCTTCTCTTGTATTTCTTGACTATATAAGTCCCTTTAACATTTGTTGTAAGGGTGGTTTGGTGGTACCGAATTCTCTTAACTTTTGTTTGTCTGTAAAGCTTTTTATTTCTTCATCAATTTTGAATGAGATCCTTGCCAGGTACAGGAATCTTGGTTGTAGATTTTCCCCTTTCAGTACTTTAAATCCTGCCATTCCCTCTGGCCTGTAGAATTTCTGCTGAAAGATCAGCTGTTAAGTGTATGGGGTTTCCCTTGTGTGTTACTTGTTGCTTCTCCCTTGCTGCTTTTAATATTCTTTCTTTGTGTTCAGTCTTTGTTAGTTTGATTAGTATGTGTCTTGGCATGTTTCTACTTGGGTTTATCCTGTATGGGACTCTTTGTGCCTCTTGGACTTGGTTGACTATTTCCTTTTCCCTGTTGGGGAAATTTTCAACTATAATCTCTTCAAAAATGTTCTCATACCCTTCCTTTTTCTCTTCTTCTTCTGGGACTCTTATAATTTGAATGCTGATGTGTTTGATATTGTCCCAGAGGTTTCTGAGACTATCCTTAATTCTTTTCATTCTTTTTACTTTATTCTGCTCTTCAGAAGTTATTTTCACCATTTCACCTTCTAGCTCTCTGATTCATTCTTCTGCTTCAGCTATTCTATTGATTCCTTCTAGAGTATTTTTAATTTCAGTAATTGTGTTATTTGTCTCTGTGTGTTTATTCTTAATTCTTCTAAGACTTTGTTAATTGATTCTTGCATTTTCTCCATTTTGTTTTCAAGGTTTTTGATCATCTTTACTATCATTATTCTAAATTATTTTCAGGTAGTTTCCTATTTCCTCTTCATTTATTTGGACTTCTGTGTTTCTAGTTGGTTCATCCATTTGTGTAGTGTTTCTCTGCCTTTTCATTTTTTTGTGTTTATTCTTAATTCTTCTAAGACTTTGTTAATTGATTCTTGCATTTTCTCCATTTTGTTTTCAAGGTTTTTGATCATCTTTACTATCATTATTCTAAATTATTTTCAGGTAGTTTCCTATTTCCTCTTCATTTATTTGGACTTCTGTGTTTCTAGTTGGTTCATCCATTTGTGTAGTGTTTCTCTGCCTTTTCATTTTTTTTTAATTTTATTTTACTTTACAATACTGTATTGGTTTTGCCATACATCAACATGAATCCACCACAGGTGTACACGTGTTCCTAATCCTGAACTTACTGTGTTTCAGGTCTCCTTTTCCAAGGCTTCAAATTTGAATTCTTTCCTCTTTTTGGTTTCTACCCTCCTAAGGTTGTCCGGTGGTTTGTGTAAGCTTCATATAGGGTGCGATTTGTGCTGAGTTTTTGTTTCTTTGTTTGTTTTTCCTTTGATGAGCAAGGCTGAGTGAGGTGGCAATCCTGTCTGCTGATTCGGCTTGTACTTTTGTTTTGTTTGTTGTTTAGATGCGGCGTCCTGCACAGGGTGCTACTGGTGGTTGGGTGATGCCAGGTCTTGTATTCAAGTGGTTTCCTTTGTGTGAGTTCTCACTATTTGATACTCCCTAATCATTACAAGGGGGAAGGCAATGGCACCCCACACCAGTACTCTTGCCTGGAAAATGTCATGGACGGAGGAGCCTGCTGGGCTGCAGTCCATGGGGTCGCTAAGAGACAGACACAACTGAGCGACTTCACTTTCACTTTTCACTTTCATGCATTGGAGAAGGAAATGGCAACCCACTCCAGTATTCTTGCCTGGAGAATCCCAGGGATGGGGGAGCCTGGTGGGCTGCCGTCTATGGGGTCGCACAGAGTTGGACATGACTGAAGCGACTTAGCAGCAGCAGCAATCATTGCAAATGGTGATTGCAGCCATAAAATTAAAAGACACTTACTTCTTGGAAGAAAAGTTATGACCAACCTAGATAGCATATTCAAAAGCAGGGACATTACTTGGCCAACAAAGGTCTGCCTAGTCAAGGCTATGGTTTTTCCAGTGGTCATGTATGGATGTGAGAGTTGGACTGTGAAGAAAGCTGAATGCCGAAGAACTGATGCTTTTGAAATGTGGTGTTGGAGAAGACTCTTGAGAGTCCCTTGGACTGCAGGGAGATTCAGCCAGTCCTTCCTAAAGGAGATCAGTCCTGGATGTTCTTTGGAAGTACTGAAACTCCAGTACTTTGGCTACCTCATGTGAAGAGTTGACTCACTGGAAAAGTCTCTGATGCTGGGAGAGATTGGGGGCAGGAGGAGAAGGGGACGACAGAGGATGAGATGGCTGGATGGCATCACTGACTTGATGGATGTGAGTCTGAGTGAACTCTGGGAGTTGGTGATGGACAGGGGGGCCTGGTGTGCTGCAATTCATGGGGCCGCAAAGAGTCGGACACGAATGAGAGACTGAACTGAACTGAACTGGAGGGTTAGTTCTCTGGTAGTCTAGGGTCTTGGAGTCAGTGCTCCCACTCCAAAGGCTCAGGGCTTGATCTCTGTTGAAAATCAGTGGTCATTTCTACATAAATTGTAGGATAAGCGAACTGTATTTCAGTTGAATGCTGATAGTCAAATTTTAAAAATCATCATTTAGGGCAAACTTTTTGGTTTGATCCTTGCATTCATCAAGATGCTGCGAAGCACACAAAATTAAATTACAGGAGGCCGATGGCTGGTCCTAGAAACTTCATTGTCATTTCTCTGTCCTCCATCCCACCCCTTCACAGGATAATTAAGAGTGCATGGTCACTGAGATGGGTGACACGAAAAAAATGAACTCCATTTCAAGACTGTGTGAAATAAAAGATAACATTTATTGAACATCTTCTTTATCCAGGTACTGCTCTGCTGCTCCTGCTGCTGCTAAGTCGCTTCAGTCATGTCCAACGACCCCATAGATGGCAGCCTACCAGGCTTCCCCATCCCTGGGATTCTCCAGGCAAAAACACTGGAGTGGGTTGCCATTTCCTTCTCCAATGCATGAAAGTGAAAAGTGAAAGTGAAGTCGCTCAGTCGTGTCCGTCTCTTAGCGACCCCATGGACTGCAGCCCACCAGGCTCCTCCGTCCATGGGGTTTTCCAGGCAAGAATACTGGAGTGGGGTGCCATTGCCTTCTCCTGGTACTGTTCCAGGGGTATTGCTCTAGGGGCTTTCAGATGTGTTATCTCTTTTAACCTCACAAAACTCTGTTAAAGTATAATATTGTGGTATCCATTTTATAAACAGAGAAATTGGATTTCAGGAGATTTAAGGAACTTGCACAACCTCACATAGGGTAGAGACATATGCAGAGCAGGTATATACCAGTAGGTGTATACTGAAGTGAAAAGTTAAAGTGAAAGTCGCTCAGTTGTGTTCGACTTTTTGTGACCCCAAGGACTGCATGTATAATCCAGGGAAATCTCCAGGCCAGAATACTGGAGTAGGTAGTTTTTGCCTTCTCCAGGGGATCTTCCCAATCTAGGGATTGAACCCAGGTCTCCTGCATTGCAGGCGGATTCTTTACCAGCTGAGCCACAAAGGAAGCCCGAGAATACTGGAGTCGGTAGCCTATCCCTTACCCAGCGGATCGTTCTGACTGAGGAATCGAATCGGGGTCTCCTGCATTGCAGGCAGATTCTTAACAACTGAGCTATGAGGGTAGCCCTCGGTGTATCAGTTCAGTTCAGTTCAGTCGCTCAGTCGTGTCTGACTCTGCAATCCCATGAACCACAGCATGCTAGGCCCCCTTGTCCATCACCAGCTCCCAGAGTCCACTCAAACTCCTGTCCATTGAGTCGGTGATGCCATCCAGCCATCTCATCCTCTGTCATCCCCTTCTCCTCCTGCCCTCAATCTTTCCCAGCATCAGGGTCTTTTCCAATGAGTCAGTTCTTCGCATCAGGTGGCCAAAGTATTGGAATTTCAGCTTCAACATCAGTCCCTCCAATGAACACCCAGGACTAAGCTCCTTTAGGATGGACTGGTTGGTGTATACTAGCAAGTATAATAACTATCAAGCCTGGAACTAAATGTCCTCCAAAGGATCAATCCAATATAAAAGAGAGTAAGGTCAGCATCTTCTCTGGGTCTCTCCTGTGACTCTTTGTCTCCTTCTCCATAATGTTTCTTCTTCCTCCCCTATATATTACCTATACTATAGGATTGCCCATGGGTACAGGTAATGCAGCACTGATCTCAGTCTGTGTGAGATGTCAGAGAGAGTGGGAAAGGGTTGGACATATTACCTGCACAGAAGATGCCATCTGCTCCACAAATCACAATGGCTTTAACTGTATCATCTGTTATAGCTTTCTGCAGACTCTCTTTTATTCCACGGGCAACATTTACACTAAAAGGGGAAAAAAAAATTACACGAAGCATTAGTCACAATCAAATTTCTACCATCTCAGTTTACTTTTTTCTTTCTTAACAATGAAAAATTAAACATATACATGATGTAGAAAAATCCTAGATACTTATTGTTAAATTTTCACTAATTTAAGAAATAATATATGTCTACTGTGAAGTAAGCCTTGAGGTGATTAAACACATAAACTTCAGAAAATAAAAGTGTTTTCCTGCATTTTGCTGTAACCTTGACCACTTAGAATCAACACTATCAATTTAAAAATATTACACACATCTTCTCTGTCTAGTGAAAGGAGTTTAAAACATCCTAGGGACAACAGTGTACACAACACAGTAGCATACTGAGATGAGTGCTATAATAAAGGTACAGAGAAAATGATGTGGAAATTCTGAAAGAAAGTGCTTTTGATTTGTCATATTGGCCTAATAAAAGAAAACTGAAATAGTCTAAAAATAACAGTCTAAGTCATGTGGCAGGGGATGCAAGTTACCACAAACTAATTCTTAATACTTTAAACTAACTAATACTTTGACTGTTCCCTAAGGTTGCAGATACTAAGTCCATTTCCATTCCATTGGCCAGAACTTAATGCTTTGAGCTGAACTTGCTGCTGTGAAATATAGTCTTTATTTTGGGCAGCCATGTATCCAGCTAAAAACCGATTAATCCACTATTACGTTGAGTTTTCTGTAACTAGCAGTCAAGCCTAACTAATTTGAAAGGTAATGGCAAGGTCTGGGAAAGGAAGGGCATTTGGTAAATTTTTGTTAAGCTTCAGTAGATGAGGGAGTCATCCCCAGAGGAGATGGTTAAAACCAAGACTGAATGAATTTGCCAAAGGAAAAAAAAAAAAGAGCTGAGAGTAGATTCTGTAAATATTTAAGAGGCGAGAGAGGCTCAGCTGAGTGATTCAGTACTGAGGAGTCCAACAAGACCAAGAGAGGAGAATTTGCCAAGAAGCAGAGGATCAGTAAGTGCCAAGGGACAGCAAAAGAGGAGCTCTAGGAAGAGTAGTGAAGAATTGCTTAAAGAAAAAATTATAAAACCAGAGTCCAGTGAATTTTGCCTTAGAATTCTAAGTAATATGGGGGGAATTTTATACAGAGCAAAAAAACCTTAAAAAACAACTAAAGCCAGATTGTTCAAACCAGCAACTAACATTGCTAATTGATTACATCCCAATACAAAACATTTTTGGTATTAAAAAATAAATTAATTAATTTAAAAACCTCAGGGAATAAAGGAGATACTTGCTCTTGTATATGGTAATTCCCTTTCACCTAGTTACTTTTCACCATTTAACCCAGATGAAATCAAACAAAACCTCCTGCCTTCAGTTGGTTTAATTAGAAACCAAATCTGCTAAAGAAAAATGGAATTTGAACCATCCAGAATACTGAGAAGTCCAAAAGTCACATACTGCTTTCTGGGTAAACAATGGCTGCAAAATTAGCCAAAACGAGCTCAATCTGTGCCACTGAGGAGACAAGTCTGACTTTTCCCATTTCAATCAACCCCTACTCTTTCATTTCTTACCTTCTTGTTAATTTTGGATCATTTGTTGTTGTTTAGTTGCTAAATTGTGTCCGACTCTTCTGTGACCCCATGGACTGTAGCCCGCCAGGTTCCTCTGTCCATGGAATTTTCCAGGCAAGACTACCAGAGTAGGTTGCCATTTCCTTCTCCAGGAGATCTTCCCAACCCAGGGACTGAACCCACGTCTCCTGCATTGGTAGACAGATTCTGCTACTGAGTCACTCTAGATCCCCTGGAATAGGCAACAGCAACCCACTCCAATAGTCTTGCCTGGAAGATTACCAGAGTAGGTTGCCATTTCCTTCTCCAGGAGATCTTCCCAACCCAGGGACTGAACCCACGTCTCCTGCATTGGTAGACAGATTCTGCTACTGAGTCACTCTAGATCCCCTGGAATAGGCAACAGCAACCCACTCCAATAGTCTTGCCTGGAAGATCCCATGGACAGAAGAGCCTGGTAGGCTACAGTGCATGGGGTCACAGAATCAGACACAACTAAGCACACACACTCACAGACACAAACAACATTTGCTAAGTGTCAGATCTCTAACACATTTAAACCTCACAACGACTTAATGGGATAGGTATTAAAATTTCTCCTGAAAAGGGGAAAGGGGACAGTTTAAATACAAGACACATTTTAAGTAGTTATGGGAAAATATTCCTAGTTGTAGGTAGGTAGGTAGCAAACTGTGGAACCATTTACCCCACAAGTTTGAGATGGGCACAATTTTCCATTATGAGCAGAGATAGGCAGAATCCTAATACTTGGGAGCCACCTGGGAAGCTTCTGCCTGCCAACGCAGGGGCTACAGTCCATGGGGTCACAAACAGTCAGACACAACTGGGTGACTGAGCACACACACAGACACACAATTTTGCAAAATAAAATAAGAAAAAGAAGAATGAAAATGGCTATTATACATACAGCTTTACTAGATTCTAGCTGAATGAAAAGGGACCACACCTTGCAATATCAAAGTCACAGGGGTTAAGAAATTATTTTCTCCGCTTAATATTCTCAGGTATGGAGAAATGGAGTCTAAAGGTAACATTTCATGAGTGATGACCAAAGAACTTTACCTTCTGTCACTTTAGAAGTCTTTTTTGTGACCATTTTTTAAAACCAGAAGTCATCAAAGTCGTGGCTTGTGACCAGCATTTTTCAAAGAAACAGAATGAAAATAGAATACATCAAATAAAAAGAAAAGTTTTGTTTCACTAAACTTTGCTTTCAGTTACATATTTGTGTGTGTGTGTGTGTGTGTGTGTGTGTCCTAGGTTGCTATGTAAAACATAGATTACTGTGTAGAATATAATTTTAAAAATTATAAAAGCCATTGTTTTGGGAGAAAAATCTAGTAGTTAGGTATCTCCTACATTTATAAAGAGGGTTGGCATTTATCCAAATAGAAAGAAATCTGGCTTAGCTAAAGGAACAAAGAAAGATTTGAACTGTTTGGGCCAAAAAATATTCAAATAAGAATCTCTCACTTATCTAGGAAGAAATAATTTCCCAAATAAAATTAGAAATAGGAAGAGGGAAAGGAAGGGGAGATGAAAAGTGTAAAGCAAACGGAGGAAAAAAAAAGGGGGGGAGACCTGTTAAACTGGATGAGCGTGCTAGGACACATACCTTCACCTAAGTACAAGTTCAAGAAGAAAGCGCAAAAAAGTGTTTATCTCCAAGTGGAGAAAATCCTGATGCAGCTGCAATGAATTCTGAACAGCAGGGACTGTTGGTAGGGGCTTGTAACAGGCCTTTTGCCGAATAAAAATAATGATAGCTGGTGGTGCAGTGGTAAAGAATTTGCCTGCCAATGAAAGAGATGCAAAAGACGCGGCTGAGTTGGAAAGATCCCCTGGAGTAGGAAATGCAACCCACTCCAGTATTCTTGCCTGGAAAATCCCATGGACAGAAGAGCCTGGTAGTCTGCAGTCCATGGGGTTGCAAAGTCAGACACAACTAAGCGCGCACACACACACAACATCTAAGTGTTAGTTTCTAATCGGCAACACATTTAAACCTCACAACTTAATGAGGTAGGTACTAAAATTTCTCCTGTAAGGGGGAAAGGGAACAGGTTAAATACCAGACACATTTTAAGTAGTTATGGGAAAATATTCATAGTTATAGGTACTAAACTGTGGAATTATTTTCCCCAAAGTTAGAGATGGGCACAGTTATCTATTATGAGAAGAGACTAAGGCAGAGTCCTAATACTTAGTAATTTTAATTGAAATACAAAGTTCAAAATTGATATGTAATTGTAGTATTCATGTTTTTCTTCATCAAAACCAAAATAATAATTTTTTGCTTTATTCCGAGTGGCAAGTAAGTGGACTTATTCTTTGTGTGATTTTATTTCTGAAAATTTTTATATTATTAAATGCAAAA
>SJYX01023081.1:6575-70487 GCA_006410675.1 Oreotragus oreotragus
CCCCCCCCCCCCCCCCCCAGCCAGGTCCTGAAGTCCTGACTCTAGAATCTTAACGACATTTTTGCATCAGAAGCCACACTACTTCCTGGTTTGGCGGCTCTGCAGACACAGTACCTAGGGTAGAATTCTGGCTCCATCCCTTGATCCCTGAGCAACTCAGCAAATTCTTTAACTTCGAGGGTTCTTCTTTTTTGGGGGGAGGAAGGAAGTTGCTCAGTCACGTCCAACTCTGTGATCCTGTGGACTGTAGCCTACCAGGCTCCTCCATCCATGGAATTTTCCAGGCAAGAGCACTGGAGTGAGTTGCCATTTCCTTCTCCAGGGATATCTTCCTGATCCAGGGATCGAACCCAGGTCTCCTGCATTGCAGACAGATGCTTCACCGTCTAAGCCACCATCTCTTGATCACTGTGTGCTTCTGAGCAAATTCTTTAACTTCTAGGTTCTTAGGATTAAATGAGTTAATTAAAAGCATTTAGCACAATACCAGGCCCAAATTAAGTTATTAATGAGTAGGAGCTGTTACAGGGGAAGTAAGAGGCACTTCCCACAGATAGAAATTCCAGAACCTCGCTCCTGGAAACCTTGTGAAAGTGTTGATCACTCAGTCTCGTGCGACTCTTTGCGACCCCTTGGACTGTAGCCAGGCTTCTCTGTCCGTGGGATTTCCTGGAAACCATAGTCCGTGGGTATGGGGTGAGGCCTGGGAATCAAGATGACCAGCTGAGTCCTATGATTGGGCAATTTTAGCAAACGTTGATCTGGATCAGGGGTTCTGAAGCCTGGTTCCTGGCTCACTTCCAATCTAGCTGATCTTTGCTGTCAATGACTGGCATTAATTGGTGACATCTGGGAGTTGTTCTTTTAGTCGCTGAGTCGTATCTGACTCTCTGCAATTCAATGGAGCCCACCAGGCTCCTCTGTCCACGGGGTTTCCCAGGCAGGAATACTGGAGTGGGTTGCCATTTCCTTCTCCAGGGGATCATCCCGACCCAGGGATGGAACCTGGGTCTCCCCCACTGCAGGCAGATTCCTTACTCCTGAACCACCAGGGAAGCCCACATGTGGGAGGCAGGATAGAAACAGGATCAGCATCAGCCTGAGCTGGCAGAGCTGTTCTGTCCCCAGAACAAGCTGCTGCTCCCCAAAAGTGGCCCAGTGGGGCTGGAGCTCAGAGAAGACTTTCCTCGGAAGAAAAATTTCCTAAAAACTTTGCTGCTACTAAAGAAGTGGCTTAACGTGAGACAAATCCTCAAGAATTTCCACTCTAGTCCCCTAAAACAGGAAATAATCTCCCTAAATAGGGAAGCTGTTTGGTAAAAACAGCCTCTCTGCAGTCCCTGAGTAATGCGATTCTTGAATTATCTAAACAAAGAGTAGAATGTTTAAAATCAGTGAAGGGAAGCTGCAAAGATGAGTTCTGTTTGTGCTTGAGTTTTCTGTGTTTTTTCCTAAACCTAAGCTTGATAGAGGGCTTCCGTGGTGGCTCAGTTGTAAAGAATCTACCTTCAAAGCAGGAGACGCAGGTTTGATACCTGGGTCTGGAAGATCCCTTGGAGAAGGAAATGGCTACCCGTTCCATGTTCTTGCCAGGAAAATCTCATGGACAGAGGAGTCTCGCAGGCTACAGTCCATGAGGTTGCAAAAAGAGTTGGGCAAGACATAGCAACTAAACAACAAATCCACTACAAACAACACTTGATAGAGGTGGGGGCGGTGGGTACCAAGGCTGTCTCCACCCTTTCCTCCAACCTCAGGCCTGCCCATGGCTTGGGACCAGGGGACTTGAGCGTTGGCTGGGGGGCTACTTGGACCTGGGGGTGAGAGGCTGGGAAAATACATGAAACTTTCTGTATTTGAGGAACAGTTTGCCATCTGGATTCACCTTCCTCCTCCTAACCCCCCTTCGTCCATTAGACATAATCCAGTCATTAACCCCTTTAGCCCCAGGAAGCAGTCAGTTTTATTCCCACTTCAGTCTAGGACAGTAAGGCTCAGAGGTTAGCAAGTGGCCCAAGATCCTATTGGGAGAGACAGACCTCAGTCCATTCTGTATATTAGAGTCGATGGAAGAGCTTTTATATATAGCAGTGCTTAAACCCCCCACCCCTGACCAGTTAAATCGATCTCCAGAGATGGGTGGTTTTAAGAAATACCCAGGTGATTCTAATGTACAGTCAGGCAGGGTTGAGAGGCTGTTACAGAGCAGACCTGCTCATACTTTATGCCCAAATCATTGTGGATCAAGAGCTGACTGATTCAGCAACTGACAGGTCAGGAGAAACCAAGATGCTGCGTTATTAACAAGCTTCCAGGTGATGCTGTTGCTCCTGTTCGCTGCAGCCCCATACCGCATGTGGCTAGTCGACCAGGCATCTGCTATTTAAGATTCACAGCTATTCACAATTGACCCTGAAAATCGGACCTGTAATGACTCATTAAATTTTGCTTTAGCATGTTTACTCTTGAGCCAAAAGGGGTCAAGAAATTACCTCTTAACTGGAGGATAAAGCCAGCTTCTTCTCACAGGCTGTTTCGTGTTATGCTAGGGCAACACTTGCCCCTCCCCCCTTTGTCTATGGGATGCAGCTCAGGGAGACTGGTCTCTGAGACTTTGGGTGAAAGTGACTGGTTCTGGCAGGAGCCTCATGAGACATGAGGGTCAGCGTGATCAGGCCAGTCTGGACATGTACCCAGAGAGCAGCCTAGGGCACAGATTTCGGAAGCAGACACTGAAAGAAAGTCTCAGTGAATTTAGGGAGTTGGGACCAAACTCGGGGCTGGGCAGGACTTTCTAAAGTTCAACATAAAATTGTCTTCTGAGGGCCCTGGTATATTGAAAGTAAAATGCCCTAACTGTACACATCATCTGGCAAACCACAAAAGCCTGTATTTGATACACAAACATGCTGCTTTAGTCAGGTGGTTTCCCTGGATCCCTGAGAGACCCTCTGAGGCTCACGTCTACTTCCGGGGATGGCAAGATGGAAAAGGCAAAGCCTGTTCTGTAGGGGGTGGAGTTTTTTAGTTTGTGCATTGGTGGCTCTGTGCAGCAGGCAGGATCTGAGTTCCCCAACCAGGGATCCACCCGTGCCCCCTGCACTGGGAGCACAGAGGCTTAAGCACTGGACTGCCAGGGAAGTCCTCAAAGCCTGTTCTTGGGTGAACTTAGGTGGAAGGCACAGCTTTGGGGCTGAGGAGGTGGTTGACCAGGGAGGTGAGACAGTACCAGCGAGGTCCTAGTACTGAAACAAGAGTAGTTGACAAGGGCTTGGCCTCAGAACAAGACAGGAACCCAGCCTGATTAGCTTCAAGGATGATTCTCAGATGAGTCACTGAGCTGGGCGAGGCTCTCGGCCCCCCTAACTGGGCCCAACTGGGGTGACAGATGGTGGAGAGGCCTCAGCTGCAGGGGGTGAGGGATCGTCCAAAGGAGCCTAGGGAGGCTGTTCCCAGAGCCTGCTTCCCAGCCTTGTGTGGCCTTCTAGAATTCAAGTCTTGTGGGGCCTCCCAGAGCCCTGCGCTCCCCTCTGTTTGTAGCCCTAGCCCTCCCTCTCCCCCATCTGGCTTTCTAACCAGGCTTCCACTGTGCAGAGAACCAGGAAGAGGCTTCACTAGGCTGTCAGATGCCCCTTGGCTATTCTAGGCCCACAGCTCGGGTGTGGCCCACAAAAACCTGTCACCTTCCTGATCAGTAAACAAGTTTAAAGACATGCTGTGTGGGATAAGGGGCCTATGGTGCTAGGTCACATCCTTCAACTGGATAAGGAGGCTGGATAGGGCCTCAGCTGCAAGCCACACACAGTTTCTCAGAGCCAGGCTCTATTCCAAGTGCTTTATAATAAACTCCATCGTCATAGACTTGGGCTGATGCCCTATCCATCCCGAGTTCAAAGCCCAGGACATGGGAATAGGGAGGGCAAAGGACTTGTCTAAGATCACCCATCCATAGTAAGGCTTAGAACCAAGATCCAGGCAGTCCTAGCCAGGGGAGGGGGGATGCTTTTGTGGGGCCCTGTCCCAGGGAATGGAAGCGCAGCTGAGCAGGATGGGCAGTAGAGAAGGAAAGCAAAGGCCCGGGGTAAGAGTAGGGAGAGCAGAAAGCCCACACTGGGTTTTTCACACATTACCTGAAATCAACAGAAGAGGGAGCTCTGATGTTAGAAAAGTTAAGAGTAATCAACCTGGCAAACAGCCAACAGAAACGTATCAAGATCAAATCCCATACAAAGCTGCAAGAAAAAGAATGAGGAGCAGAGAATCATAGCCCTCCAGATATAGAAAGTGTACCAAAAAAAAAAAACCAGATGAAAACTGTAACCTTTGAAAATGAAGTAAGACATTAGAACGTCGGGCTTCCCTGGTGGCTCAGCTAGTAAAGAATCTGCCTGCAGGAGACCTGAGTTTGATCCCTGGATTGGGAAGATACCCTGGAGAAGGGAACGACTCCCCACTCCAGTATTCCGGCCTGGAGAATTCCGTGGACTGTATAGTCCATGGGATCGCAAAGAGTAGGAATCGACTGAGCGACTTTCACTTTCACTTCACCAGGCAAGAAAGTGGCAAATCAGAATTGTAAGTAACAGTCTGGCAGTCTGGCTGAATCCATGCCCCTAGCACTGTATTGCGTGCCACTGGAGAGCCATGCTGCTGCTGCTGCTAAGTCACTTCAGTCGTGTCCAACTCTGTGTGACCCCATAGACATAGGACCAAGTATTCCATCAGGATGAGAATCTAATGGTGCCAATGACTTGTGTGGCCTTGAACGACTCATCCTCCCTACCCAGGACTCAGTTACTTAGAACTACACTGTCTCTCTAATATGGGGATCAACTAGCCACATATGATTGATTAAAACTTTAGGACACTCTCACCTTCTGAGATGACCCATATTCTGTCTGTGGAGTGTGTTTCTCTTTCCAAATAAATCCACTTCTTAAAAAGTTTCTCAGTCACACTGCCACATTCCAAGAGTTTGGTAGCCACGAGCGGTCAGTCCAAAGACCGCACTGATTATTTCTATCATTGTAGAAGGTTCTATCAGATGATGCTGAGTTGGAATTTTTTTTTTTTTTTTTTTGGCTGCGCTGGGTCTTCACTGCTGCACTTGGGCTTCCTCTAGTCATGGTGAGTGGGGCTACTCGTTGTGAAGCACAGGCTCTCGGCTTCAGTAGCTGTTGTACACCAGCTAAGTTGCTCCACAGCATGTGGGATCTTCCCTGACCAGGGATTGAATCCATGTGCCCCGAATTGGCAGGCGAATTCTTTACCACTGGACCACCAAGCAGGTCCTGGAAGGTTTTAAACAGGAGCCACACAGGTGATGTGCGTGCACTGGCACAGGTGTAAGACAGCAGGGAGTGGTGGGGGTTGTGGTTAAGCAGGAAAGCTTGTGACCCATCTAAAGAGCTCAGCAGCTACTTGGCGCTCACCAGTTTGTCACATGGGAATGTAGGGCCTGGCTCCTCATTCGTCAAGAGAAGCAGGAATCGGGAATTTATAAAAACTTACAATTTCTAAACAGAAGAAATTTTGCAGATTGTGTGGATCAAGTAAAACCCTTGGGCCTCACCTTCATCCCATAATTTTGTGGCTCCTGCCTCTGTTTCCTGTGTCAAGCCACTTTCCCTTCCTCCTTCTCACTTCCCATTTCTTTCTCACCCAGGCTGAAAGCTAGATGAACGGTGGAGTAGATGGGTACCACTCCTTTTTTGGTGGTGGCTTCAAAAATGTTGGACTGGGACTTCCCTGGTGGCCCAGTAGTTAAGACTCATCACTTCCAATGCAAGGGGTGCAAGTTTGATCCTTGGTCGGGGAACTAAGATCTTGCATGCTGCACAATGTGGCCAAAAAAAATTTTTTTTAAGTTGGACCAAAGTCTCAGAGGACAAGGCTTTGAATTCCCTAGTAAATTTGATTCCTTTTGTGTGATTCCAGGGGACATGTCCAAAGTTCAGGGCATGCTGGAGGCAGGACTGGGGTTTAGGTAGGCAGTGTGACATTCCTGAACAGGCTGAGCACTGGATGTAACCACCCAGGATTCAGAAGCAGGTAGGGTGGGGGTGGACGGAGTATTCCTGTACTCCCTTTCTCCTTCCCACCCACCCCTACCTGTGATGGCAGGGAGTCACAGGTGGCAGCAGACCAGAGAGAAGTGGGGAGGAAAGGACTAGAATACTTTGGTGTTGCTAATCTGGCATCAGTTCCATCAGGGGTCCCTTCCTTGAGAGGTGGCTCATATCTGAACAGTTCATCAGGCTTGCCTACCATGCAAATATTCTCAGGATGTGGGCTAATGTTTGCATACAGCTGGGGCCCTCGGGATCCCCTGAAATAAAGGAGCCTGCCCCCTGGAGGATCCAGGGAACTCCTCAGAGCCTCTGCCCCCTGCCCCTGTTGGGGAGAAATCCCCACAGCTCTGCCAGAGGCTGACCACCTTTTCCAGCTCAGTACTTCTGCCTCCTCCATGTTGGGGGTTGTACACTGGGAAAGTTTTGATTGGAAGCTGCCTCCAGGGGAGTTCCCTGGTGGTTCAGTGGTTAGGACTTGGTGCTTTCACTGTCTTGAACCTGGGTTCTATCTCTGGTGGGGGAATTAAGATCCCACAAGCTGCGCTGCATAGGAAGCTTGAGGGAGGTAAAGTTGATGGGAATGAGGGGAAAGAGTTGGTAGAAAGCTGTGGGCTTCTGTGGTTAACTACAAAAAGCATCTCTCACCAGGGATGAGGTCTGGGTGGGAAGAAAGGAAGAAGTGGGTGGGGATTGGTAAAGGATGGAATAACCTGAGCTGAAGGAAGAAGGGCCCATTCCCCTATCACCCCAGGCAGTCTTTACGTCAGCCTCGTCCCAAGCTCCCGCCCCGGACTCACCTTTTGTCTTCTGCCCACCTCTGTGTCACTCTGCTGCCCTGGGCTCAGGAGTCACCATGGCGATGGAAGAGTCCATCATCCGCATCCCGCCATACCACTACATCCATGTCCTAGACCAGAACAGCAATGTGTCCCGCGTGGAGGTCGGGCCAAAGACTTACATCCGGCAGGACAATGAGAGGTGGGTGGCCAGCACTGGGCCGTGGGGACACCTGGGGCCAAGGAGGGCCTGGGAGTCTGGCTGGCATGATGATCCATCTCCTCCTCCCCATTCCCGAGCAAGACTGGCATGGGCTTGGGTCACAGGAAGCTGTCTCTCCCTTTCGCTGCCTCCTTCGGGACTAGGGACAGGGGTCTGAGTCCTCACGCTGCCTCTCACCCTCCAACAGGATCCTGTTCACTCCCGTGCGCATGGTGACGATCCCCCCACGGCACTACTGCATGGTGGCCAACCCGGTGGCCCGGGACGCCCAGGGCACTGTGCTATTTGACATCACAGGACAAGTGCGGCTCCGCCACGCGGACCTAGAGATCCGGCTGGCCCAGGATCCCTTCCCCCTGTTCCCAGGGGAGGTGCTGGAGAAGGTACCTGGCTCACCTTCCCCATACCCACTCTCTTGTGTCCTGCCACCTTGACCTAGGGCTCAGCGCTGCTTTCTGAAGGGAAAACAAATTGGGGCGGTGGGAGGGAGTGGGGATGGTAGGGGACACTTTCTGGTTCTCACTGGGACAGAATTGACTGGATGCCCCCTCCCTGACCTTCCCCAAATACCCTCTTCCTCTCCACACGCCCATGTCAGACCTTTGAGAGCTGTCGGCCTATCTTGCCACCTAACCTTCCAGGCTCCAGAGCCTGCCCGAAGTTCCTGGCCAGTCTGGCACTCAGTGACTTGTGCCGAGAGTAGGCATTTCCTTCCCTCAGACAGTCTCAGGCGCCAGTGGGCTGGAACAGCAGTGGTGGACCAGGTGAGGCCCAGGTGCCTGTGGTCGCTCCCCAGGAAGGCATCGCAGATCTGAAGTACCAGCCAGGCCCTCGTCCGTGTCGCGCTTTGGCCCTGGGTCTGCGAGTGAGGACACCTTCATTTCTGCGACATTGCTTGGCCTTCACTCCCCTCAGGAGCCCCTCCACTAGACAGTGCTGCTGCTTCTCTCTGCACTGGGTCTGGTGACCACGAGGCAACCTTGGAAACAAAGCCGCACGCTTCAGATATCCCTGTCAGAGCAGCATAGACCTTCCCGCCTCCTATTCCTGAGAGCCCCAGTGCACCCTGGGTCATGAGATAGTCACCTACTCATCTTCCCTTACGTTTCTCCCACAATGCCCAGCAAGCCCTCTACCCAATCTCCCACCTGGATTTCTAGTTCTAAACAGGATCTGGGCACTTCTGCAGAGGAAAGCACGTCCTTGGCCCTCAGCCGTGGCATCAACTCCATCTTAACTCTTGACTCTGTCAACCCCGTCTCAGCTCTTCAGGCCAGATGGCTCTGGGACCACCCCTATCTTGTATATTCCACTTGGAGTCATCTTTGGGGATGTGGAGAGATTGATGCTGTGGACTCTGACCTTGAGGGTCCCAGTTGGCCTCCAAGGGTCACAGCTCTGAGTACCCCATGACTCCTCCCTGCTTGCCCTGTTAGGACATCACCCCGCTGCAGGTGGTTCTACCCAACACCGCCCTCCATCTTAAGGCGCTACTGGATTTTGAGGATAAGAATGGACAGAAGGTGGTAGCAGGGGATGAGTGGCTATTTGAAGGACCTGGTGAGTGTTTTCTATCCAGCCGGGTTTGGGGTCAGAGGCTTCCTGCCTTCTCATTAGGGCCCTGATATCTTCTGACCTTCAAACCCCACCTCCCCCATCTTCCCTTCCCAGGCACATATATCCCTCAGAAGGAGGTGGAAGTCATCGAGGTCATTCAGGCCACGGTCATCAAGCAGAACCAGGCCCTGAGGCTGAGGGCTCGCAAGGAATGCTTAGACAGGGATGGCAAGGAGCGGGTGACAGGTGGAGTCTTGAAGCGTTCACGGGGCTAGGGCGGGCTGAGCCTTGACTGCAGGGGTAAGTAGGGGAGGTTGGGGGCTGGCCACCTGTAGCCTGGAGGAAGTGCTTCCCTGCTATCTCTGCCTCATGCTGCTTCCCCCACTAACCTGACCCGGATCCTGTTGACATGGCTTTCCCTTCCTCCGACTCTGTCATGAGCTGGGTCTGTCTCTAGACCAACAAAGCAGGTGTTTATATTGTTGTTCTGCCTGTGTGTGTGTTCAGTTCTGACTCTTTGCAACCCCAGGGACTGTAGCCCAACAGGCACCTCAGTCCGTGGGATTGTTCCAGGCAAGAATACTGGAGTGGGTTGCCATTTTCTTCTCCAGGGGATCTGCCCGATCCAGGGATTGAACCCAGGTCTCCTGCACCGCAGGCAGATTCTTTACCTCTTGAGCCATTGGGACTTCCCGTGTTTATATGCAACTAGCAATTGTTTGACAGACCTGTTGTATTAAACAAAACAAGGTTTTAACAAAGGCTATGCTTACTGAGCCAGGTGTGGTTCAGATGTTTTACAGACTGCAATTCCCTTAGGTCTTCTGCAACCCTGAGGCACCACAGCTCCCATTTTCCAGATGACAAAACTGAGGCTTGGGTTTATGGCCAGAAAGAGCCAGGCTGGAACTTGTGCCCAGCACTCGGAGGCTGAACGACCTCTAGGCTGTAATGCGGCAGTTCTGCCCATTTTGTGTTAGTCGCCCAGCTGTGCCCAAATTTGTGACCCCCTTGGACTGTAGCCTACCAGGCTCCTCTGTCCATGGGATTCTCTAGGCGAGAACACTGGAGTGGGTAGCCATTCCCTTCTCCTGGGGACCTTCCCGACCGAGGGATGAAACCTGAGTCTCCTGCATTGCAGGTGGATTCTTTACTCTCTGAGCCACCAGGGAAGCCCTTCTGCCCATTTTAGGGGAAGAAAAAAAGGCTGGTCTCTGAGCTTAGAGAAGGCCTACAGCGTACTGGTATAGCAACAACTTGGATGCTTGGAAGGCCTTTTTTTTTTAATCTTTCTGAGGTAGGGGTTTCTTTTCCTCTGGCCTCAAAAGGGAAAAGAAGGACTTCTGTCAGGCCCTTGAGCCTGGGAACAATGGTCTCAAAGTGGTGTGTGAAGCCCTGCAGGTACCCTTTATCTAGGCTGTGGGAAAGGGCAGCTGGGGAGCCGGCTGGGTGACTTTTGACCTTTGCCTCTTCTCCCCGGCCCAGGAGAAGAATGGCTGGTCCGCTCCGTGGGTGCGTATCTCCCAGCAGTGTTTGAGGAGGTTCTGGATGTGGTGGATGCTGTGATCCTTACGGAAAAGGTCTGTGCTCTGGGGGACCCTGGGTGGGAGATTTTCAGAGGGGCAAAGAACTGTGGGAGAAAATAAGATCACCTGAGGAGTGTCCTGGGTCACTGGAAAGGGTTTAAGAAATCCTCCTGGGTTGGTAGACACTGTGACTCAGACCTGAAGCATTTAGTGACCAGTGGCGTTCCCAGATCCCCCGAGGAAGTTAGTTGGAGGTGGGTTTACTGAAACCCCCCTACCCCTTGACATCTTGCTCTCCAGACTGCCCTGCACCTTCGAGCTCGGCAGAACTTCCGAGACGTGAGAGGAGTGACCCGCCACACTGGGGAGGAGTGGCTGGTGACTGTGCAGGACACGGAGGCACATGTGCCGGACGTCTATGAGGAGGTGATGGGGGTTGTGTCCGTCACCACCTTGGGCCCCCACAACTACTGTGTGATTCTCGACCCGGTCGGACCAGATGGCAAGAACCAGCTGGGGCAAAAGCTCGTGTTCAAGGTAAGTGCCTGCCCCTCACCCAGAGGGGAATGGCCTGAGGCCCTGGACCCTTGTTCCTTCCCTCCTCCCACCCCAGGTAGACGTTCTAGAAACATCAAGCTGGTTTCG
Organism: Oreotragus oreotragus; assembly: GCA_006410675.1. Taxonomy (NCBI): domain Eukaryota; kingdom Metazoa; phylum Chordata; class Mammalia; order Artiodactyla; family Bovidae; genus Oreotragus; species Oreotragus oreotragus. The sequence goes on from SJYX01023081.1 coordinate 17,374, forward strand.
GCTCCCTCTGTGCACATTTGTCTGTCTCTCGAGAATACAGTATCACTGATCTTTCTGGTAATCCCTGACCTCAGGTTACCCACAGTCTCTCCTGGGAGCGCCTCCCTGACCACCATGAATGCAGACCCAGAAACTCTCTCATATTTCATGTCTCTCTCTTCTGGAAGCTTTGTCATCCTGCATCAGACAAGTCTCTTGGTTTACCCTTCTCCCATCCTCTGCCTCATCCCTTCTCTGAACTATATGTGGGACTACCAGAGCTGGGCAGGCCTCTCCTATGACAGTCACAGATATCTGGGGCTTTCTGAAGGGGTATGGGCTCTGTTCTGCTGTTGTGCCATGAAAGCAGTGTAGATTCTTTTTTTTTTTAATCAGAGGATAATTGCTTTACAATATTGTGTGGCATAGACATCTTGTAAGTGAACCAGTGCTGCTGTGTTCCTGTAACATTTTATTTGCAAAAACGGGAGGCAGAAAGCATAGAAACAACTCAAATGTCCATCAGTTGATGCATGACTGAAAAATATGGTATATCCATTCAGTGGCATGTCAATCAAAAGGATAGGATAATCTTTCTGGGGTGGCGGACACTCATGTTCTTGAGAGAATTCAAAAAGGTAAAAATAAAAAATGAGGTTCTACTATGTCCTACAACATGGATAAACTTGAAAGCATTATGCTAGGCAACAGAAGCCAGGCATACAAAGACCACTTATTGATTCCATTTATATGAAATGTCCCGAGTAGGTAGATCCACATATAGTGGTTGGGGTGGGGATGGGCAGTAACTACTGCTGGATCCAGGGTTTCTTTTCAGGATGATAATGTTCTGGGATTAAGGAGTTGTTTTGTTGGGCAACTCTGGGATATACCAAAGCAACTGAATTGTATACTTTAAATATCTGTATTTTATGATATGGGCTTCCCAGGTGGCGCTAGTGGTAAAGAATCCACCTGCCAGTGCAGGAGATGCAGGAGAAATGGGTTCAGTGCCTGGGCCGGGAAGATCCCGTGGAGAAGAGCATGGCAACCCACTCCAACATTCTCGCCTAGAGAATTCCATGGACAGAGGAGCCTGGCAGGCTACAGTCCATACACTTGCAGAGTCAGCCATTACTGAAGAGACTTAGCACATGGGCACATGTTTTATGATATGTGGGGTTTATCTCAAATATATACTTATATTGTATTATGTTATATTAAAAAATAGTCAGCAGGCCAGATTTGGTCCAAAGGTCAGAGATCGGAAACTCTGTACTACACCACCCTAAGGGAATAAAGTGTGAGAGAAATAAGGCAATAATAGGTTAATTCTTAACTATTGAGCTTGACACTTCACAAAATCTTTCCAGGGCAGGTTTGACCGCATCTACAGGTATTTGTGAAGAGTCTCAGTCTAAATAAATGATTTTCTGTATGAAGGGGGGTGGGTAGGGACTTTGGCGGGGGGCTACAGGGGCTTCTGTCCTCAGCAGAAGCCCACGATCACCCAGGGCTGAGGGAGGTACCATCAGAGGGCTCCACAGTCCTGGGAGGCGACAGCTCCTGACTCCACTTCTCCCTACCAGGGAGAGCAATCTTTCTTCCTCCAGCCCGGGGAGAAGCTAGAACGAGGCATCCAGAATGTATACGTGCTCTCGGAGCAGCAGGGGCTGCTGCTGAGGGCCCTGCAGCCCCTGGAGGAGGGGGAGGGCAAGGAGAAGGTCTCCCACCAGGCTGGGGACCGCTGGCTCATCCGTGGACCCCTGGAGTATGTGCCGCCCGCCAAGGTGGAGGTGGTGGAAGAGCGTCAGGCCATCCCACTGGATGAGAACGAGGGCATCTACGTGCAGGATGTCAAGACCGGAAGGGTAACTGTGGAGGGGTGGGCGCTGTCACTGCCGGGTGGATGTGGTGGCGGCTGGTCCTGGCGAGTGGATGATGCGGATGGGGAGGTGTGCGGTGGAGGTGACAGAAGAGCCCACGGCGCTGCTGGCAGCATCTGAGCCAGCGGGCTGCAAAATACCAGGGCGTTTTCTGGAGTTCTTGCCTTCCCTTTGCCTTAAATGGTTGTTGAGTTGTTCAGTCATGTCCGACTCTTGCGACTCCATGGACTGTCGCCCACCATGGCTCCCCTGGCCATGGGATTTCCCAGGCAAGAATACTGGAGCAGGGGATCGTCCTGACCCAGGGATCGAACCCACATCTCCTGCATGGCAGGTGGATTCATTACCACCAAGTCGCCAGGGAAGTCCCTGTCTTAGTTAACTTTAAATGTTAGCATTCCTCAGCAAGAAGATGGAACCAGATTTGAGGATGGAGACTCAACCCCCAAGGCATGTAGAGCTGGCCTCAGGTATAAAGGTCTGACTGGGATGCATAGGAGCAGTAAGACCCCACCTGCCTCACATACCCTTTTCCTGGTGGAATCCCTCCTCTTTGCCTGTCACCTAAACCTTGATCTTGGTTTGACTGAGGACCACATCTCCAGCCTCTTTTAGGACTCCAGCCTACAAGTAGAGTTCCGAATCCCAGGAAATGTTAGTGTGTGTGAATTATTTCCTCGGGTTGCATCTGTCCCTAGGGTGCCCTCCAAGCTGCCCTATGAAGGAAAACTCAAGAACAATATTGGAACATAACCGTATACCAAGTTCTTGGCACTAGACATGCAAGACATCATTCATTTCTCAACCTGACCCTCCATTCTGCAGATAAGGAGCTGAGAGACACAGGGTGGCGGGGGGAGTGGGGCCAGATAGCTGCCCAAGATGACCAAGCTCGCAGAGCACAAACTTGAATGCAGCCTCCTTCCAGAGGCCACGTTTAACCAGGATGCTGGCCTGCCTCCTGGATCACTTCCGCTTTAGGGCTGCCACGTGGGTCTCTTTCCATCTTCCTTTGCTGTTGACCTCCCTCCTCATCTTCCAGGTGCGAGCTGTGATTGGGAGTACCTACATGCTGACCCAGGACGAAGTCCTGTGGGAGAAGGAGCTGCCTCCAGGGGTGGAGGAGCTGCTGAACAAGGGGCAGGACCCTCTGGCTGACAGGGGTGAGAAGGAGACATCCAAGACCCCTAAGCTCTCCACTCCCCGGAATAAGACCCGCGTGGTCAGCTACCGCGTGCCGCACAATGCCGCGGTGCAGGTGTATGACTACCGGGAGAAGAAGGCCCGGTGAGCAGTGGCCTGGGTGGCTGTGCCATCAGGGGGCTGTGGTGGGAGGGTCTCTCCAGGCTTCTGACCCCCGGCTCTCTGCAGTGTGGTCTTCGGGCCAGAGCTGGTGTTGCTGGGTCCTGAAGAGCAGTTTACAGTGTTGTCCCTCTCGGCTGGGCGGCCCAAGCGTCCCCACGCCCGCCGAACGCTCTGCCTGCTTCTGGGGCCCGACTTCTTCACTGACGTCATCACCATCGAGACAGCGGACCACGCCAGGCTCCAGCTGCAGCTTGCCTACAACTGGTAAGGGACCCCCGGGGGGCACCCTGAGGAGGAGAGATGCCTTCTCAAGTGCTGAGCCCACAATCGGGGTGGAGCACCCGGCTCCATGCCGTGGTCAAGGGGCAAACCCAGGGGTTCATGCAAATACAGTCTGATGCCTGAGGGGAACGACAGGGAAGATGTGGGCTCGCCTGGAGCAGGATTTGGAGGGACGTGGGTGGAAGACACTCACCAGCTAAACTCCCAGTGGGAATTCAGCCAAGCAGGGTTTTAAAAAGACTGTGTGTGTGTCTCTGTGTGTGCTGGGGCGATCAGGTGGTCAAGAGCAAGTGCTCTGAGGCCAACAGGTATACCACTTGCTAGCCACGGGCTGGGCAAGCACTGGGTGCTTTCCACAGGTTCACAGTCTGTAAAATAACAGCATAACCATCAGTCTCATGGGGCTGTGGACAAGATGCTATGAGAACTAGAACAGTGACCCACCTGGAGTTAAAGCTCAAATGGCAGTGATGAGAGTGAGGGGAGAGAAAAGTCAGGCCCCGAAGCAGTGCTTGACAGTTCCCATGCACACCCTCGCCTCTTGGCTGAGCGCCTGGGACACGACCAGGGCAGCTAGCCGGACACTGGCATCTTTGGGGGCACTGCAATATGACAAACCAAGGGCGCCTGGTCCCAGGAGCCATACCACCTGGGTTCAACCTTCTGGCTTGGGAGAACCTGCTGTGTGACTTAGAGTCTGTCACTTAACCTCCCTGGACCTCAGTTTCCTTGTCTAAAAAATAAAAATTCCCACCGAATAGGGTGGTTGAGTGAATGAAATGGGAGCATGTAAGTTTCTTAGGACTTTACCTGATACGTAGCAGATGCTCATTAGCATTCTGTTGTGAGACCCTGCCTAAACCACAGAAGGTGGGTGTCAGCGTCCTTTTTTTGAAGACGAGAGAGTTGTCTTTGCTCACAGGCACTTCGAGCTGAGGGACCGGAAGGACCCCCAAGAGACGGCCAAGCTTTTCTCAGTGCCCGACTTCGTGGGTGACGCCTGCAAGGCCATCGCATCTCGGGTGCGGGGGGCCGTGGCCTCCGTCACCTTTGATGACTTCCATAAGAACTCGGCCCGCATCATTCGCACTGCTGTCTTTGGCTTTGAGACCCAGGAAACCAAGGGGCCTGACAGCATGGCCCTGCCCCAGCCCCGGGACCGAGCCGTCTTTCCCCAGAATGGGCTGGTGGTCAGCAGTGTGGATGTGCAGTCGGTGGAGCCCGTGGACCAGAGGACCCGGGACGCCCTGCAGCGCAGTGTCCAGCTGGCCATCGAGATCACCACCAACTCCCAGGAGGCAGCTGCCAAGTGAGTGAGGCCTAGGGGCCTGGCTGACCACGATGCCCACAGTGGGCCCCACCTCTCACAAGTCCCCGCCTCTTGCCCACTGCCAGGACCCCTGTGACATGGCACCCCTGGTGGTCAGTCTGCTGTCCCCCTTACCAGCAGATAGCTTGGGCCACTGAGAGTGGAATAGCTGCTACCCCTTCTTCCGTGGCTTCTCGCCTTGCTGGTGCTGGAACCCAGATTCGTTTCTGCAACCTTCCAGGCACTCTGGGGTCCAGCCCTGCTTCCCCCACCTCGCCTTCCTGCCTTCTCCCAGGGCTCATGCGCTCCAGGCCCATAGCTCCTTTCTGCTCCTCAAGGTGGGAACTCGGCTGTACATTTAAGGCCTTCCGCACTGGCTGCTCACTCTGCCCAGAGTCCTTCTGCGCTTGAGGGCAGGTTCCTCCTCTGGCCTCCAGAGCTCACCTCCTTGGAGAGCCCTTTTTCTACCCCAGCTGAAGCAGCGCCCTCTTTGCCCAGTCATGTTATGTAGCAGCCATTTTTCAAAGAGCTTGTCACTGTCTGAAATCATCTTGGTTCACTTGTTTTTTCCCCCCACTGGAAGGCAGGTCGTGTGAAAGCAGGGTTGTGGCCATGTGCCACTGCTAGAACCGCCCCTGGTTCACGTAACATCCATGCTGCTTTTTCATTTGCATGTCGAGGGCTTCTCCTGGGCCAGTGCTCCCGGCCCTGGGAAGCCCCACTCCCGGCGTCTTACCTGTCCCCTCTCCCACCCAGGCACGAGGCTCAGAGACTAGAACAAGAAGCCCGCGGCCGGCTTGAGAGGCAGAAGATCTTAGACCAATCGGAAGCTGAGAAAGCTCGCAGAGAACTCTTGGAGCTGGAGGCTCTGAGGTGGGGTGGAGAACTGGCAGAAAAGATGGCAGAGGGTCTTGGAAGAGCAGCTGATGGGGGAGGGGGTAGTGTATGTGTGCGTGTGTGTTCACTCATGCTGCGATAGCACAAGCCAAGGGTAGAGGAGGGTGGGGCTGGGCTTCCTCCAGGGCCTCCCTGACTTCTCTGCACCGCCCTCAGCACCGCGGTGGAGAGCACCGGGACCGCCAAGGCGGAGGCCGAGTCCCGAGCTGAGGCAGCGCGCATCGAGGGAGAAGGCGCTGTGCTCCAGGCCAAGCTCAAGGCAGAGGCCCTGGCCATTGAGACGGTGCGTGGGGGAGATGCTTGTGAAAGGGTGTGGCCTTGGGGTCTGGAAGAGGCCCAGTCTCTGAAGCCATGTGGGACACCAAGTACCCTAACAGAAAGCCTCATCCAAGTGTGTTGTGGTTTGTGAGGTCCTTTGTCCTGTTTCCATTCACCTAATACCTGCTTTGATGGTAAGCATAATAATTACCCATCTTACAGATACATGTTCCCATAGTGGCCAGCTTTGTGCTAGGTATGTTGTGTTTTTACAGGCAAGATCTTAAAATTCCATTGTGGTTAGGAATTCTCTCCATTTTACAGAGGGAACTGAGTCTTGGATTAAGGAGTTCCCAGGGGTCAAAAGAAGAGGGCAGCAGAGGCTGAGTGGACATGAATTGGAGCAAGCTCTGGGAGATAGTGAAGGACAGAGAAGCCTGGCGTGCTGTAGCCCGTGGCATCACACACAGTCAGACACCACTTGGCAACTGAACATACACAAAGGGGTCACTAGTTAAAATGTGGCATAGCCGGGGTTCACCCCTAACTGATAACCCCTATTCCATCCTTTCCATGCGAGGTCCCTCAGGCTATCTGGCTAGGTGACTTGCTAGATACATCCAGGGGCCACCCGATCAAAAGAACGCTGGGTTTTCCCTTTCCAGGAAGCTGAACTTGGGCGAGTAAAGAAAGTGCGAGAGCTGGAGCTGGTCTACGCCCGGGCCCAGCTGGAGCTGGAAGTGAGCAAGGCCCAGCAGCTGGCTGAGGTGGAGGTGAAGAAGTTCAAGCAGATGACAGAGGCCCTGGGGCCCAGCACCATCAGGGACCTGGCTGTGGCGGGGCCGGAGATGCAGGTGAGAGTGGGGGAGAGGGTACAGGTGTGGGCGTGTGTGGATGTCTGTGCGTGTGGATGTGGGTCTTGGGACCTTGTTTGGAACCAGGAAGACAGAGCCAGGGAGGCAAATACTTCTAGAGAGATGTTGGGACAGACAAGAGGAGGTGGTGGCTTGGACTCTCTCTGTATCCCATGTTCTGATCCATGTCATTCGAGCATGGGGTCATATCAGGCACTGAACTGGATTCAGTGAGCTCCTGGGAGGGCGGTAAACTGATGGGATGTCAATCCATGACAAGTTGCTTCAAAAGAAGTCAAACAGGGCGATATGGAGAAGGGGGAGGAGGCGCTGCAGGTTAGCTGGGTGAGGGGGCGCCCCTCTGAAGAGGGGATACTCAAGTTCTGCACAGTCGATGAGTGTCCCAGAAGAAGCTCCAAGGTGCATTTAGGGAACAGAAAAGTCTGGATGGCTGTCACCTGGCAGGTGAAGGGCGGGGAGTGCTGAGCTCCCGGAAGCAGAGGCCAGAGCTTCAAGGTTCCTGAGGCCTGGGAGAGGATGAAACCTTCAGACTCCCCTTAATGGCCCTCACTTGTCACTGAATAGTCCTCCGAGGATGGCTTGGGCAGCAGCTGCAATGTGAGGGCCGAGAACAGGGTAGCCTCCCTCCCAGAGAGGTGGCCAAGGGGATGAGAGAAGGGACTAGGGTATGACTGCGTTTTCACCCGCCTCTTGCTCCTTCCAGGTAAAACTGCTGCAGAGCCTGGGCCTAAAATCCACCCTCATCACCGATGGTTCCACGCCCATCAACCTCTTCAACACAGCCTTGGGTTTGCTGGGGCTCGGGGCTGAGGCCCAGCCCCCAACCAAGAAGCCCACCGGGGGGCCCAGCGTCCAAGAGGGCTTGCTTCCCATCTCCACTGCTGCCCCCCTAACTCTTGGAAACAGCCAGGTTGTGCCTTAGCTCTGTATTGCACTGACAAATAAAACGGACACTTCTGGGCATTTAAAACCGTCTTCTGTTAACTTCAGTCTGTTATCACAAGGGAGATTAATGGTGGTGGGGAAGAAAGCCTCTGAAATCTTGATGGTTACTACAGGCCACCCTCATCTGGAAATGGAGAGGAAATTTAAGACAGGGAGACTAACCCAAAATCAGGCTGATGGGAAGGTGGGCCTAAAGTCCCTCTCAGCAGCCAGACTATCCCTTCGGCAGTCAGCTCACCTAGATGCCCGTGGGGGGTAGATGATGCACAGGTGAGAGGATGAAGCCTGTACCTCCTGGAGTAGCTTCTGCGCCATCTCTTCTCACTACCATTTCCTCTAGGAGCCTAGTTTGGCCAGGGCGTTCTGGAATCTTAACCCTCGGTCTGTGGGTGTATCCATCCTCGCTTCCCCACCTCCTGCATTTGGGAGGCTTTATCCGGCGCCACCTGCTGGTCAAACTGTGCACCTGCGCATGGCGCTGTGCACCCATCCCTTCTCAGATGGGGGCGTCAGATCTGAGAGGAAGATGGTGCAGTGGGCCTTAGGAACTGGAGCCACCTCCTTGGGCTTCTGATTTGGGTTCTTCGAAGCATCAAGGAAGGGGTGTCCCCTTCTCACCCTCCCCAACGACCGTTTATGAGCCCTTATTTGGGGGAAGTATCCAGGTACAATCAATCTGGGCACACAGGTAGAGGCTGCAAGGTATACCAGCCCTCCTGCACAGGTAGATCTGTAGGTGCCAGGCCTGCCTGGTCTCTGCTGAGGAAGCAAAAAGATGCCTCGGTGGAGAAGCTTGGGTGTCTAGCTGTGCAACGAGATGTATGTGTGCGTGTGTGTTCACTCATGCTGCGATAGCACAAGCCAAGGGTAGAGGAGGGTGGGGCTGGGCTTCCTCCAGGGCCTCCCTGACTTCTCTGCACCGCCCTCAGCACCGCGGTGGAGAGCACCGGGACCGCCAAGGCGGAGGCCGAGTCCCGAGCTGAGGCAGCGCGCATCGAGGGAGAAGGCGCTGTGCTCCAGGCCAAGCTCAAGGCAGAGGCCCTGGCCATTGAGACGGTGCGTGGGGGAGATGCTTGTGAAAGGGTGTGGCCTTGGGGTCTGGAAGAGGCCCAGTCTCTGAAGCCATGTGGGACACCAAGTACCCTAACAGAAAGCCTCATCCAAGTGTGTTGTGGTTTGTGAGGTCCTTTGTCCTGTTTCCATTCACCTAATACCTGCTTTGATGGTAAGCATAATAATTACCCATCTTACAGATACATGTTCCCATAGTGGCCAGCTTTGTGCTAGGTATGTTGTGTTTTTACAGGCAAGATCTTAAAATTCCATTGTGGTTAGGAATTCTCTCCATTTTACAGAGGGAACTGAGTCTTGGATTAAGGAGTTCCCAGGGGTCAAAAGAAGAGGGCAGCAGAGGCTGAGTGGACATGAATTGGAGCAAGCTCTGGGAGATAGTGAAGGACAGAGAAGCCTGGCGTGCTGTAGCCCGTGGCATCACACACAGTCAGACACCACTTGGCAACTGAACATACACAAAGGGGTCACTAGTTAAAATGTGGCATAGCCGGGGTTCACCCCTAACTGATAACCCCTATTCCATCCTTTCCATGCGAGGTCCCTCAGGCTATCTGGCTAGGTGACTTGCTAGATACATCCAGGGGCCACCCGATCAAAAGAACGCTGGGTTTTCCCTTTCCAGGAAGCTGAACTTGGGCGAGTAAAGAAAGTGCGAGAGCTGGAGCTGGTCTACGCCCGGGCCCAGCTGGAGCTGGAAGTGAGCAAGGCCCAGCAGCTGGCTGAGGTGGAGGTGAAGAAGTTCAAGCAGATGACAGAGGCCCTGGGGCCCAGCACCATCAGGGACCTGGCTGTGGCGGGGCCGGAGATGCAGGTGAGAGTGGGGGAGAGGGTACAGGTGTGGGCGTGTGTGGATGTCTGTGCGTGTGGATGTGGGTCTTGGGACCTTGTTTGGAACCAGGAAGACAGAGCCAGGGAGGCAAATACTTCTAGAGAGATGTTGGGACAGACAAGAGGAGGTGGTGGCTTGGACTCTCTCTGTATCCCATGTTCTGATCCATGTCATTCGAGCATGGGGTCATATCAGGCACTGAACTGGATTCAGTGAGCTCCTGGGAGGGCGGTAAACTGATGGGATGTCAATCCATGACAAGTTGCTTCAAAAGAAGTCAAACAGGGCGATATGGAGAAGGGGGAGGAGGCGCTGCAGGTTAGCTGGGTGAGGGGGCGCCCCTCTGAAGAGGGGATACTCAAGTTCTGCACAGTCGATGAGTGTCCCAGAAGAAGCTCCAAGGTGCATTTAGGGAACAGAAAAGTCTGGATGGCTGTCACCTGGCAGGTGAAGGGCGGGGAGTGCTGAGCTCCCGGAAGCAGAGGCCAGAGCTTCAAGGTTCCTGAGGCCTGGGAGAGGATGAAACCTTCAGACTCCCCTTAATGGCCCTCACTTGTCACTGAATAGTCCTCCGAGGATGGCTTGGGCAGCAGCTGCAATGTGAGGGCCGAGAACAGGGTAGCCTCCCTCCCAGAGAGGTGGCCAAGGGGATGAGAGAAGGGACTAGGGTATGACTGCGTTTTCACCCGCCTCTTGCTCCTTCCAGGTAAAACTGCTGCAGAGCCTGGGCCTAAAATCCACCCTCATCACCGATGGTTCCACGCCCATCAACCTCTTCAACACAGCCTTGGGTTTGCTGGGGCTCGGGGCTGAGGCCCAGCCCCCAACCAAGAAGCCCACCGGGGGGCCCAGCGTCCAAGAGGGCTTGCTTCCCATCTCCACTGCTGCCCCCCTAACTCTTGGAAACAGCCAGGTTGTGCCTTAGCTCTGTATTGCACTGACAAATAAAACGGACACTTCTGGGCATTTAAAACCGTCTTCTGTTAACTTCAGTCTGTTATCACAAGGGAGATTAATGGTGGTGGGGAAGAAAGCCTCTGAAATCTTGATGGTTACTACAGGCCACCCTCATCTGGAAATGGAGAGGAAATTTAAGACAGGGAGACTAACCCAAAATCAGGCTGATGGGAAGGTGGGCCTAAAGTCCCTCTCAGCAGCCAGACTATCCCTTCGGCAGTCAGCTCACCTAGATGCCCGTGGGGGGTAGATGATGCACAGGTGAGAGGATGAAGCCTGTACCTCCTGGAGTAGCTTCTGCGCCATCTCTTCTCACTACCATTTCCTCTAGGAGCCTAGTTTGGCCAGGGCGTTCTGGAATCTTAACCCTCGGTCTGTGGGTGTATCCATCCTCGCTTCCCCACCTCCTGCATTTGGGAGGCTTTATCCGGCGCCACCTGCTGGTCAAACTGTGCACCTGCGCATGGCGCTGTGCACCCATCCCTTCTCAGATGGGGGCGTCAGATCTGAGAGGAAGATGGTGCAGTGGGCCTTAGGAACTGGAGCCACCTCCTTGGGCTTCTGATTTGGGTTCTTCGAAGCATCAAGGAAGGGGTGTCCCCTTCTCACCCTCCCCAACGACCGTTTATGAGCCCTTATTTGGGGGAAGTATCCAGGTACAATCAATCTGGGCACACAGGTAGAGGCTGCAAGGTATACCAGCCCTCCTGCACAGGTAGATCTGTAGGTGCCAGGCCTGCCTGGTCTCTGCTGAGGAAGCAAAAAGATGCCTCGGTGGAGAAGCTTGGGTGTCTAGCTGTGCAACGAGAACCCAACTTCCCTGATCTTTTCCTCACTTGTGAAATGAGCCAGCATTTCCCCTACCGAGCAGTTACTCGGTCATGCCTGACTCTTTGAGACCCCATGGACTGTAGCCCACCAGGCTCCTCCATCCATGGAATTCTCCAGGCAAGAATACTGGAGTGGGAGGCCATTTCCTTCTCCAGAGCATCTTCCCAAACCAGGGATCGAACTGGAGTCCCCTGCATTGCAAGGAGATTCTTTATGATGCTCTTTTTTTTTAAGAGTCTTATTCCTTTCCCCTCACTGGGCCCTGTCCCATGAGCTCTTGTCTCCTGCCTTGAGTTGCATTGGTCTGAGCTGGTTGGGGCCGGGGCTGTCTGTTTAGCCTATAGCACTTGGTGGTGCTGTCTCGGTCTTGGTAGAACAGGCAAGCAAGTCAGCTTATCCACCCCTCCTTACTACAAACCCCCTACATCTTCCCTGCTGCTGCTGCTAAGTTGCTTCAGTCATGTCCAACTCTGTGCAACCCCATAGATGGCAGCCTACCAGGCTCTGCCGTCCCTGGGATTCTCCAGGCAAGAACACTGGAGTGGGTTGCCATTTCCCTCTCCAATGCATGAAAGTGAAAAGTGAAAGTGAAGTAGCTCATTCATATCTGACTCTTCTCGACCCCGTGGACTGCAGCCTACCAGGCTGCTCTGTCCATGGGATTTTCCAGGCAAGAGTACTGGAGTGGGTTGCCATTGCCTTCTCCGCATCTTCCCTGAGGAGAGGCAACTAACTCAAAGCTCTTCATCCAGTACCTGGTACATGCTGTGTTAACACTGTTTATAGCCAAGGGCCTCCGGGGAGAAGTAACAGCAGATAAGGTTACCCAAGAAGGGTAAGTTCCTTCCCGTCTTGGCCATGGCTCCCACGGCCACCCCTTGACACTGTCATTACTAATAACCACACCACCTCTGAAGTCAACTCCTTCTCACCTTCCACCAACCATTCCTCTACTCCAGGGTTCAGTGCCCTTGATCTCAACCACTTTCTCAATGGTGAACCCTACACCCTTTTCATTTCAATCTTGCCCAGCCTAGATTTTTGTTGTCTATTCTGTAATTCACTCCTTCTCACTCAAAACCTCCTTCAGAGAAGGGAACCCTCCTACATTGCTGGTGGGAATATAAGTTGGTGCAGACAGTATGGAAAACTGTGGAAGTTCCTCAGGAAACTAAAAAAATATGATCCAGGAATCCCATTCCTGGGCATATATCTGGACAAAACTCTTAATTTGAAAAGATACACACACCCCTATGTCTATAGCAGCATTATTCACAATATCCAAGACCTGGAAGCAACCTAAATGTCCACTGACAGATGAATGGGTAAAGAAGATGTATATATTATACAATGGATAAAAAAAGTCATAAAAGAATGAAATAATGCCATTTGCAACAACATGGATGGAGCTAGAGATTATCACACTGAGTGAAGTCAGAGAAAGACAAAATGCCACACAATATCGGATATGTGGAATCCAAAATATGACACAAATCTATCTATGAACCAGAAAGAGACTCATGGACATAGAATGGCCTTGTAGTTACCAAGGGGAAGGGGGTTGGGGGAGGGACAGTACAGGAGGCTGAGATCAGCAGATTTAAGCTATTAAATGGAAGATGGATAAACAAGGTCCTACTGAATAGCACAGAGAACTGCATTCACTATCCTATGATAAATCATAATGGAAAAGAATTTTTAAGAAGAATGTATATAAATGTATAACCAAATCACTTTGCTGTACAGCAGAAACTTAACATTGTAAATCAGTTATACTTCAATGAAAAAAAAAAACAAAACCAACCCTCCCTCCTCGCCTCTCGCCTTCTCCCGTGATACTCAGTGGGAAAAGCTCCATCCTGACTTAAACCAGATACCGCCCCCTCCACCCGCCCTGACCAGCTGCTTGTTCCTGGAGGAGGAACACCCCACCTACGAACTGATCTCATTTGAAACTCACGCAACAAATCGAGAGACCTCACGGCCTCTGACTCTGCTCCTCTGGATCGCTTGCGTGAGGGCCCCTTCAGAGCAGCTCTTCACACCCCCTCTCCTCTCCACCTCCCACACCCCGGCCCACTTTCTCTCACCTCTTTGAGAAAATAGAAACTCATTGGGCAGGAAGGCCCTTTCCAGCATCAAATCTAACAAACGACCCCATCTGGACTCTGTCCTTACTCCTCTTCCCACTGAGCCCGGCTCGCCCCCTCCCAAGTCCTCCTGGGAGTCCACTCCCCCATCCCACTGCCTTTATCTCCTGCACCATCTGTTTCTAGAAATGTGCTTTGCTCCCTCCCATGGAGAACCAACTCTCTCTGCCCTTCGTTCCCTCCAGCTCCCCTATCTCCTCCTTCCTAGCCAAAGTTCTCAGTTTGGCTTATCTCTCATTATCTCCTCAAACCACACCAATTAACTTCTGTCTCCACCCCTTGCTTAATGGAAACAGCTCTATTCGGCATCCCACAACCGCTGCTAAATCCAGAAGTCAGGTCCTCTCCTTCAGCCCCTCCCATCATTCAGCACAGCGGCTGCCCACCTCCTACCACAGGCTCCCATCACCTAGCAGGCTCCGCTTTTCCTTCCACCTCCCTGGTTGTGCCTCCGTTTCCTTGGCCAACCCCACTTTCTCTGCTCAGCTGCTAAGTCGTGAGTTGCCCTGAGCCTTGTTCTCTTTCTCGCTCTCTCTCTTTTTTTTTTTTTGGCCACTCAGTGTGGTTTACTGGATCTTACTTAGTTCCCTGGCCAGCGCCCTCTGCAGCAAAAGCTTGGAGTCCTGACCACCAGACTACCAGGAAATTCCCAGAACCTTGTTCCTTTACAAGGCTACATTCTTGGCCAGTCTCCTGGCTTTCGATTCAAAAATCCATTTCTCCACCGCTGACCTCACCCCTGAGCTCTAAGCTCGTTTCCAGTTGATGACTTGATGCCTCCACACAGATCTCCAATGGCCACTGGGCTTGGCCTATGACTTCTTCTGAGCAATGAAACGCAGGAGGGAATGACATCACCACACTTTTTCCTTTTCCATGTTAACCAGCAATATTCAAAAATCGACCTGGGTCCCAGAGAAAAATGGCATGAAACAGAGCCACACCCAACCCACGGGAGACATGCAACAGAAGTGAGAAACATTTCCTATGTGAACTCACTGCGGTTTGTGGGGGAGCTTTTTACCACAGTATAATCTAGCCTATCCTGACTACATATACCTCATAAGTTTGTGAAATCCAATAAGGTAATCGAAGTTGCTCTTTAAACTGTACGCGTGAAGATGGGTTTTCACTGTCTCCCAAGCACTGATTATATAGTGGGAAGACAAGATACATCTCTATGATAGGAAAGCAGGCCTTGCTGGAAATATAGTGGAGTTCCAGTTCAGGCTGGAGCCAAATATTCAGTCCCTTGGTCCTAAATTTACTCTTGAAGGTCCCTTAAATTGCCCGTTAAATACAGAATGGTGTGATCTCAGATGTAGATCAACACAGCCTGTTTTCCTCTAGCTCTGGAGCAAATAGCTTTTCTTTGGTTAAATACCAAATAAATTGACTGACGTATCCCTTGTAGAAGAAAAAAATGGTCTTTAAACAACAAAAGACTTTGTCTACCAAATCTATTTTCTCTTCCTCCTAGGCCCACAACCAATCTCTTTCCCAACCTCCTCTGCATGTAGAAGTGGCCACATGACTGACTGGCAGCCAATCGATGGAAGTGGATGTAGCTGGTGCCAGCTCCCTGCCATCCAATAAACCAGCCTCTAGCAGTCCTCCCACTACAACTCTGCCTACGTGAGATGCAAGCAAGAAGGTGTACTTGGAAGATCTGCATTGAAAATCAGCAGGCACCTGAGTCCCTAATCTCTGGAATTAGGATTTAACCTGGTAGTTCAGTGTTAAAGAATCCACCTGCCAGCGCAGGAGACATAGGTTCAATCCCTGGGTTGGGAAGATCCCCTGAAGAAGGGAATGGCTACACACTGCAATATTCTTGGCTGGAAAATCCCATGGACAGAGGAGACTTGTGGGCTATTGTCCTTGGGGTCGCAAAGAGTCGGACACAACTTAGCGACTAAACAATGACAACAAAAATAACCTGTCTTGTTTGAGCCACTGTGCATCTTGAGGTTTTTCACAGCAGTTAGGGTTACCTTTAATCACAGTATCAGGGGTGTAGAAGACTCAGGACCACCTGAGGGAACTGTATTCATTGTGCCCATCTCTGCAGAACACATGGCATGTCCTACATGGTGATTATTTATTTAATCTGAGAACACAGAGTTGAATTCTGGAAAGTTACTACTGCACATATTTCTTAGCCTGTTCATACTGTTATAACAAAATATCACAGACTAGGTGGCTTAGAAACAATAGAAATTTCTTTCGCAGAGTTCCAGAGGTTGGAAGTCTAAGATCAAGGCACCAGCACTGATCTGGTTAAAAAATACAAAAACAAAAACAAAACACCTCTTTTTGCTTCAGAGCCAGCATGTGAGGACTCATAACCTCATCTCTTCCTGAAGGCCCCACCTTCAAATGCCATCGCATCAGTCATTAGGTCTCAACATATAAATTCTTCAGACACACAGACATTGACCATAACAACATATGATGTGACTCCACTGGTCCAATTCCCTACCCTCATCCTCCAGGGCACAGAACGATCCTGAAGGTTCCTCCTGGGCCCTGTCCAGTCACTGGATATGGGACCAAAGGCAGCCAGCTGCTCCCAGCCCCAACAGGGGAAGGGATTCAGAGTCTTCTGTGCTGCTTCCTCATGGACACATTCTACTTGAGAGAAAGATATCCACACTCTCCTGCCCACCTTTGTTTTTTAGATCCCACTTTGCTGAATTTCCTGGTGGCTGAGATGGAAAAGAATCTGCCTGCAATGCAAGAGAGCTGGGTTTGATCCCCAGATTGGGAAGATCCCCTGGAGGAGGAAATGGCAACCCACTCCAGTATTTTCGCCTGGAGAATTCCATGGACAGAGGAGTCTGGTGGACTACAGTCCATGGGGTGGCAAAGAGTCGGACATACTGAGCAACTAACACTGTAGTACCCTTGCTTAGTTTACACGAATAGAGATGTCTGATGCCTGTATAAATGGTTAGGGCCAAAGAGCCAAGGAACCAGTCAGAGCTGTGGGGCTGGAGTGAGTGGTTGGAGGACTCATCTGGTCGGAAAGGAGATCTTAATACCATGCAGGGCTCTGTGGGGCTCCTGGACACAAAGCCTTTTCATATCCCTCATTTCTTTGACTATAGGAAGCAGCCTCCATAACCTTCCCCGAGTTCCAGTGGGCAGGTTCAAGAGAGGATGTGAGATCAGAAAGAAAGAGTCAAGAGCAGACTTGGGGGACTTCCCTGGTGCCTCATTGTTAAAGAATCTGCCTGCCAACGCAGAAGACACAGGTTTGATCCTGGAGGATGCGACATGCATTGGAGCAACTAATCCCATGCACCACAACTACTGAGCCTGTGCTCTAGAGCCCATGGCCCGCAGGAGGAGCCAATACAATGAGAAGCCCACGCACACAGCTAGAGAGTAGCCCCTGCTCGCTGCAACTAGAGAAATGCCAGTGCAGCAACGAAGACCCAGCACAGCCAAAAACAGATACATAATATTGCATTAAAAAAAAAGAGAGAGCAGCCTTGGGGGTAGGCTCCTGTTTCCCCATCGACAGATACACACAACAATATCTTTAAGCTATTTTGCAGATACTGAAAGCCCCTCCAGGAGAAAGAAGTAAAGAGCAATTAACAATGGTATGCGGCCCACAAGTATGTAGACCCCAGACCAGTTGGACCTGAAGGGTGATGATGCTGACTCCTAACCTCACCACCAACCCATCCCAAGAATGCCCAGGAGCTGATCCCTTTTCTGCTTCACCCCATACTCTGTCTCTGAGATTCGATTCAGGACTGGTGTACAGAGAAGCTGAGCTTTCGGCATCAAGCTGACTCATGAAGG
Organism: Oreotragus oreotragus; assembly: GCA_006410675.1. NCBI lineage: Eukaryota > Metazoa > Chordata > Mammalia > Artiodactyla > Bovidae > Oreotragus > Oreotragus oreotragus. The sequence goes on from SJYX01023081.1 coordinate 34,767, forward strand.
ATGAAGGATGAAGGACCACGGCTCAGCCTCCCACCTGCCTGGGAGCAGGCTGACAGGGGAACGCCTGCAGTTGGAGGGGCTGCTCAGCTTGTGAACCACTCTCTTCCTCAAGTACAAATCAGTCCCTGCCATCAACCTGCTTAAAGTCCTTCAACGTTTATCCTACAGGTGACCCAGGTGAGTCAAACACTGTTTGACAAATAAACCATGGAATTCCATGCCACCGTTGAGAAGACTGCTGGGAAAAAAAAAAGACTGCTGACGTGGACCGCAGTGTGGTAAAGGTTAACGGCGCCAGCTCTGGAACCAAGCCAACTAGGATGGACTCCTCTCAGGACCTAGATTTCCTCTCTGGAAAATGGGCTTCTTGTATCGTTTAGTACACAGAAGAGTACAGATGTGAGGTGAAATGGTAATGTGTGTACCTGATGCATAGTGAGGTCAGATAAACAGAAACGTTGTAGTTTGGAGCATGCAAAGGTTTATTACAGGGTCATGGGAGGAGAACTTTGGTGGCTCCTGCTCAAAACTCCCCAATGGTTTGAGGGGAGGTTTTAACAGGCAAAATGTGGGGTGAGGACTGCAAGGTGTGTGACTTCCTTCTGATTGGTTGGTAGTGAGGTAACAGGGCTGCGCTCCAGCCAGAAGTCACCATCCTCCACCTGAGTGGGGGCCTTGGTTCTGCAGAAGACCTCAAAGATATTGTTATGTATATTCCTTGAGGAGGAGCCCGGACCCAGCCCCAAAGCTGTACTTGCTGTTCAGTTGCTTAGTCATGACCAACTCTGCAACCCCATGGACTGCAGTACACCAGGCTTCCCTGTCCTTCACTATCTCCTAGAGTTTGTGCAAATGCATGTCCATTGAGTCAATGATGCCATCCAACCATCTCATCCTCTGTTGCTCCCTTTTTCTCCTGCCCTCAATCTTTCCCAGCTTCAGGATCTTTTCCAATAAATCAGCTCTTTACATCAGGTGGCCAAAGTACTGGAGCTTCAGCTTCAGCATCAGTCCTTCCAGTGAATATTCAGGGTTGATTCCCTTTAGGGTTGATTGGTTGGATCTCCTTGCTGTCCAAGGGACTCTTAAGAGTCTTCTCTAGCACCAAAGTTCAAAAGTATCAATTCTTCGGTGCTCAGCTTTCTTTACAGTCCAACTCTAACATCTGTACATGACTACTGGAAAAACCATAGCTTTGACTATATGGACCTTTGTCGGCAAAGTGATGTCTCTGCTTTTTAATACTCTGTCTAGGTTTGTCATAGCTTTTCTTCCAAGGAGCAAGCGTCTTTTAGTTTTGTGGCTGCAGTCACCATCTGCAGTGATTTTAGAGCCCAAGAAAACGAAATCTGTCACTGTTTCCACTTTTTCCCAATCTATTTGCCCTGATAGAACTGGGTGTCATGATCTTGATTTTTTGAATACTGAGTTTTAAGTCAGCTTTTTTACTCTCTTCTTTCACCCTCAAAAGGCTCTTTAGGTCCTCTTTGCTTTCTGCCATTAGAGTGGTATCATCTGCATGTCTGAGGTTGCTGATATTTCTCCCGGCAATCGTGATTCCCTCTTGATTCATCCAGCCCGGCATTTCACATGATGTACTCTTGCATATAAATTAAATAAGCAGGCTGACAATATACAGCATTGACATAATCCTTTCTCAATTTAGAACCATCCATTGTTCCATGTCTGGTTCTAACTGTTGCTTCTTCTCCAGCATACAGGTATCTCAGGAAGCAGGTAAGGTGGTCTGGTATTCCCATCTCTTTAAGAATTTTCCACAGTTTGTTGTGATCCACATAGTCAAAGACTTTAGCGTAGTCAATGAAGCAGATGTTTTTCTGGAATTCCCTTGTTTTTTCTATGATCCAATGGATGTTGGTAATTTGATCTATGGTTCTTCTGCCTTTTCTAAATCCAGCTTGTACATCTGGAAGTTCTCAATTCATGTACTGTTGAAGCCTAGCTTGGAGAATTTTGAGCATTACTTGGCTAGAGTGTGAGATGAGTGCAACTGTGCTATAGTTTGAACATTTTTGGCATTGCCCTTCTTTGGGATTGATATGAAAACTGAAATTTTCCAGTCCAGTGGCCACTGCTGAGTTTTCCAAATTTGCTGGCATATTGAGTGCAGCACTTTAACAGAATCATCTTTTAACATTTGAAATAGCTCAGCTGGAATTTCATCACCTCCACTAGCTTTGTTCGTAGTAATGCTTCCTAAGGGCCACTTGACTTCGCACTCCAGAATGTCGGGCTCTAAATTTTCCAGTCCAGTGGCCACTGCTGAGTTTTCCAAATTTGCTGGCATATTGAGTGCAGCACTTTAACAGAATCATCTTTTAACATTTGAAATAGCTCAGCTGGAATTTCATCACCTCCACTAGCTTTGTTCGTAGTAATGCTTCCTAAGGGCCACTTGACTTCGCACTCCAGAATGTCGGGCTCTAGATGAGTGATCACACTGTTGTGACTATCCGGGTCATTAAGACCTTTCTTGTATAGTTCTGTGTATTCTTGCCACCTCTTCTTAATCTCTTCTGCTTCTGTTAGGTCCTTGCCTTTTCTGTCCTTTATTGTGCCCATCTTTGCATGAAATGTTCCCTTGGTATCTCTAATTTTCTTTTGTTTTCTAATTTTCCTGAAGAGATCTCTAGTCTTTCCCATTCTATTTTCCGTTTCTTTGCATTGTTCACTTAAGAAAGCTTTCTCATTTCTCCTTGCTATTCTCTGGAACTCTGCATTCAGTTAGGTGTATCTTTCCCTTTCTCCTTTGCCTTTAGCTTCCCTTCTTTTCTCAGCTATTTGTCAGGCCTCCTCAATTATTTTGCCTTCTTACATTTCTTTTTCTTGGGGATGGTTTCGACCACCACGTCCTGTACAGTGTTATGTACCCCTGCCCATAGTTCTTCAGGTACTCTTGCCTACCAGATCTAATCCCTTGAATCTATTTGTCACCCTCACTGTATAATCATGAGATTTGATTTAGGTCATACCTGAATGGCCTAGTGGTTTTCTGTACCTTCTTCAATTTAAGGCTGAATTTTGCAGTAAGGTGCTCATGATCTGAGTCACAGTCAGCTCCAAATCTTATCTCTCTGACTGTATGGAGGTTGCCCTGTTTAACTGCTCCTGCTTTATTTCTGCAACCCCTCCTTTTCTCTGATTAGCAACTGTTTGAACCTGCCCTTTGGAATTCAGGGAAGGTCAAGGAGGCTGAAGGAAGCCTATTTCCTACAAACAAGAAATGGGGCACACAGAGAGGATTTTTACCCAGGAGCCCCACAGGGTCCTGCTGGTTTTCATTAGCAGACCAGCAAATACACAAACTGAATTTTAAAATACAGAATACGGGTACATGTGAAGAATTCATTTAGAAACATAAGCAATGAATACCAGTGGTGGCCTCCGGGGAGAACTGGGAGCTTCAAGTGGCAGGAAGACTTCGTCATCCTTTGGTAATGTGTACAACTTACTATTTTTGCCTATGAATGATGTACCTATAATTTTGACAGATTCCTACAGCACCTCCATGTGGCCCTCAGGGTGAAGTCCAAAAGCTCTCTTGGGTTCATCAGGCTGATGCCGGCTTCTGGCTTCTGCCGGCTTCTGCCCTACCTTTTATCAGCTCTCCAACCCCCAGGGTTCAGTGTTCCAGCCACATCAACCTGCTTCCATTTCCCTTTGGCAACTGCCCAGGGTGCTCTCAGGCTGCCTCCCAACTCAGTCAGTTGAGACTCAATCCACCTCTGCATTAACCCTTCCGTCCCCAATTACTATTACCAGCTTTCTTCTTAAGACACCCAAAGCGCCACAGCACATTCTACCCCAACCCTTCAATAAGCACCCTCCTAATGTTATCGTCTCTTCCCTGGCTAGCCAGTGGCCTCCTTCTCACTGAACCCCCTGAGCCTAGAGCAGGAGTTGAGGCTCAGTACACATCTGATAAATGTCAGCCCTCAGACATGAGGGCCTCTTTGCTGACAAAGGTCCATATAGTCAAAGGTATCGTTTCTCCAGTAGTCACGTATGGATGTGAGTGTTGGATCACAAAGAAGGCTGAGTGCCAGAGAACTGATGCTTTCGAACTGTGGTGTTGGAGAAGACTTTTGAGAATCCCTTGAAGAGCAAGGAGATCCAACCAGTAACCCTGATTATTCACTGGAAGGACGGATGCTGAAGCTCCAATCCTTTGGCCACCTGATGTGAACAGCTGATTCATTGGAAAAGACCCTGACGCTAGGAAAGATTGAAGGCATGAGAAGGGGGCAACAAAGGATGAGAATGGTTGGATGGCATCAGCAACTCAATGGACATGAGTTTGAGCAATCTCCGGGAGTTGCTAATGGACAGGGAAGCCTGGTGTGCTGCAGCCCATGGGGACACGACTGAGCAACAATAACAGACATGAGCCCCTCTTGGTTAAGCTCTTACAAGGGTAGAATAAGTTATATCTGCAAAGAATCCCCAGTACAGGATCTGGCATATCGTATCTGGCTCAATATTGTCTTTCTTTTCAAAGCTGATGCCAGGCATCTTTCTGTTCAGGTGACAGGGGTAAGCTGTTAGGGATAGATGCCCAGAACAATATCTCCTATTGGTAGGTACCCACAAAATGTTTAAGAAGGGTCAGTGATTCTCAATGTAATAGGGGAAAAGAATCAGCTGGGGTTTATTGCAATCCCAGACTTCTTGGCCTATCCCTTAATTCCCAACTCTGGAGATCTGGTGCAGGGTCCAAGAAGCTGAATTTTCCAGAAATACCCCGTAAGTGGTCCAAGAACCACACTCTCAGAAACCAACCCATCTATTCATGAATTTTTACTAAGCGGCTATGATATGCCAGGTCAAGAATAATCTTCTTTGTATGGACAGAGAAAGAATAAGAAAAGCCTGTGCCCTTGCGGAGTTTACTTTTTAGTGAGTGCAGAAAATATCAGGTACACAAGTAACTGCAGACAGCCAGTGACGGGTGTTGAAAATAAAGCAAGTCGGCAGAGGACACGGAATGAGCTTGGGCAGCAGGGAGGGGCTCTGAGGTCACTGAGGAGCGAACTAGTATCCAGATGGACCATCATTTTTCCCCCAACCTCTCCCCTCAACCCAGGCCCTGCTCCAAGAGTATCTCCAAGGAAACCAACTCCAGAACAGTGACATCCCCTCCTTTATTATCAAGGCCTTCAGAGCCAGGACAGAGGAGATTGCAATGGGAATCTTGACAGCCCCTTTTCTCCCAGCCACGGTACCCACAGGCTTCCATCCCTGCCTCTTGGGAACCCTGGCCCCTCTCCCACCTCCCTTACTCAAATCCCCAAGATCTCAGGCCAAGCCAGATCCCAGGGCTGAGCCAGCAGGTTTGACAATGCCCAGTCCTCAGCCAGCTCTCTTGGGGCTCCCGAAGCACTGCCCGTGTGGGTGGGGCCTCCTGAGCATCCTTCCTGATTTGAAGTCCAGGTCCTTGGCAATTACGGGGGTGGGAGGACTGGTCCCCAGGATTACGGAGAACATCATATCACCAAAGAGGATGCCCACCCCCCATTCCCAGCAGTTTGGATGACACAACTGGAAAGATGTGAGCCTGGGCCCTCCTCCTAGGAAGAGACTGGGGAGCCGCGTGGCACAGTGAGACTCCCAGGGCACGTGGGCAGCCAGGGTCTGGAGGTTCCCAGGGTCACTTCCTCTTGGCCCGATCTGCCGCGTCCAGGGCAGCCATGTTGCGGGCAGCTGTGATCAGGTGGATGACGCTGATGAGGGACTTGAGCAGGGCGACAGGGGCAGTGATCCAGAGGCCCATTCGGAAAAGACCCACCGAGCCAACTGTGGGAAGGGATCAAGGGTGATCCAGAGAAAATAGGATGCAGGTGAAGCAGGGGTCTTATCTCCCCGGGCAAGCCAGACCCCATCCCATCCTCCTGCTCAGCCCCTCATCTCCTACCTAAAGGTCCCTCGGAGAAATTAAAGAGGTAGAGGAGGCAGTAGAAGAGCTCGTTTCCAGCACACAGGGTGAACAGAGCAGGCTAAACAAATGGCAAAAAGGCTGCTTGAGCAAGAGGGCAGGCCAGTGGCTCCCATCCTCCAACTAAGGGCCAGGGGACCAGGAACTGGGAAAGAGGGGTGCAGGGTGGTGTGGAGAAAATGTGGGGAACAGGGCAGATCAGTCTGCCCAAGGCTCCTCACCCTCCCCTTCAGCTTGGCGCCATGGGTAGCACTCACCATAAGGATACGCACAAACAGGAAGATATTCTTACCCGGCAATGCTGCAAGTCTCACCCTCCTTGTCCTGCCTGGAGGTACTAACACTGTCCAGCCCACCCAGGAGGAAGACTGCACTCCTGATTATGGCCTAAGGCCTTTAGAGAGCTGGTTCTGCAGACCTCTCTGGCTTCTTCCTCCTTCTCTCACCGCTCAAGCCACTCAGTTCCTCCCTCCTGTGCACACCTGCTGCCTGAGCAGTTCACACACACCCTCCCTACCAATCCTGCCCTGGGCCCAGGGATGGGGCTAGGACTTGCCCTAAGCAAACAGGGAGAGGTGGCAAAGGCTTACTCTGGAGGTGTAGTAGATGCGAAGCACGGGGTTTCCAGACAGGTCGATCATCTTGTGACTTTCACTGCCTCGGACCACAGAACTTAGGGAGAAAAAAGAGGGGAAATCCATGAGCGTGCATCACCAGGAATGCCCACCGAATCCTCAGTGCAACCCTCATTACATAAGTACTGGGATTGCCTCTGCTGAACAGAGTGGGGACTGGGGCACAGCTCAGGACCATTGGGCCAGAAATCACAGTCTAGAGGGGTAGCCGGAGGAAGCAAAATCAGGATTCAAAAGCCCCATCCCCTTTCCGAAGGGATGTTATTTCTTTGGAATCCTCAAAAGAGTTTTTAAAGATTACTGAGCCAACCGTAAAATAGGATGCTGAGTCAGAGAAGATTCGCCAGACTCCCTCAACAAAGCACAACTAAAAAGGAGACCTCCCTAGAAGCCTGAAGATACCCCCTGAGAAGATCTCATCCCTTCCCATGCAGTGTCTTTTTCCACTGGTCCATATCCCCAGAATTGCAGACCTGTGGAGGTGCAGCCAGTGGCTGGCCACGTCCAAGCTCATGCTGAGCTGGAACAGAAGGGTGGCGCGAGGGTACAGCAGGGCCAGGTTGACCAGCAGACACATCGTGGAGCACCGGTCTGTCAGCATGTCCAGCATGGCCCCAAACCGGGTCCCTGAGAAAAATGGTGGAAAGGGGCTGTCAGGGGAGAGTGGAGCTGTGACAGGGGCCATATTTGGTGTATCACTCTGATGCAGAGTCTAAGAGTGAAAATGCCCACCATCCACTGGGGGGCGAGGAAAGCAGACTGCTCTGGCTGGAGTTTAAAGGCCAAAGGGCAAAAGTCACCATACCATAAAAGGGGGATGCCTGGTAGCATGGAGACAACATTGTAGAAGGGTGTGAGAAAGCTAGCTAGCTCTATAACTCATCAATCCATAATCAGTCCAGGTCTCAAAGATTTGAAGTCTTAGGAAAGTCTTAGAAGTGGGTCTGAAGAACAGATTATAAAAAATGAGGTCAACCCTCCAGAAACTATCTCCCTTCCTTCTCCATCCTCCCTCTAAACATGCCTTCTGGAATGCTGATCGTTTGTGTCTGGCACACAGCAGATGCCCAATAACCTGTTGAATGGCTTTGCATTCAGAAAAGCCTCTAGTACTGCCACTGCCATGCCCAGTCCAGTCGCGCTCGTTTTCAACAGGGAGCTTCAATCCCTTCTGCTCCAAAACCAGGTCATTCTAGACTGCCTTCTACAGAGACGGGAATAACAGAGCCCTGGGATTCCCGAGTAACCGCCCACCCCGAGGTCCTGAGGCAGCAGGAAAAAGAGGGCAGAGGGTTGTGGGGCTGGCTGAAAGAGATGTCTGTCACCTTGATTAAGGACTCGAGCAGCGTGTCCATCGAAAGCGTCCAGAAGTCCGCTGAGCAGGTAAAAGGAGGAGGCCGTGAGGGGGCAGCAGGGCATGAAGTAGAAAGAAATGATGGCGAAGAGAATCCGAGCATAACCTTGGAATTGAGACAGGGTGAGACAGGGCAGATCTGGGAGCCTGCCCAAGGCCCCTGACCCTCCCGTTCCTCCCGGAGCCGCGGGTAGCACTCACCGATGAGGTTAGGCACAAACAGGAAGATATTTTCGCTTGCCATCGCGGAGGTCCCCTGGCCGCTCTGTGCCTTAACTGGAGGTGCCAACTCTGTCCCAGCCCTGGTGCAGATTCACTCTCCAGGCCGGCGCATCAGCCACGCCCACTGCGTGCAGGTCCCTGCCCGGTCCCAGATGTTCAAGCTCGCTGCTGGCCGGAGCATGGGCCGGCCCAGCTGTGTGTCGGGCGCAGGGGGAGCTCACACCCCGCCCTTCCTATGGNGTCCCAGCCCTGGTGCAGATTCACTCTCCAGGCCGGCGCATCAGCCACGCCCACTGCGTGCAGGTCCCTGCCCGGTCCCAGATGTTCAAGCTCGCTGCTGGCCAGAGCATGGGCCGGCCCAGCTGTGTGTCGGGCGCAGGGGGAGCTCACACCCCGCCCTTCCTATGGCCTCCGCCTGCCTCGCGGGAGCTCCCGCCTACAGTTGCGGCCCCTGCTGCTCCAGCTGCGCTCGGCTTCCGGAACCTACTTTTCTGCGTTTGTCCTTGCAAAATTAGAGAAAGGAACGACTTAAAAAATGGCTGCGTCCCCTTTAAGATCTGCCCGCTTCCTTTTCCTTTTCTTCCCTCCGCCCCTTTCCATCGAGTCGTACCAAAGTACAGAGGGAAGAGAGGGGGCAAAGAATCATCGACGCTGAGATAAGGAAGGAACTTAAAAGGAGAGATAAAAAGAGAACGAGGTCTAGGTAAATGTCTCTACTTTCTTTTCTGCGGAGGATATTACTCCTGGAAATAATGGCAAAAAGATCCCGCCATCCAGAGTCTTTGCACCCCCAAAAGGCAAAGTTATTTGGTACAGCCCACATTTTCCCTTCCCCGCCCCCTCTCTCGGCTCTCATTTGCTGTCGAAGGCTCCAAGCAAGGAGATGACGGCCAGAGAGGCTGGAAGGCGGCCTGGGGAGGGGTTGTTTCTCGCCTGCCCCTAGTGGTAGGAGGATTAGGTGCCAAGATCCACCGTCCGTGATCTCGTTTCTCAAGCCACTGGCACTGGGGTCAGTGCCCGCAAGGAGGGACCCAGAGAGGGTGGAGAAGCCGGGGAAGCGAATGCGACCAGCTGGGAAAATGCCCTCCCCCATTTGGTTCTAGAATCCTTAATTCCCTGGCAACGGGGCTGCGGAACGTCCTCAGACGCCAAGGTTTTTATAGCAACGGCGCCTTCCCGGGTTCCCCTCTTTCCAGCCTTCCCCCCCAAATCCCAAATCCCCCGTCCCCACGGCCCGTAAAAGGGCTCGTTAGACCTCTCCGTCTCCCATCCTGCCGAGTAGCCCAAGATTTCGACACATCTGCCAGGTTGGGGGCGGCAAGTGGGCTGCCTTGTCTTGGGAAGGGCCTTGGGTGGGAAGCAGGAAAGAGACGGCCCCTGCTGGGCCAAGTAAGGGGTAGGAGAGGTGGGTGTTATGAGCGTCCCACCTCCTACCGCCTCTAGGTAAAGATTTAAAGCAACTATTTCTCTCCCCGAGCCTTGTCTTGGGAAGGGACTTGGGTGGGAAGCAAGAAAGAGAGGACCCCTGCTGGGCGAAGTAAGGGGTAGGAGAGATGGGTGTTACGAGCGTCCCACCTCCTCCCTCCCCTAGGAAGATTTAAAGCAACTATTTATCTCCCCCCGCCCCTTTTCTTTTTATTTCAGAGAGAGAGCTGACACAGTTCTCCAAGGCCCCGGGGAATGGTGGTGGGTTGGGGTTGGGAGAAGTGAGCTGGTTTTGCAGCCTAACTCGGGCTCCAGCTGTCCCCAGGGGAATGTCATCCACTCTTGTCAGGAATGAGGAGAAAAAGGGCAGCCGGCCATCCCAACCCACAACCCCTGCAACCTCACTGGGCTGCGATCTGGTGAGCACTGGAGAGGGGTTCTTGGGGTGGGGGTGAAGTGAGGTGGAGCGTGCTCAGGCTGAGGACACGGAGACTGCCAGCCTTCAGACTCTGGCCTCAACCCTGAGACCTTGCACTTCCATCTGGGAACTCTGAGGCTGAACACCGCCCCCACCCCCCACCCCCATCCCTTTTCCAGAAGGTTTCTCGCTCTGAGGAATTCCTGACACAGATCAGCACCGAACTCACTGACGAGGCCTTGTTTGTTGCTGCCTACCGCATGAATCCTGTGCCCATCAAGGAAAAACAGACACAAGACCGAGGGACTCAGATATCCAAACATGGTGACTCCCCACCTGAGGACCCCTGTATCCAGAGACCCACGCATACCCCTAGTTCCAGTCCCTGAGCCCCCCAACCCACCTGCAGCTGACCTCTCCAGGAGTCTGTCCCCAGCTCCCTCATCTCACAGCAGCCCTGGGACCACACAGCGCCTCCCCACCCACTAACCCAGTCCCCATACCCCACCCCTGACCACGAATCTCCTTAGCCCCTTCCTCACTAGCCACATCTCTTTCTGGCTATGGGGATAGTACTTTCTCTGACTGGGGCCTCTATTTCCAGTGTTCCTCACCAAGACCCAAGGCACTGATACCCCGTGAGTGAGGCTTCACAGGAGATGCCCCTTTGTCCTGGGAGAAAGATGAGGAGCCTGTAGAGGAGAGAGCCAGGGTTTGACAACGTCCCAGCAGGGTAGGGGGATTTTACACCACATAGTCCTGTTCTGCTCTGCTCCAGTCCTTGGCTTGAGTTCTCACCTCTCTCCTTTCCCTTCCGCCATCTGTAGCTCCGACAGAAACCGTACCCGCATGAAAGCGCATCTCCTGCCATCCCCTCGTGAGAAGGTATGCTCTGGGTCCAGGGATGACAAGGCCATTCAGAATTACCATATGGTTAGAGTTCACATGATATACCAGTCCCTGTTTTAGGAACTTGGGATGCAAATGAATGGCACAATCTCTGCCCTTGAAAAGTCCATAGTTTAGTGTGGGGCCAGGCAAGTACATGGCCAATTACAACAAACATGGTTAAGAGCCCATGACAGAAATGGAAACAGAGAGACGAGCACTTGCTTGCAGCCGCAATTGGGACAGGAAGGAAAAGAATCATGGAGCTTCCTGGAGGAGGTGACACTGAAAGAAAGAAATTTCTACGGAAAAATGAGGTGGTCGGGGTATTCCAAGTGGTAGGACTTGTATGAACAAAGGCACAGAGGTGAGTCTCAGGAGGATGACCGTGGGTATAAGTGTGTATTCCTTTTTGTGGAAATTAATTTATTTTTGGTTGTACCAAGTCTTAGTTGCGGCATGTGAGATCTAGTTTGCTGACCAGGTATTGAACCTGGTCAGGGCCCCCTGAATTGGGAGCACAGAGTCTTCGCCACTGGACCACCAGAGAAGTCCCTCTGTGTGGGTCCTTCAGGGCAGGGGAGGCAGTAGGACTGAAAGCAGTTTTACTACTGGACTGCGCAGGCATGGTACCCAGGGACTCATCAGGGGACTTTATGTGTGTTTTATTAAGATCCAGAGATGTTTCCTACAGGTGAGGAGTCATTGAAGAGTTTTGAGCAGGGGAAGTTGGAATTTTAGATCCATCACACTGGTGGTCAGTGGAGAGAGTGAACTGGAAAGGGAAAGATGAGAGGCTGGAAGGCCAATTAGGAATTGGAGACCAAACTAGAGATGAGTAGGTCCTGAATATTCACAGTAATAATAGAGATGAGAGAAAGGGTAGATATGAGTAATAAAGACCAGGAAGAATGAGTTTGGTAATTGATTAAAAATGGTAGGGGAAAAAAGAAGGAATCAGAGGGCTCCTAGTTTTCTGACTTGGGAAACCTAAGTCTGATGATGCCATGCTTCTGCCCAAAACTCTACAATAGGTCTCCATTTCAGAGTCGAAGCCAAAGGCCTTCAATGGCTTACAAAGTCCTATGTGATCTCTCTTCCTCAACCCTATTGTCTGTCTGACCTCATTGCCCATGACTGCTCCCCTTTTCCCAGTCTCGCCAGCCTTCTCATTCTTCCTGGGGCATGGCAGGCATGATGCCACCTTTGGACAGATTGTGTTTGAGGGGCCCCTGGGAACTCCAGGTGGAAATACCCTGTAGACAGTTGGAAATGCAGCTTCAAAGCTCACTCTTGTGGTCTGGCCTGGTGCTAGAGATCTGATGTAGGAGAGGGTTAGCAATTAAAGAGTGTGCAGTTGCCCTGGCAGTGGGAGAAGGGTTTGTGCAAAGTGAAAAAGACAAGGGCACTGAGGATGGAGCCCTGGAGAATCTGCAAGAGGTTGGCAGAGAAGAGAGGGGTTAATGAAGAAGGCAGAGAAGGAACTAAGCAAATGTTTACTGAGTGTCTATTATGAATGGGGAATGATGGATAGATTTGTGGGTGGATAGATGGATGGAATGGATGGATCAATGGATGGATGGATGGAAAGAGAATGGTGGGTGGATGGTAAATGGGTAGGTGGGAAATGGTGGGTGGATAAATGATTGAGGGTAGGGATTGGATGAATAGGTGAAGGATGGAAGAATAAAAAGACATGAGCCTTGGATCCAAAATCAAGACTCGTATTCTTTTCTAGGGAGCTCTCCCTAGCAACTTGATGTCTGGAGGATGATCCCAACTTTGATGCTGCTCTTGGCCTCTCGTGCCCTCCCCCCACTCTGTCTCTCTGCAACATGTCAAAGCTCCTCTTTCATCGCTCATTCAACAGTTCGGTTATGGGGGCATTCCTGGTCGTGAGCAACATCACCCCTGACGCCTCCAAAGTGTTCTGGAACCATCACACACCTTGCCACCCTCAACTGGCAAGGACACCCCCAGCAATGAAAAGCTTTAATAAAGAGACAGAGATTCTTCCCCCCTCTCAACCTGGGCAGTGCTCTTGTGTGACTTCTCTGGGGTGATGTGAAAGGAGCACCCCTGCCCCCTTTTGCCAGATGTGTGGGCATATTATTGGAATGGCATAGTCCATATTATGGGAATGGCTTTAATTCAAGCAGTTATCCACCTGTTATCCATCAGCCTGTTGGCAGAGATGAGTTCAAAGGTTCAGATCCATCCTCCCAGCCAGACTCCAGCATCGTAAGGTCTAGGCCTGTGACATCTGAGAGACTCCGTCCCTGCCACCAGCGTCAGTGTTGAGGTCTCTCCTCTGTGCTTTGGAGCCTCCTGGCTTTGGAACACATCATGGTGGAAGGCAGTGCTGGAGGCTTTGTGACATTTGCATTTAAATCTCAGTCTGGCCATTTTGGTGCCTCCTGAGGAATTTCCTGTCAGTTCACATCTCCAAGCCCCTGTTTCCTTATCTGAAAAATGGAAATAATTGTCCCTGACTCTCGAGGACCTTGTGAGAGTTAAAAAACATAGTTGTATGCATAGTGCTTGTCACAATGCCTGGCCCAGAATGAATGCCCCAAACTTAAGCGTTTATCAAGGTCAGTTTGCTTTGTGTTCTAAAGTTCAGTCCTCTTTTGAGTGTTCTAAAAATGTTTCATTATATTTAGTTATAAAATTTTAATAAAGGAAAATTCAGTTGATTTGGAGAAAGACTTTAAGACAGACTGGTTATAAATTCCCTATAATGCCCAAGAGTAAAGAAAAGGACACCCATAGGATACAAAACAAGCTCACTGTTTAGGAAAGGCTGCAAATCTAATACTTGGTATACATGTAACAGCAGATATGCTTAAAATGCCAAGAAGATTGGGGGAAAAAAGAACGGTACACTTGGGTTTATTACAAGAATTCTCAAGAAGGGGCTGACTTTTAGGGCAACTGGCCGTGAAACAAATCGAGCACTGTTTTCCACCTGTCAGACAGTAAGAGATGAGCTTCCCAGGTGGCGCTAGTGGAAAAGAACCTGCCTGCCAATGCAGGAGACATAAGGGACACAGGTTCAATCCCTGGGTAGGGAAGATCCCCTGGAAGAGGGCATGTCAAGCCACTCCAGTATTCTTACCTGGAGAATCCCATGGACAGAGGAGCCTGGTGGACTACTGTCCAGGGGGTTGCAAAGAACTGGACACAACTGACACAATTTAGCAAGCATGCATGCATGCAAACAGTGAGAGATGAGCGGCACCTACTGCCAGCTGTGGCCCATCCTGAAGAGNCCAGTATTCTTACCTGGAGAATCCCATGGACAGAGGAGCCTGGTGGACTACTGTCCAGGGGGTTGCAAAGAACTGGACACAACTGACACAATTTAGCAAGCATGCATGCATGCAAACAGTGAGAGATGAGCGGCACCTACTGCCAGCTGTGGCCCATCCTGAAGAGCCTGGAAATGCTATGCCCAGGAGAGAGATAGCTGAGGCCAGGAGGGGACCCAGCTGATCCTCCAGAGGCTGAGCCTAAAGCCAGGCCAGCCTCTTCAACACTGCCCTGTTTGCAAATGTAAACTGCCGTCTTTTCCACAAATCCTCTCTCCCCAGCCCTCTCTCCAGAGAGACCAGTATCGCCATCTCCAGTGCTCTGTGACCCACCTTCCCACACCCCACCAGCCCAGTTACAAATGGTGATTTTCTGTTTATTGCTCAAAACCAAAAATCCAGAAGCAAAGGCGGGGACACCATGGGGAGGGGGCATGGCAGGAAAGGGGTAGAGGTCTTGTCTTAGCTCTCCGCTTTATCCCTCTTCTTCTGACCCTCTAGGGTTACAGGTTAGGCCAGGGCCAGAGCAACTGGGCAGGACAGAGCCTTCCTGGCCAAGGGAACAGCAGAGCTCTTGGGTATAGTCCCTGTGGGGTGCCCTGGGCTGGAGGTGCCCCAGGAGTTGCAGCTGGAACTGAGTTCCCCTCCCAAGTCCAAAAGCAGGTAGAGTCGGTGGGGCAGGCCCCTTGTTTGGCAACTGAGAAGAGGAGGCTTTGGGCACAGGATGCTGGTTTATTTACTGTAGGGTCCCTAGGGCCATCAAAGCCCCCTTGTGGGACCAGGAGACTATTTACACAGCAGGGAGGAAGGAAACCAGAGACCAGGTCCTGTGCTCCTTCCTGCCCAGAATGAGGAGAGGAAGGGCGTCCTGCAGCCTTTGTCTTGGTGTTCAGATGGATACTTCATACTCGCGTGTATCCTGGAAACAGAGAGATGTATCAGCTGCTGGTGTGGGATGGAGGTGGATGAGACAGCAAAATAGGTATCCACAAGGAAGGGGGAAGACTCTGTGTGTGTGTGTGTTTGTTGTTTTTTGGCCCCAGAGTGCAGGATCTTAGTTCCCCGACCAGGGATTGAACCATGGCCCCTGCATTAGAAGTGTGGAGTTCCAGTTCACGCTGGAGCCAAAATTTCAGTCCCTTGGTACTAAATTTACCCTTGAAGTTCCCTTAAATTGCCTGTTAAATATAGAATGGTGTGGTCTCAGATGTAGATCAACACAGCCTCTTTTCTTCCAGCACAGGAGCAAATGGCTTTTCTTTGGTTGAATACCAAATAAATTAACTGATTTAAATACCCCTTGTATAAGAAAAATTTGCCTTTAAATAGCAAAAGACATTGTCTATCAAATGATAGAGTCTTTACTACTGGACTGCCAGGGACATTCAAAACTGTGTTTTTCAAATAACATTGATCACTGGAAGTTTGGCAGCCATGGGATGTGAATGGGGCTGAATCTGGCCAATGAATATGTTTGGTTCACTCTACAGTATCTTCAAATCACATAAAAATGGAAATTTCTGGATCTTCTTGGACAATTGGAAGATCTGGCAATTGAGCCTAGGTTTCCACCAGAGGATGAGATGGTTGGGTGATATCACTGATTCAATGGACATGAACTTGGGCAAACTCCAGGAGATGGTGAAGGACAGGGAAGCCTGGTGAGCTGCAGTCTGTGGGGTCACAGAGTCAGACACGACTTAGCAACTGAACAACAATTCCACCACAAACTGGATTGAGTACAAGTTTTCCAATTAGCCACAGTCCCACCACTCCCTATTAACCCACTGACTTGCTTTGTTCACTGACGTGGCCTTTGCAGCTGAGTTTGCAGTTCCCAAGACTGATATTACAGAGACCTTGAGAGAAGCTTATAGGGTCCTGGGGGAGCAGAGGGATGGTGCACTCTAGGATAGCGGAAAGGCTCACCCCAGCTTCATACAGTGGATTGCTGAAGTCTGACTCCACCGTGATGGGGCTGTAGGAATGGGAGCCCGAGAAGCCGAAGAGGGATTTTCCCTGTAGCCTGGGAAAGGAAGGAGATAGAGGGGCTTATCGAGAAGTGAGCCCCCAACCCCCCCTCACCCGGGCTTCTGTGCCAGGCAGGCAGGATGTCTGCCCTGGCCAGCAGCTCCCTGAGTCGGGTACTTACTTGGTGTAGTATATGTAAACACCACTCCCGAGGATGATGACCAAGCCCAGGGGCAGCAGAATGGCCAAAGCAAGGTTCCCACCCTCCAGCTGCCGTGACGGGTCAGTGGTCTGGGTCACTGGAGAGAGGAGGAGAGGCCAGTGAGCTGGCGCTGGGCCCACCCTGGGCTCTCCCAGCCTCCTGCCCTGGGCCTTGAACCCCTGGACCCTCACCCCGCCAGGGATCTGGCCTCCTGCCCCCGGCCTCTGCCTTGCCCTCCCAGCTCAGCCAGGCCTGGGTCTCCACTGTGCCCTCACTGACCTTCCAGTTTTCGGTTGTCCAGGAGCTCCTCAAAGGCCACTGCAGGGAGAGGAGGGGGAGGGGACGGGGTCTGAGCCAGGGAGGGAAGGAGGCTGCGGAGAGGGCCGGGAGCCTGGTGGGGCTGGGTTGGAGAGCCTGGTTTCTCTGCCCTCTGCTCAACCTAAGCTTGATCCTTCCCTCAGTGGGGGCAGGGCCTTGGTCCTCCTTGTCCAGATCCCTGGGGAGTCTAAACCCACCAGGTCTGTAGAATTTGTCAAAAATAAGGAAACAGACCAGTCCAGAGGGCAAGGGACTGCCAAACCAAAGCCCTCTGTCCTACTTCCCTTAGGATGAGTCCTTGACCTTGAACTTCCCCAGGGCTTGTGGATTTACCTCTGAGGATGAGAGCCCATGGGAGGTGAACGGGAAAACTCAGCAGTCTCAAATGTGCTACCTGACTTTCCTCGCCTTGTCACATCCCAGACACTGCTATGCCCCTTCCTGCCCTGCATGCCCAGGCACCTTTGCAGAGTGGAGGCTGGCTGGTCCACTGGGAGGGGTGGCCGGGCACACAGGTGATGGTGACCTCGCCGATGAGCTCAAAGCCCTCATAGCAGAAGAAGCGCAGAGACTCGCCAGCCTGGTAGTGATGCTTGTATAGTGTCTGGTAGCCATTCTCTGGCACCCCAGGGTTCAGGCACGGCTCGTACTTCACTGCAGGGAAGAGGTCAGCCATGGACCAGCTGCACTGTGAGCAGGCCACCCAGCCACCTGTCCCGGGGTGTCCCCAGACTCACAGGCGCACTTGGGGACCCGGTCGCTCCACTTGGGCGTGCCCGTGTCCCGGCTGTAGCAGGTGAGCACGGCTGCCCCCTCCAGGCTGTACCCGGGCAGACAGCGGTACTGGACATGGGAGCCAACCGGGAAGCCAGCATCGGAGGTGGTGCGGTGCCCATTNGGCGCACTTGGGGACCCGGTCGCTCCACTTGGGCGTGCCCGTGTCCCGGCTGTAGCAGGTGAGCACGGCTGCCCCCTCCAGGCTGTACCCGGGCAGACAGCGGTACTGGACATGGGAGCCAACCGGGAAGCCAGCATCGGAGGTGGTGCGGTGCCCATTGGTGATCTCACCCGGGTCTGCACAAGTCATGACTGTTGACAAGAGGGCAAAGTCAGAGGGAGCCGGGGCCTTAAAAGATCTCCTAGAAGCTGAGAGCTGGCGAAGCCCTGAGCCATAGGCCATCTCCTTGGGGCAGACCCCCACCCCCCACCACCTCCCACTCCTTTCTCAGAATGAAGAGAGCAGGAATTGGGAAAAACTTTAAAAATTCAATGCATTTTACATATCAGGTTTCCCAGTATTGTTGCCTGGAGAATTCCATGGACAGAGGAGCCTGGTGGGCTAATGTCCATGGGATCGCAAAGAGTCAGACATGACTGAGCAGAGCTGACACTTTTCTTCCAGAAGACCGACTGTGTGGGGCAACCTGGGCCCCCATTCCCAAGGTGATATTTGAAATAGTGAACCACTTAGCAAGAGCAAACCAGCTAAATGTCTGCTGTGTTAGCCCTGGCTGGCATATCATCAGCAGAAGAGGGGCCCAGCCCTCCTGCTTCCCTCATTCTCAGCCCAGTCTGCTCACTTATGTTGTGCCTGGCCCCTGTGGGCATCTGTTCACAGACATGCTACGAAAGAGTCCCAGGCAAAGCCATTTCCTATATACAGACCTGTGCAAGGCACCCTGCTAGATGTTTTACAAACACAATATCATATACCCTGATGAGGGATCAAGGTCACTGTCATCTCCCTTGGGGCTCAGAGTTCAAGGCAGTCAAATGACTGGCCTATGGTCACTCAATCAGAAAGTGGCAGAGCTGGAACTGTTCAGGGTCACAGCCATGGAGCATTGGGCTGAGTTTCAGAGACTGGGGTCTCAGCTCAGCTGAAGGGTCAGTGTGAGGCCTGGGGCGGGTCCTCTCCTTAGACTTGGGCAGCTGGGCCAGGCCCTATCCCCTTTGGGCCCTGCTCTCATCTCTTCCTATCCCTGCCCCATCCTATCTGGTTTCTGGATTAGACATCCTGTGAATCCTTCGAGGAAAGGGGACCTGTGTCAACTAGAAAGTTTTCCTAGTTGACAGTGTCCAGTCGAAATCTGGCTTCCTGAAACTTATCCTCATTGGTCCCACTGTTCCTCCTAGGTTCCAGATGAAAGACCTACAGCCCCACATCCTGGTGACAGGCTTCCTAAAATTTGGTGAAAGTGACAAGATGCCACCCCTCTTTTCAATTCTAAAAGATAAACACTCCCAGCTCCTTTAAATGTCACCTCCTCTGTGAAATCTCCAGCCCTATCTGTGGAGTAATGAACCCTCCCTCTTCCCACAGCCCTTCTTCATACTTATAGCAGCTAGTACTTACTGTTTACTATCACCAGGTACTAATGTGAAAAACTTTTCATTGGCTTTTCACAACATCCTATTCCTACTTCACCGATGAAAAAACTCAGAGACGTTAAGTACCTTGCCTGAAGTCACCCAGCACTTAGCACTGTAATATCTTGAGTTAAGTATCTGTCCCTCTCCTAGACTGTGAGCTGTGAGCCCTGTCTCCGTAGGTAGGGTTCCTGACCTCTCTGTACAACCCCAGCCCCAACCCAGCACGGCACTTTATTGACTGCATTAAAATTAACCAAGTTCTCAGACGAGCTTAGGCCCCACCAAAGTGGCTCCCCATAATGTCAAGGGTTGGGGCCTGAGAGACTGGAGAAGGGCCTAGAACAAGAAGAGAGATGATAGCGCGGGCCAGGTAAGGGGTGGAACTCAGACGGGGCAGAGACGGGGTTAAGAGACTGTGGGGGCGCGGCCACGAAAAGATGAGGCGGGTCCCAGAGGACCAGGGTCGTGACCCAGGACAGCGCAAGACGAGGCATGTTAGCCGTGGGAAGTTGAGACTGGGGAGCAGAGAGGACAGTTTCAGGACACCGAGGGGCAGAGGGGACATATGGTCAGGGCCTGAAGAAGATCTGGGCAAGACCTAGAGTGAAGGGGTGAAGCCCAGGCAAAACAGGGGCGGGGACAAGATGGGACGAAGCAGGGAGCAGAGGGGATGGGCGGGGCCCAAGCAGAGCAGTGAAACACAGGTGGGCAGGGGCGGGGCCACGAGTGGCAGGGGCGGGGCCCGGGCTCACTCTTTTGGCAGGCGGGCGGCGCTGCGCTCCAGGAGAGGTCCCATTGGCAGGTGAGAATGTCGGAGCCGAGCAGCTCATAACCAGGTTCGCATTGATAAGTAAGCACAGTGCCCCGGATCAGGTCCCCGTGGGAGGCCGTCCTCCAGCCCCACTCCGGAGGCGGCAGCTCGGGGCACGTGTCGTTCCTTGGGACTTCTGCAGCGGAGAGACAGCGAGTTTGGAGGCTGTCCTGAGACTCAGGGCGCCCTTCCAGCTTCGGGGGCCTCTCTGACTTGCGGGACCCCTGCCCATCTCGGGACCCTAGGCCTTCGTACCTTTGAAGTGCAACACGAAACCCTGGCCCAGGCCCGGGTTGGGGGGTCCGGGCGGTGCCTGGAACTGCAGCGTGAGGTCGGACCCGGAGGAGAGGAGGCGGCGGCGCGGTTGAGGCCCTCTCAGCTGGGCCAGGACTCGAGCACTTGGACCGTCCCCATCGAACAGCGTCAGCATATCCCCTTCGCGCACATTTAAGCTGCAGAGTGGGGGATGGGTTATGATCAGCCCCTCCCGTCCAGTTCTGCCCAATCCTAACTCGGTTCGTTACTAACCTTACCTACTCTCCAATTGCCTATCCCATGCCTTGGGTTTGGCTCAGTTATGCGCTTCTCCATGCTAACCGCTCCAGGTTCCATTGGTTTCTCCCGATTTCTGCTTCCCAGTACCCAACCCTGCTCACTCCTAAGCCTTCTACCCTCCAGTCCCTTCTCTATCACCAGGTGATGCTCAACTCCAAAAGCCTGTGATTGGTCAGGCTCAACTCCAACTCTGACCAACCACAGGCCATGCTCATTATCACCCCGCCCAATTCTAGGCTCCCCCTGAGTACCTGCTTTTTGAGCTATGCCCACTCTAATTTCCTCCAGGCACATGACCACCTCACATCAAATGAGCTCACTGGATTTCCCCCACACCTATACTCATCTTGTGTGCTGCTGCTGATGCAACAGTTGGGCCTGGGTCCCCCGAAATCACTCCACAGGTGGCCTTGGAAACAGTCAAAAAGTGAGACTCCAGGCCAGAGCCCCCTTTTCACAATAGCCCCGGAGGAAGGCTACATTACCCCCATTTGCTTCTCCAAGGTTTTCCAACCAATACATGATTTGTCCCTGGGTCTACTTGATGTCCCACAATGCCATCCTGAATCCTTATACACCTTTTTTATCTGAACATATATCCACGGAATCATGTGAAAAAGCTCAAGACAGCTGGGCTGAGAAAGCAGGGCAGTGCATTGTCATACCACACTTGGCTGAGCCCACACCCATTGCACCCTCTGTGGTACCCAAACGTACATCTCAACTTGGAGCAAGATGCGTTTTTCTTCCTGGACGTGCAGACCCCACACACAGTCTTGGCCAGGGCTATAGCTCTGGGGCCAATCCGGAGAGAGGACCACACCAGCTGGCTCTGACAGCTCCCCTCCACACATGGCTAGGGGAGAAACGGTGTCAGATTCAGGATCAGGTGGGCATGTAGTCTCCATTTCACCACCATTCTCACCACTCCCAACTCTGTGCACCACACCTCCTCCCGGACTTCTATTATCTATTACCCATCTGATTCTTGCCATGCTTAGTCCTGTTGTGTCCAATCCCCAGCCCCACTCTTAACTCACCCCGCTCACTCACTAGCTGATGCATCACCACCCAATCTCTGACTTAGCCCAACTCCAGCCCTAGCTCTTGAAGATATTTGTGTTATGATCCCTGAATTCTGTAACAAGTCCACCAACTACTTAGCTAAGAAAACTGAGCTGAGCCTCTGAAAAGGACAGGGATTGATCCAAGGCCTGAGTTTACTAGGTTCTCCTTTCTGATGGCCTTCCTAGGTTCCCCGGCTCAGGAGGTAGCCTGTGGACTGAAGGAAGACTAGGGTGGTGAAGGGCTCACCCTTGCAGGCTGGCTCCGTGTCATTCCAGTGGGGTTCTGTAGGATCCACACATTCGATGACATTGGGGGGGCCAGGGGGCTCCAGGGCATATCCTGGGAGGCACGAGAAGGTGGCCAGTGCCCCTGGGCGGTACTCAGGGTCCGTGGTGGTGACGTTGCCATGTGCCAGGAAGGGGGCAAAGCAGCGATCTTCCTCAAAGGCTAGAGAGGAGTCAGTCACAGGAAGTAAACATTAGGACAGGGACTTCCCTGGCAGTCTGGTGGTTAAAACTCTGTGCATCCAATGCAAGGGGTGCAGGTTCAACCCCTGGTCAGGGAACTAAGATCCCACATGCCATGTAGGATATAAATAAATACTTTTAAAAAATACACACACAGACACATAATAGGACAGGCTTCTAGGGATCTCAGACTGGGGAACTGGGCTAAATTCCAGTGTGGTTTGGCCCCCCAGTGGGTTATTTAAAATCGAATGCCCTTGGGTTTAGCTTTCACTCTCCAGTTTCCCCCAAACCTTAACATTCCTCATTGGCACATTTATGTTAGCTCCTTGGCCTCTAGACAGAGACTGAGACCAATCAAGTCCCAGCCACTGTTCTATAGATGAGGACACCAGGTCCATAGACAAAAAGCCATTTGTCCCATGTCACAGGTTGGGGCAGTGGCAGAACCAGACCTTCTTAAGCCCACACTGCTTGATTCCCAGCCAGAGACGCTTGGCTCTGGAAGCTGCAATGGACTGAGGGGGAAAGGGTGCCTTTGGAGACTTGGCTCATGTAGGTGTGCTCACTCCTCAAAAATAACAGTTGACTTCTGATCATCCCTGATAATCCATACTGTGGCTGGAATCCAAAAGTGAGGCAAACACAAAAAGCTCCTTATTTAACTTTGGGCTAAGGCAGTGAAAATGAACATTTGTAGAGCATTTCAGTTTTTAACCCATCTGATCATATCTTAGCTGCAAAGACTCAGGTAAGATTCAGGTGCCTGTGATACAGAAACAGTCTGAAGCCCATGGAGCAACAGTGACCCACAATTGTGCAGGCAAGCCTCAGACCTAGAAATTCTCTTTGCAGTCTCAGAATCTAATATGCAATTTATTTATCAGATCCACTGTTCTATTTCACTGTTACTTAACCTAGTAAGATGTGATGTCCAAGTCCTATGCACCCATCAGGGCACAGTGCCAATTCCCTTTCTCCTTTGATTCATATCAGGAACGAGCCCCTTTCATCTCTGTACATTTCACTTTCATTGTCTCTTTCCTGCTACTGTTTGCATGAATCTTCCACTTGAGACACAGTGAAACTCTCTGTATCCCAGATATATCAGGTTTTTCTCTACCTCTCTACTGTTGCTCACGCTGTTCTTTTATCTGAGATGCTCATTTCCAATCTTTGTCTTTTAAAGTTGTCTCTATCCTGTAAGTCCTAGTTCAAATGACTCCTCCTATGATCACTGACCTCCTTGCTTCTACCTGTCTGGCATCCAGTCTTCCTTCCTCTGTTAAGAGCACTCTTATTTTCATTTTGGGTCTCATGCCCTCCCCACTTCCAGTGCATGAGGTTCAACTGGGGCCAACTAGGAATGGACGTGTGACGTGGATCTGCCAATCATTATACCATCTGACAGTGACTGGCTCAGGCATAGACATCTGACCTAAGCCAGGACATTGAAAGCCTTTCCTGGGATCTTTGCTGAAGCTCTTAGAAAAGTGGTATGCTTCCTCTCTTTTTGATGGAGTTACTAAAGCTGGTGGTATGTAAATCTGGAACTACTAGGTACACAGGCTGAGAGTCTGCCTAAGAATGAAGCCAGCCAAGAGGAAAGAAAGGAGAGATGAAAGCAATTGGCCTCTTGGCCGTGTACTTGAGACCAGCTGTACCTGGATCCAGCCATACCTGAAGCTTAAGTAGAAAGGCCACCTCAGGAAATTAGAAGGAATCTTTGTCACTTGGGGATCGGGAGGCAAGTCAGTTTTTAGGAATCCAAACATGGAGATGAGCAGAGATGGAATATGTGCTTGTGACCATGCCTGGGCATCAGGAAGAAGGGAAAGTGGGGGAGTTGGGGCCCCAGGGGGAAGGCTGTTACCTTCAAATCGGAGGCTTAGCAGCAGGGGATTGGCAGGTGTCTCTGAAAGCAGCTCCACATAGAGGGATTGGGCGTCACTGATGAGACCCCGCTCTGGGACATCATCCATGTCCGAGTCATAGATCACTGGTGAGAGGGGACTGCCCCCTGAACGTACCATCAGCCTGGGACGGACAGAGGTGGTCAGGAGCTGGGCTTCCCCTAGGAAGCTGCTTCACCTCTTGCCTGCTCTAACTTAATTTCATAGCTATTGCTTTCAAATATTAACTATATGCCATGGACTCTTCTAAGCCTGTACATATTTTATCTCATTGAATTCTCACAAGAACCCTCAAGTCAGATACTATTATTATTCCTCATTTCATCGATGAGAAAACTGAGGCACAGAAAGGGTAAGTAACCTGTCCAGCATCACATAGCAGCTAGTGACAGACCTGGGGTACCAGTTTATTAGATAAAGAGTGAGGATAATGATGACGATGGTAAACACATTTAGAGTGCTTACAGTGTGCTGGTCACTCTAAGAATTTTACGTATTTTTAATTCGTTTGTCCTCACAGACACATTAAGAGGGAGCTACTATTATCTCCATTCTACAGATGATGAAAATGAGGCACAGAGAGGTTAAGTGATTGTCTCAGTTTGCTCAGCTACACTGCCTAAGAAAGGGGAAGGACTGACCTCCATTTAACATAAATCCCAACTGGGATGCCCCTAGTCTGCCTGCCTCCCTGCGGTAGCCTTCCTATTTCCTTGAAGTGGGAACCTCTGACCCAAGGCTCAGACCCTCACCGGTCATTGTCTTCATCCAGCGAGACTCTCTCGAAGTGCAGGTGCAGCCGGCGTCCCTCGGCTGCTTCAATGACCCAGCGGCAGGTGAGGTTGGGTCCTGCAGCTCCCCCAGGCTCAGGGGACACGATGCGGCCAAGAGTAGCATTGTGGATGGTGCCCCCACAGGATGCTGTGGGCAGAGGGGCAGCAGGTTAAGGTGACTTGTCCTTGTCCCATCTTCAGAGCTGTTGCGCCCACACCTCTGCCTGGGCCCTGGCCTTGGGATGACCTCTGCCCTACGGGCTCACCCCAGGACATTTTCCATGACACTACCCAGGTAAGGAACCAGCTCTGGAATAGAAAGACCCCAGGATGGACACCACACCCCCAGGATGGACACTCCCCAAATGTGGACACCCTGGGGTGGGGAGTTATGAGGGAGTCCCCCCAGGTGGCACTAGTGGTAAAAAAGAAAAACAAACAAACAAACAAAAAGCCCTCCTGCCAACGCAGGAGATGTAAGAGATGCAGGTTCAATCCCTTGGTGGGGACGATCCCCACCAAGGAGGAGGGGCACGGCAACCCACTCCAGTATTCTTGCCTGGAGAATCCCATGGACACAGGAGCCAGGCAGGCTACAGTCCACAGGGAAGCAAAGAGTCGGACACAACTGGAGCCACTCAGTAGACACGCACATGCACGTGCCCCCAAACTGAAGCTCTCGGATGGTGAATGCTCAGGATAGGCCCCCAGGATGAAGGCTCTCCAGTATAGAGATCCTCAAGATACAGGCCCCAAAAGTGATTTCCTCTAGGATGAGGGTTATCCAAAACAGGGACCTCCAGAATGATGACTCCCCATGTGGGGACCCTCCAGGAATTCCCTGGCAGTCCAGTGGTTAGGACTCCATGCTTCCACTGCTAGGGGCATGTGTTAAACCCCTAGTCAGGGAACTAAGATCTGGGAACCCTCCAGATGGGATTTCTCCAGATGGAGACCCTCCAAGGATGGAGACACCAAGGATGGAGACCCTTAGGGTGAGGAGCTCCAGAGGGAGACCCTAGGATAGGGACTCTCCAGGATTAAAAACCCCCTTCAAGATGGGTGCTCCCCAAAGATAGAGATCCCCAAAGACAGGCCCCTCCAGCGGGGCTCCTGGGACGGAGGGGAGCAGGAGACTCACCCACGCAGCTGGGGGGCTCACTGCTCCAGGCTGGCCGGGTGCCATTGAGGCAGATGAGGGTCTCCTCTCCCTGCAGCTGGTAGCCCGAATCACAGTGGAAAGTGGCAGTGCCTCCGGGGTGAAGGTCTGTCACACTTACATCCCCATGGGCTGGCTGGGGAGGGAAGCCGCAACTCAAGAGATAGGCTGGATCAGACAGAGAAGGAGAAGACCTCAGTTTCCCATGCCACCCTCTCTCACTGGCCCCCCAGCACTTCCTCCCCTCTTTCCACCCCCCACCCCCAGGGGCACACACTGGCTTCATACTGAAGTCCTTACATGGACACATTTTCTCACGAGGAGGTAATTTCCACACCCCTGGTGTCCCCTAATCTTTGTAGTCTACCTCCTCGGGCCCCCATTTTACANACCCTCTCTCACTGGCCCCCCAGCACTTCCTCCCCTCTTTCCACCCCCCACCCCCAGGGGCACACACTGGCTTCATACTGAAGTCCTTACATGGACACATTTTCTCACGAGGAGGTAATTTCCACACCCCTGGTGTCCCCTAATCTTTGTAGTCTACCTCCTCGGGCCCCCATTTTACAGATGAGATGATAACCTGAGACTCAGAGAAGTTCTGGACCCTAGTGATCCCCCTTTGAACAATTACTATAAAACTTCTCATTATTTTCTCTAAGTTGGGACACATTATTTTGAGGTCATTAGCCAGCTCTGGGCCCCTTTGCCTGGCAAAGTAACAAAGCTCTTCTTTTCTACATCACCCCAAACTCTACATCACACTCATTGGCTGTGTGACCTCAGGCAAATCAGTTGACCACTCTGAACCCCATCCAGCTCTAATAATAACACATGGTATTTGCAGAGCCCGCTCAGCTTCCAAAACGAGTTCATGCAGCACTTTTGAGGAGGAAGGCTGTGACCCACTTTCCAGATGTAGAAATTGAGGCTTTGAGTTATTAAGTGGCTCATGTCATTTTCTCCCCTCCACACCCACAGACTTCCTTCTACTGGGGTGCACTGTGGTATTATAGCTTCAGCTCTCATCCAAAGGCGTCACAGTGAGCTCCTTTAGAAAGTATTTTGCCATTAAAGACTACTCAGCACCCTCTGAGTAAGTCTCCCACAGAAAGTAAAGTGCTAGGGAAAGCTCTGCTTTCCCTAAGCAACTGGTTTGTTTTCTTTCCTGTTGTGAGAGCTCTGGAATCTCTCTTTTTGCACTGGCTGCTGGGAAGCTCAGAACCAGATGGAGTGAGACTTGCTCCCAGTAACAGTGGCTTGTCCATCCATGTTCTTTTTTTTCCAGTCATGCTACTCAGCCTGTGGGATCTTAGTTCCCCAGCTAGGGACTGAACCCAGGCCCTCAGCAGACACAGCAAAGATGCCTAACCGCTGGACCACCAGGGAATTTCCATCCACATTCTCTTTTTTTTTTTTTTTCAAATTTAATAAGCATTATCTGGTGCCAATTTTTTTTTCTTACTTATGCTGTTTAATTTTATTGCTTATGGTCTTTTTTGAAAGCCTCCTGAAATTCTTGCAATCATATGAGATAAAACAAATAAATAGAAAGTGCATTGGTAATCAATGATGAACTCTGAACTTGATCCTGACAGAGCTCTGTATGTCTGGTTAAGCAGAGCTCATCAAGAAGGCCTTCCTGGGGACTTCCCTGGTGGTCCAGTGGTTAAGAATCCATCTTGCAATGCAGAGGGGAAGCTGTTTCCATCCCTGGTCAGGGAACTAAGATCCTACACGCCACTGCACCTAGAGAGCCTGTGTACTGTGACAAAATATCCTGTACGAGTCAGTGAAAATCACGTGTGCTGCAGCAATTAACACCTGACACAGCCAAATCAATAAAATAAAATAAAGTGTGAAAGTGAAAGTGAAGTCGTTCAGTCATGTCCGATTCTTTGCGACCCCATGGACTGTAGCCTACCAGGCTCCTCCGCCCGTGGGATTCTCCAGGCAAGAATACTGGAGTGGGTTGCCGTTTCCTTCTCCAGGAGATCTTCCCAACCCAGGGATCGAACCTGGGTCTCCCGCATTGCAGGCAGACGCTTTGGCAGGGATGCTTCCTGGAGGAAATACCTCAAAGCTGGCTCTTGTAGGAGGGGCAGGCTGTGGTTAGCAGAGGGTCCAGCTTGTCTAGGCATTTGCTTTTTCTGACTCTCCAGTTCCAAGTGATTCTGTTAGAGATCCTAGTCTCTCCGTGTTTCAAAATTCAACAAGCATTTCCTCGGCTGGGTCCGAGGGCCAGAGGTGAAACAGACTAAAGCCTTGCCTTCAGGAGTTCATGATCTACTAAGATCAACACAAATATGACCTTGTAGATCATAGGATCTGGGCATTCCCTGGTGGTCCAGTGGTTAGTGACACTGAGCAGGGCCCTGTGGGGCTTCTGAGCATGAAGCCTTTTTGTGTCCCCCATTTCTTGGGTTATGGGAAACAGCCTTCATTCAGCCTCTATGACCTTCCCTCAGTTCTAATGGGCAGATTCTAGTAGCTATTAATTAGGGAAGGGAGGGGAGGCTGAGACCAGGGAGAGTCAAGAGAAACAATAGTGGGACTTCCCTGGTGGTCCAGTGGCCAAGACTCTGATCTTCCAATGCAGGGGGCCTGGGTTCAATCTCTAGTCAGGGAACTAGATCCCATATGTGGCAACAAAGATCCCCAGTGCTAGAACTATTACTTAAACCCAGAGCAGCCAAATGAATACGTTTTTGTGTTTTGTTTTTTTTTTTTAAAGAAAAACAATAGCGCACCCTTGGGACATGGTCCTATTTCCCCATCAGTGGATATACACAACAATATCTTTGAGCTATTTTGTAGATACTGAAACCCCTGCCAGGTGGGAGAAGCTAACAAAAGTTAACGATGGTGTGCTGCCCACAAGTTTATAGACCCCAGATCAGTTGGACTTGAAGGTTGATGATGCTGACTTCTACTGATCTCACCACCAACCCCTCAGAAGAATATCCATGAGCTGATCATTCCCCCTTTGAACAATTACTATAAAACTTCTCATTATTTTCTCTAAGTTTCTCACATTATTTTGAGGTCATTAGCCAGCTCTGGGCCCCTTTGCCTAGCAAAGTAACAAAGCTCTTCTTTTCTACATCACCCCAAACTCTGTCTCTGAAATTCGATTCAGGACTGGTATACAGAGAAGCCGAGCTTTCAGCATCCTTAGGGCTTGGCAATTTCACTGCTGGGCCAGGGTTCAGTATTTGGTAGGGGGTCCTGCAAGTCACACAGTGGCCAAAACAAAACACATCCCCCATCTCCTGCAAAAACAACAACAACAACAACACAACCAACAACCCAAACACTGTGATTTCAATAAACTTTAGCTTCTGTGATGGCTCCCTATGACCGACAGACTCAAGCTTGAAAACTTTAGATTGAAGGGGCTTTCTGAAAGCCCCTTCCACAACTGGGTCTAGCCCACAATATAGTTTTGTGTCCCAATCTCATGTATTTTTCACATAATTTCCTCTACCTACAAGGCTCTCGTCTTATTTTTCCTCATCTCTCAAGGAATAACTGAAGTACCACCTCCTCCAGGAAGTTTTCCTGACCCCCTGCTCCCCTTTTCAATAAAGTTAGTGGGGTTTTTCTTTTGGTCTATACAGAATCCACATGCATAATTTTATCATCACATTAATACCTGCCTATTGCCACTGCGAGACTGAACCAAACCATTTTTATTTTGTCTCCTAAAAACCTAGCCTTGCTGATCAATTGATGCTACCAGGAGTCAATGTGGAGCAATGCAAAGAGCATTGAATTCAGAGATGGGCAGACCTAAGCTCTAATTCCAGCTGCACAATTTATTTGCTGTAAGTCTCGAACACGTGACTTTGCTTCTTGGGCCTTCCATCTGTAGATGACAATAAAAATTCCTATCATTGAGGATTGGCCTTAAAGAAAATAAACACACCAAGCACCTGGAACTAGAAAGTCCTCAGAAAATGTTAATCACTTGCCCCTCAGCCTCAATTAGTAAATGACTGGGGGTCAGGAACTTGGGGATCTGACTTCTGACTTTGCAATGCATTTGCTAGTGGCCAAACCATCCTTGACTTCCTCTCAGAGACAAAGTTGACAATGGCCACTTCCAGGGCTTCTGTGAGAAGAGGAGGATGATTGGCCCTGGGGTGAGGGGTGATGGAGCCTTTGACCATCCAGAGAAGCTAATGGGGACCCTGTGGATCAGAAGGCCCAGTTAGTGGAGGCTGGCAAGGGCTTAAACAGGGCCTCAGTCCCAAAGAGGCCAGGAGAAGCTGCAGAACAAGGAAGACTGAGGCAGGTCATGAAGGCCCATTTACACAGTAGCCCTGCTTCCCCAGATGTTCCATTTAGCCTAACGAGTCCTATTTTCAATGCACTAGGGATGTGGCTGCTTAAAGGAGCCAGTGGGGAGCCATTTTGCAGTATCTGAGGCCTAGACCTCAGCCCTGGGCCCTCGAGGCCTGCCTTTGCTCCCCAACAACCAGCCCCTGACCACCAACTACATGTACCCCAACTCACTGGTCTCTCTACGGGTAGGTTTGCTAACTCCACCTTGCACACCTGACCCTGTGGGGCAGGTCCAGAAGAAAGATTGCAGGAGATGGTGTGAGGAGGGGATAATGGTTGCCTGTGTCCTGGATAAAGTCACAAGGGATCCAGGGTCTGCAGAGCTCACAAGGGGGCAGCAAAGCCATGAGATGACATGAAGGGACACAATGCCCTCTGTTTCTGGGCCGAGGAAGGGACTTTGGAGATGGCAGCAATGTCCAGAAAAGGATCATGGGCTGGGCCCCTGGCCTCATGCACGCATGTATGCTAGAACACGCACTTGCATCGTGGGAAGGTTTCCATACACACAGGCAAATATGGATGAACACGTGTGTGTAGGCTGTCTGTGGGCGGGTGCTGGAGAATGCAAGCATGCGCAAACACGTCCCCTCTTTCCTGCCTGCTTCCCCGGAAGTCAGCAGGATCTTTTTAGGTCACAAATCTGAGGCTGTCACTATCTTGCTTAAAACATTTTGAAGTGGCTCCTCCTCCCCTGTAAGGATATGTAGTCTGAGAACTCCTCACTGAAGCTAGTAGGTCCCTTTGTGATCCAAATCTGACCTATCTCCCAGTCTAGTCTTTTCGCCTATTTCCCTACCACTTTCTGGGCTTTTCTTGTAATAGCAACGATCAACTTTTTGAGCCCTTGCTAAGCATCTGTCTACAATGTGGGAGACCTGGGTTTGATCCCTGGGTCGGGAAGATCCCCTGGAGAAGGAAATGGCAATCCACTCCAGTACTGTTGCCTGGAAAATCCCATGGACAGAGGAGCCTGGTAGGCTACAGTCCATGGGATCACAAAGAGTCAGACACGACTGAGCTACTTCACATACGTACATGGATTCATCTGACCTTCCTAATAATGTGATGAGGCAAGTATCATCATCCTCATTTTTCAGTTAAGATGATGCAGTCCAGAAAGGTTAAGTAACTCACCCCAGGTCACACAGGACAATTCTATATTCCACGCTGAGTGATCTCAACTCCTCTGGGTGGGGTGTCACAATTTTTTTTCTCCTCTCTGGGTCTTGGGATATGTTTTTTGATCCATCTAGACATCTGCCTTTCTCTTTTTGTCCCTCCCACCCTTTCCCTAGTTAACTCATTTCAGGTGTCAACTTAGTCATCACCTCCTCCAAGGAGATGTTCCTATATTCCTTACAGAGGAAATTTAGGTCCCTTTGACATTTTGCCCATTGTCCTTCCATCATAGGGATTGGGGTCCGTATCTCACTGGACTATAATCATCTTGATTATTTGCCCATCTGCCTACCTAGATTCCGAATTACCTTTACATTTGGCTTGTTTAGTCTTCTCCTCAAGGATAACCCAGGGCCAGTTTGAAGTGGGCTCTGGATAAAGATTTGTTGAGGGAATGGATGAACTGTCCCTTGGATGGGTGCACACCTAGACACAGATCTGTGTGTGAGATAAGTGTGTATAGGTCTCCTCTGGGGCTTCCCTGGTGGCTCCTGGTAAAGAACGCTCCTGTCAATGCAGGAGATGTGGGTTTGATGCCAGCGTCGGGAAGATCCTCTGGAGGAGGAAATGGCAACCCACTTCAGTATTCTTGCCTGGAAAGCCCCATGGACAGAGGAGCCTGGCAGGCTATACTCCATGGAATCACAAAAGAGTCAGACATGATTTAGCAACTAAACAATAAGAAGGTCTCCTCTTAGGATTCTGCCCCTCACCATCCTAGTCAAAAGGAAAAGGCTTTGACATCACCCTGAGCTTAGCAGGCCTATGAGATGTCTCCTGAGCCCAGCGTGGCCCCTGCCTTTCCACCAGGACCCCAAACTCCTCACCCTGATAGTGGATCCTGAAGCCAGCACCCCTGGGGACCCGTGGGCTCTGAAAGTGCAGGAGCAGCCGGTTGGTGGGACTCCGAAGGACCTGTCCTTCACCCAGCATGGAGGAGTTAGCCAGGAGTCGGGGGGCCAGACCTGGAGACCCCCCACCAGCCAGCACCAGAAGTTCCTCCTCCCGAGACAGGTTCAGCATCTGCACCTAAAGAAGCCAGATCCAGATACGCCAGGGCAAGTCAGCGAGGGTGGTAACCCCCTAAGCCCCCCACCCTTTTCCCTGTATGTAACATCACAGTGACACTGGCCAAGTTGTAGAACTCTAGGAGAGTTTGTGAGAGCCTCAGAAATCAGGCTCATCGGAGAAAACAAGTTCTCTGGTTCTTAGGCCAAACCTGCGTGCACCCCTGGGCCCAGAGGAAAGGGTTAGGAGGTTTCACAATAGGGTGCTTAATGCAGTTACCTGGATCTCAATGCCATAGCCAGGGTAGACATGGATACTGTACGTGCAGTCCAGGAGCCCCAAGGTGCGGCTGGCTGCGCTCCCTAAATCTGGGGATTCAACGTGCCCTTCGCCTTCGGAGATGTTGTTATTACACAGAACTAAAGAGACAGAAGCGCCGGGACTGAGAGAATCTCTGCATTCGTGCCCTCCCAGCCAAGCAACTCCGGGGGTCCCCATCCATCATCTCCCCAGCAGCCTTCATAACTTAATCCAATGCTTACTCTCCCACTGGCGCCCAGAACTCCCTTTCCCAACTGTCATAATAGATAAAAACCTAGAACGGCGCTGGTGCATAGTAAGCATAGATCAATGCTAGCCTTTCTGATTACTCTTAAGCAGAAGACCCTCTCCTTTCTGGATCCCTTCTTCCACACATATGCAGCAGCCTCTCCCCCATCCACGCCCTGCTCCTCTCCCATATCCCCCGTCAATCGTCTCACCTGGGCTGGTCACTGTTGTGGTGACAGTTGTCGTGGTGATAATGGTGGTAGTGGTCTCCTCTTCTCCTCCCTCGGGCCCCAGGGGTGGGCCTGGGGAGGCGGGACCGGGAAGGGGCGGGGCTGTGGTTCCTGGGGGCGGGGTCAGCAGCTCTGGCGCGGTGGGGCCTGCCCCCCTACCCCCTTTAGGGGTTACGGCGGTTGTCAGAGGCCCTGTGCCCGGCTCAGTGGCCCGAGGCAGAAAGGGTGCTGCAATAGTCTGGCCGACTGGAGGGGTTGCTAGTGTGGGGTCTGGATCAGATCCTGGGACAGGGCAAGGGAAATCAGGGAAAAGGAGGAGCAAATTGGTGGACCTTGGTTGGGGAGCAGGGCTCAGGGAAACTGAGAGTTCCCCATTGAGACCAAAAGACTTCCCCCACAAGGCACAGATCCCCCCACCTCTCCCTTCCCCACCCCAGCTTCCCACCGCCTCTCAAGCTTTCCACAGCCTGCCCTCCACCCTTTTTCTTCTCTGTGTCCAGGCCCTTCCACTCTGACAGTCTCATTGAGCATCTCTGTCTCTCCATTCAGATCTGGCTCCCTCTCCTGGTTACCCCTTTCTTGTTCCTCTGTCTTTTTCTTTTGCACTCTCTAGAACTCTTGATCTCGGTTTAATATTCTTAGCCCTTTCTGATTTTATGATTCTAAATCTACTAATCCTTGCTTTTCTCTCTCTTTCTGTGTCCCCCCCATCTCTAATTATGGTTCTCTGAGTTTCCATCTGTCTTTCTCTTTGATTGTCTGCTTTTCCGTCTGGCTTTGTTTCTTGATCATTCTGGCTCTCTGTCTACGTCCAGTTTTGATTCTCTTGAACCATCTCTCTGTCTCTCTCTGTATTTTACTGGCCTGGTTGCCCATCTCCCTGAGTTAATGTCCCTCCCTCTGCCTCCCAGCTTCTGCCACTCTGGGGGCCTCACCCGGCAGGTATCCCATCTCTGGGCCCTTCCTCAGCAGGGCCCCATGGAGCAGCTCCGCTAAGACCTCAGAGGCTACTGTGGGGGTCTCACTTCCAGGCTCCGGCAATGCCTCCTCCTCCTTCAGGGGCAGACCTAGGAGATGAAATCATCTGAGCTCTTTCACTGCCCCACACGCCTTCCTTCTCCAGAAAGATCTTTTCCAGAGCTCTTCCTCCCCAGTCACCTGGGCCAGCAGGAGCTCGGAGGGTCCCAGACTGGGCTGAGAGCCAAGACTGGAGGAGGGGCCTCCCCGCTGCCCATCATACCTCCTAGCTCTTTCTCCGTTTTCCACTAGGCCGTGTGGGCCCTCAGTTAGCACCTTGGACAGCGCCAGCGGGGCAGAGAAGCGGCGGGTTGCTACCTTCATTTTCCCCTCAGAGGTGCTCCCCGCAACCCCGGGGCTCTGCGGAGGGTCTGGCAGCACCTCCCAGCCCTTGCTTCTGCAGTGCTTAGCTTTCTCTCTGGGTTTCTGTCTGCAGTGTGGATCTCTCTCTCTCCGCGCTACCTCCCCTCCCCTTCCCTCTCATTCTCTGCAGTCTCTGCCCCCTTCACTGGAGTCTGGCTGGAGGGTCAGAGTGGGGGAGTAAATATCTGGCCTCTGAGCACTGCCTCTGTTCATCTGTCTTTGTCCATACGTCCAAGAATGTTTGTGTGTGCAGTGCCTGGCATCTCTCCCATCACATCCACCTCCCACCCAGGTACCCTGCCTGGTTCTGCCGCCTCCGCAGATCCCCTCCACCCCAGCCGCAGCCCTTCTTCCTGGATTTAACCCCTGAGACGCTGCTAAAAGCTCCCCTCATTCGTTTCCCAACTCCTCAATATATGGGGTTAGGGGCTCCAGGTGCAAGTCAGAAAGCCCTGGCTTTCTGGGTCCGTCAGCTGTGCCCCTCCCCTCCCCCAGGAGCTCAGAAGACGCAGGATGTTCTGAGAAAGAAAGGTATAGAACCCCACCACCACCCAGGGAGACCATTCCCGGGGGCCCACCGCCACACACCCATGTCCTTACCCTGAATCCGGGGACAGCTCAGCAGAAATAGGAAGAGCAGCTGGAGAGGCGGCAGATGCTGGGCCCTGGGAGTCCCCATGGCGACTCACACCAATTTCTCTCCTCTGCGACTCTCCTAAATAATCTAGCTGTCACCTTTCCTCCGTCTCCTTTTATCTTTCTTGTTAATTTTTACCCCCTACTAGCAGTTAGTAAGGGAGACAATTTTTCTGCCCTTTGAGATGGAGAGGTAGAACTAGGTAGGGGGGTCGCCTGGAGCCCACCCCTCCTTGCCCAGTCTCTTCTGTCCTCTGCTGTCGAGTGTGTGGGAGAGGGGGCGCGGCTCCGGCTGCAGGGGGTGGGGCCGAGAAGGGCGAAGGAGCCGGGTCGCCTGGGTTACCCTCTGGCTCAGGCGCCTGGGTCCTCCGGGTTGGCTGGATTCTAAGCTGGGGGAATGGGTCCAGGCAAAACAGGTCCCGGGGACCTAGGGTGGGGTCAAAAATAGGGAGGGTCCCTACTGTGCTCTAGTGGGGCTTGGTGGGGAGGAGAGGAGAAGAGGTTGCAGAACCTGGAGGGAGAGCTGAGGCTCGGGCACTGGAGCTGCGGGAGAGAGAAGCTGAGAAAGGTGTC
>SJYX01023081.1:70709-223046 GCA_006410675.1 Oreotragus oreotragus
TTATTTGGGGGCGGTGGGGGGGGGGAGGGAGGAGGAGGAAGTGCAGATGGAGGAAGGAGGGACCACATGAGCCAGGGTCGTAATCCTCACTCCCGCGGCCTCTAGGGGAAGCGAAGGAAACTCTGGTCCCAGCAGTAATTATACTTCCTCTCCCAACCATTCCAGCATATTTGAAAGCTGAATCTTCTCTTCCTGGGGTGCCCAGGCGGGTAGCGTAGCTGGATTCGCGCTTGCTCAGCCTCCCAGTATGCCCCCGGCTTACTTCCAGACCCTTTCAGAGGAGCTCATGTGGAATGGGCTTTCCCTTCCTCCAGAAGAATGACAGGTTCCTACGTTTGTGAGAAGTCTAAGGGGAGACAGGGTGGGACCTGGGGAGGGGAGACCCTGCCCCCCTCACCCTCTTCTAACGTACAGCAGGACCCCAGCCAGCTGTCTGGCGGCTTCAACTTTGATTTTTTTTTTTTTCTCCTGATCTCCTCACACGAGGCCTCCGGAGCGCCCTTTTCAGCACCACCAGAAAGGACAGCTCTTCTCGGCCCCGCCCGAGCTGGCGGCGGGCGATTGGCTGCGGCCACCTTCAGTATTAATCTGGCTCCCGCCGGGGGCTGGCTCTCGTGAAGGCGAAGGGGGAGGTGGAGTAACAGGCCGACTGGTCTGGGAATCGGCTGACCCATCGACAGGCCGCAGCATCCCAGTCCGCAGACCGCGAGCGCCGGCCTTGTCGATCTGTCCTCGCCCTCGCCCCGCCCCTTAGCTTGCCACACCCCTCTCAGGCCCCGCCCTTTCTTTTCGCATTGCGGGGCGCTGGAGTTTGGCGCTGTGCCCCCGGCGCCCCACGTGGCAGCCCGTAGGGGCCGGGGAAGGCAAATCTAGAGACGGACCCCTCCCCCAGACCCCCGACCCCAACCCGGCTGAGTTGCGGTTGCCACTGGGCGAGGGCGGGGGTCGCCAAGCTGAGAGGACTGTGGGGAGGGGTGACGTCAGGGTGAGTGGGAGCCAAGAAAGGAGCGAGTAGGAGAGAGGTGGGGAGGGGGTAGCGGGAGAGAGAGAGAGAAGCCGTGGGTCGGGTCGAATGAGAAGCGAGGGCAGGCAGGAGAGAAGGGGGAGGAAGGAGAGAGAAGTCGCTGCAGAGGACGGCTGACTGCGTTCCCTTCCTGGGGCTGCGGGTCCAAGTGGGGTAGGAAGTGTTGTCTGGGGAAGCTGGAAGGAAAGCGGGCAGGGGGAGGAAAAGAGGGAGCGAACAGAGGTGGGGTGGGGACGGTGGTGGAGGAGGAGAGAGGAAAGGAGAAGGGGAGAAAGGAGAGACTGACCGGAGAGAGGAAACTGCCGGAAGGAGAAATAAGAGGAGGAAAGAGGCAAAACAGAAAGAAGAGAGTTGGAAGGAGAAAGAAGTAGAGAAGAAAGAGAGAGGGAGAAGGAGAGAAAAGAAAGGTTAGAGGTACGTGAAGGGAGGGAGAAAGGAGGAGGTACACGGTGGCAACAGGACCTCAGAAGGACAGAGAATCAAGAGTAGGAATGTGGCGAGGAAGCAGTGCAGGGGGTAGCCAGGGAGCAGCCATGGAGGGAACCGGTGGAGAACTGGGGGGACAGGGGAACTGGGGTCTGGAGGATGCCCCAGGCCTCTTGGCCAGGGCCTCCCTGCCCATCATGCCTGCATGGCCATTGCCTCTGGCCTCTTCTGCCCTTACCCTGCTCCTTGGAGCCCTCACTTCCCTTTTCCTCTGGTATTGCTACCGCCTGGGCTCCCAAGACATGCAGGCCCTGGGGGCTGGAAGTCAGGCTGGGGATGTCAGTGGTAGGCCTGGAGGGTGCTCTGAAGCGGGCAGGCCAAGTCCAGGCCGCTCTGGAGAGTCTGGAGAAGGACCCAGGACGGAAGGCCTAATGAGCCGTCGCCTTCGGGCCTATGCCAGGCGCTACTCTTGGGCAGGGATGGGTAGGGTGAGGCGGGCAGCTCAGGGTGCCCCCAGCCCAGGGGGAGGGCCAGGGGTCCTGGGCATCCAGCGCCCAGGCCTGCTTTTCCTGCCAGACTTGCCCTCTGCCCCTTTCGTGCCCCGGGAGGCCCAGAGGCACGATGTGGAGCTCCTGGAGAGCAGCTTCCCAGCTATCCTGCGGGACTTTGGGGCTGTGAGCTGGGACTTCTCAGGGACGACTCCTCCGCCTCGGGGCTGGTCCCCACCCCTGGCCCCTGGGTGCTACCAGCTCCTGCTATACCAAGCAGGCCGCTGCCAACCCAGCAACTGCCGCCGGTGCCCAGGGGCCTATCGGGCACTGAGGGGGCTGCGAAGCTTTATGAGTGCCAACACCTTCGGCAATGCTGGCTTCTCCGTCCTCCTGCCTGGCGCCCGGCTTGATGGCCGCTGTGGGCCCACCAATGCCCGCGTCAGATGTCATCTGGGTAAGTGGATGCTGCTTACAGACCACCTCCTTGCCTCCACGATTTCCCCTCCAGACTCTCTCCTCTGCCATCATAGCTTTCTACACTGATTCTGATCATGCCTTTCTTCTCAGAAATCTTCCATGACTCCCTATTACCTACAGCAGTATTTTCTGAGTTTCAGTGATCAGAAAGCCATCTTCACAAGGTTCCCACAGTCATTTACCACCTGTCCTGTTTCTTCATATTGACTCCCCCTCATGTTTTGTTTTACTTATTAGAAGGCATCTGTATAGAACAATGATGATCAGTATTACTTGCCCTAAATAGAAGTTATTCATAAGACAAGTTTAAACTTAAAAAAAAAAAAAAAAAAAAGCTTGAAAACGTATAGCAAAATATTCTAGTCTGAGACTGAAGCCTACATTCTCCTCCTTTATTTTTTTTATTTTTTCATTCTCCTCCTTTAAAAAGGAGCAATGTTGGGAATTCCCCAGCAGTCTAGTGGTTGTAAATGTTGCTAAGTTGTGTCCGAGTCTTGCGACCTCGTGGACTGTAGCCTGCCAGGCTCTTCTGTCAATGGGGTTTCCCAGGCAAGAACACTGGAGTGGGTTGCCGTTTCCTTTTCCAGGGAATAAAACCCAGGGGTAAAACCCATGTCTGACCCAGGGGTAAAACTCATGTCTCCTGCATTGGCAGGCAGAATCTTTACCAATGAGCCACCAGGGACTTTGTATTTTCACTGCTGAGGGCCTGGTTTCGATCCCTGGTCAAGGACTAAAATCCCACAAGCCACATGGTGCAGTCCAAAATAAAAAAAATAAAAAGCAGCAATATTAGTAGGGGTGTTAAAGTTGTGGTATCATCAAACTGAGATTTTCTTTTCAATGTTTTAACGGTTGAAAGAAAATGAGGAGAAAAAAAACAATCTCCCATTTTCTGACTGATAAGTTGTTTAATGCTATGACCTCGTTCTGCCTACTCCTGTGCTACCAGTTGAATGTGTTCTATACTTTAAAGCACACTGGCTCTGAAGAGCCTGGATCAAGTTCAGCTCTTTTCTCTCTTCTCCCACCTGTTCCCTTCTTTCCCTTCCCTTCCACCATGACCTAAATTATGAAGGCCTTCTGGCTGGTCCTGGCAGATGCCACATGCATGCTCTTAATCTAGGATGTCTTTCCCCCTTTACCACCTCCTGGAAAACTCTTAATTAGCCTTCACAATTCACACTTTCAAATGTCACACCTCCTCCAGGATGTCCTCCTATTCCCCATTATTTGAGTTGGCTCCTCAGTTTTCTGCACCCCACTGTGTGGTCCTCGGCAGGATGGAGCCCTTTGGTTTATACTTTTTGGGGAGAGAGGACCTAACACAAGAGAGGGTTCTTGAGTTAAACTGACAGAAGCCCAAGAAGGGAGGCTGGTTCCTTTAGAAACCCTTCCCTTTTCTCTAAAACAGAACAGATTGCACTTTGCACTGTTTCCCATCTTCTAGCATTTCCTCTCATCCACTACTGTATTGTAATTTTACACAGGTCACCTTCTAGAGAGCTAGGGAACACCATTTGTCGTTGTGTTGTCCAGTTGCTAAGTCGTGTCCGACTCTGCGACCCCACGGACTACAGCCTGCCAGGCTCCCCTGTCTTTCACTGTCTCCCAGAGTTTCCTCAAATTCATGTCCATTGAGCCAGTGATGCTATTTAACCATCTCATCCTCTGCTACCCCCTTCTCCTTTTGCCTTTAATCTTTCCCAGCATCATGGTCTTTTCCAGTGAGTCAGCTCTTTGCATCAGGTGGTCATAAAACCATAGAACCTGGCATGCAAAATTCTCAGATTCTGTTTTTTGACTCAAGGGGGTTGGCCTCTTCAACGGAGGCAGGAATTTGGTCTGCATCTCTTTCTACAGGCCTGAAAATTCCCCCTGGTTGTGAGCTGGTGGTCGGGGGCGAGCCCCAGTGCTGGGCTGAGGGACACTGTCTTCTGGTGGATGACTCCTTCCTATACACAGTGGCTCATAATGGTAATGGGGCTCCCATTCTGCCAGGAGGGATGAGGGACTGGTGTGAAGGGGATTAGACTTATAGAGGCTACAGAACTGGACCCAGCTGGCTTCCTGTCCTACACCACTATTTCCCAGTTGCATGACCTTGAACAAGTCACATGATTCCTCCAATCACCTGAAAAACAGGGCAACACCCTTCTTTGTCAGGTGACTGTAAGGATTAAATAAACTAATGGAGGTGCACAGCCAAGTGGTTCATGGCACCAGACCCTCGACCTGACCACCTGGGTTCCTGTCCTCCCTCTGGCACTTACTAGCAGTGTGACCTCAGGCAAGTTACCTAACCTCTTTGTGCCTCAGTTACTTTGTATAAAATGGGAATGCTTATGGTACTATCTCCTAGTTTGTTTTGATGATTAAGAGCTAATACACGTAAGGAATTAGAACAGTGACTGGCACTTCTTTGCATAGTGTCTGCCTTGCTGAGTATTTGGTAAGTACTTAATGTCAGCTGCTCTGCTGTCTCCACCCCACGTGCCCTAGGCTCTCCCGAAGATGGGCCTCGAGTGGTCTTCATCGTGGACCTCTGGCATCCCAATGTGGCTGGGGCCGAACGCCAGGCCCTCGACTTTGTCTTCGCACCAGACCCTTGAAGGAAGATGCTCCTTTCAGACATCTGGGCTGGAGAGAGGCTTCACTCAGGGATGGCTTGAGTGGTAGCCAAGATCGCCTCTCCACTGCAGGGGGTGGGGTGGGGCTGAGGGTGGGAATTGGCCAGCACACACTGAAATATAGATTTTAAATCCTCTCCTGACTACTTTCTATCCAGCTGCCAGCCCAGGGAAAGGCTGGGGGCAAAGGTCTGTTATCCAGGTGTCTCCCTAAAGAAGCCATCTCCCCGGGAGCCAGCACCAGACCCTCAACTTGACTTTATTCCAATAATTTAATAGAAAATTAAAATAATAAATAATATGAAACAAATTGGGAAGATGCTGAGCTGGTGCAGCCCCAGATCAGCCTAGTATTAGGAAGCAGGGAGGGTGGCGGGGAGGGGGAGGGAGCAAACAAGCCTGCGCAATGGTGAGGCGGCGGCTCAGAACGCGGTGGGTGTTATTACGGGCTGGCTTGACACTTTGGCATGTTAAGATGTACTAAAAAAAGAGAAAGGGAATTCTAAATCCTTCTAAACCGGCTGGTGAGGGGAGAGGGCAGGACAAGGATGGGGATGAAGGATGGAACATAGGCCTTCTGAAGGCCTCTGAGGGGAGGGGCTGGAATGTACCGTGTGGTTAGCAATGAGGTGGGAATGGATGGAAAAGGGCCAAAGTGAACTGTACCATGTGATGAAGGGACGGAAGGGAGACCCACGACTTGGCCAGCAAAGCCGGGGCAAAGATCTGGGAAGGGGAGGAGGAAAAGAGAGAGGGACTTGGGTCCCAGTGGCTAGAGGAAAATTCAGAGCAAAATTCAGTCCTTGAAGACAATCTGTTGGCCGTGAGGACGCTCATCGTGGGTGATGTGGCGTCGGACGTGGATCCTGCGGACACGGTGCTCTCGGTTCTCCTCATCCTCCCCTCGGCTGGCCCCACCACCTCCAGCTGCACCCCCTGTGGCCTCCAGGAGGGCTGGGTCTGGGCCTCGGGGAGTCTCGTAGATCAGGATGTTCAGGGTCTCCTCAAAGATCCGGGCTTCTGGGAATTCCACCTGCAAAAGGCCAGCGACCCCCAGCTCCCTCCTTCTGGCCTGACTATACAGCCATCCCCTCCCCCAGGCTGCTCTTGCATTGGCTAGCCTGTGCAGCTGCCTAGCCTCCACAGTCACAGGTTCCTTGAGCCTGGACTGTCCTCTTTGCAATGTCTTTACTCAGCAAAGTCATGCTTATGCTGTGAAGTCCAGCTCTGAGGTCAGGCAGAGTTATCTGCTTTGTCCTTTGTTGCTAGGTCTCTCTCTTTTTTTTTTTTCCTCATTTGACAAATATTTACTGAGTGACTCCACAGTACCAGGCATTACTCGAGGCACTGGGGAATATAGCCGTGAATAAAACAGGCAAACTTCCTGTCCGCAGGAAGTTCACATTCTAGGATGAGGACCCAGACATACATGTAATAAGATATAAAATGTCAGATGATGATAAATGTTATGGAAAAGTTATAGCAGGAAAAGGGGAGGAATGTTACCACTTTAAAGACAGAGCTCAGAGAAGGCCTCACTGAGGTGACATTTGGCCAACAGCCAAAGGAAGGGAGGGAAGGAACCAGACGGAGAACTAGAGAAAGTTCAGTCTGAAAAGAGAACAGCAAGTCTAAGAATTCCGGGGCAGGAGTGTGCTTAGTGTATCTTTAGATCAGCAGCAAGGCCAAGCAATGAGGCAGAGTGAAGAAGAGTAGAAAGGGATGAAGAAGTAGCTAAGGGTTCCCTTTGTGACTTGGAGGGATATAAACAACAAAACTTTAACGAGCTGCATTCTCATTACTGGTTTAACTTCCTGTCTTCCCAACTACAGAGGAAGCTACTTGGAAACTGGGTTATTCATTCATTCATGCATTCAATAAATGTTTCCTAGCTTCTGTAGTGTGATAAAAGCCTGGCTAGTGCTAGAGAGATAGGGGGAAAAAGATATAGCTCTGCTCTCAAGAAGCTAACCCCTTGCTGCTGAAGTAAACACCCTCCACAGTCCCATCCCCAGCAAACTACAATCAAGACTGTGTTTAGCTGCGAGGGGGGTAGGACCAACTTTTCTGGGGTGGTTGTCTTGAAAATTCTTGGGCTAAGTTGTCCCAAAGAAAGTGATGCTTGGCTTAGGTCTTAAAGATTAAGCACAAGCAGACAGGAATGAGGAAATATAATCCTAAGAAGGAATGGTGTGTGCAAAGACTGTGAGGTGTGAAGTAGCACTGGGTGCTTAGAGACTTCCAAGATCTCCTGTGTATCTGAGGAACACCCTTCTTGTCAAGGTCAGAGGGACCAGGGTGATAAGATCTTCAGGGACAGATGTCATGACAGAGGGCTTGTTTTTTACTCAGCATCTCATTTACCTTGGTTTCAAACCTCTTGCAGTGCTTAGAAAGTCTCTGATGATGGTTGCCATGGAAATAACTCAAGGCCTACAATCTCAGTGTGTTCCAAATACTTGAAGTTTTAAGAAGCTACTCTGGGTCATTAGATCCTTCTGAGTCTAATGACAGGTACGGTCTTTCTACACAGAAAAATGCACACACAAAACCCCAAACCACATATTCTTTCAAGATAGCCTTGAAACTCAACTGGCCTACATGAAGAATCCCATTCTAATCCAACACCCTCCTTTCACAGATAGAGAAGCAGAGACCCACAGAAAGTTAAGATGACTTACCCAAGGTTACAGAGCTATGACCCCCAAAACTTGAAACTCCAGCTCCTGACTCCCACTGTTGGAATTCCCAGGCCTGACTGGATGAGTTGCCTCTGTCCAGGGTGCTGATCCTGGCCACCGCCACAGCCCTCCCTGACCAGGCCCCGAATCCCATCTGACCTTGGTCTGCTTCTTCTCCGTGGCATAGACAATGGAGGTGCAGCACACCTCGGCGATTTTGCGGCCCTGCCCGTAGAAAGACCAGCAGCAGATCTCGTCCCCCAGAACATCCTTGAGGAAAAGCAGCCGCCCGTGGAAGCGCAGGGCCAGTTTGTCAAACAGCTCGATGTTCTTAAGTAGGTTGTCGTCTGAAGTGCTGAGGAACCAGGGGGGCCAGAAGGCCTCAGCATGATGGGCTTCCTTCTCTCTGTTCTGCAACCCACCCCCCTTACCTCAGCTTTAGGGGCCCTGAGATCCAGCACTCTAGTCCTGCCTAGGAGGTTGGTGCCCAGCAGGCCTTGGAAAGGAAGCAGCATTTGTTCACCAAGTTCCAGCACAGCAGAGGGATCTACCCGTGCAGGTTCCAGAGACAAGTGGCCTCACCAGACATTCTCGCTCCACCCCCTTTTAACTGAGTGACACTGAGCAAATTACTTCACCTCTTGCTCCCTCAACTGCCTCATCTGTAAAATGGAGATCACAACAATAACTACTTCCAACAACTGTGAAATGTGAGTAAATATATGTAAAGCGCTTAGAGCCATGCCTCTTACAAAGCAAGCACTTAGGAAATGCTACTCATTATCATCTAATCCTCATTGGGACCCTAGTTTACTGATAAAACTGAAGCTCAAAAAAAAAAAAAAAAAACCAAAAAAAAACCCAACCCAAAACCTGAAGCTCACAAATGAAAATGACCACTCCAAAGTCCCCAGGGGATAAGTGGCAAAGCTGGAATTTGCCTTCAGGCAGGATTCTTTCCACACCCCATGTGGCCATAACCCTCCCTGTGGGTTATGCTGGAGGCCAGGGTTCCACCCACTGCACTTCCCCACCTCCGAGGGGGTCACCTGGTGTAGGAGTACTTGTTGTTACTGCGGTTGTGCAGGAGCTTCACCACGGGCTGTTGGGGAAAAGAGGGTGGAGAAGGGTGGGGGTCAGGCTGCCGGGACAGGCACCCAGCCTCCACCCTACAGGGCTGAGGGGCCTCACCTTGGAGGTGCTGGCCAGGAGCTGCTGCTCCTCCCGGGGAGATGTCACCGTGGGGATGAGGCACAGCGGGGACACGTTCTCCCTTTTTTGCTGGAGAAGAAGCGGAAGGTGATTAACAGCACAACCAAAGGTCACTCGCTTCCTTAAGAGCTTTCCAACACTACTTGTTGCCTCTGGGGAACTCTCCCCTGCCTGCCAGGCTGAGCCCCGCCTGCTCCTTTCTGCATCCAGCTTGTGCCCCCTTTGCTGCTGC
Organism: Oreotragus oreotragus; assembly: GCA_006410675.1. Taxonomy (NCBI): domain Eukaryota; kingdom Metazoa; phylum Chordata; class Mammalia; order Artiodactyla; family Bovidae; genus Oreotragus; species Oreotragus oreotragus. The sequence goes on from SJYX01023081.1 coordinate 79,883, forward strand.
CACTTCCAGCAATGGCCAGCATGCAGTTGTCTGCATGGCTGGCCCCTTCATGCCATTCAGATATCAATGCAACTAGTGCCCCTAGGAGGGTACCAGTCCTCCTCCCTGGGCTCCTTGGCTAAGTAGCCCCTTCTCCTTCTTCCTTTTCACACTCTCCATTCACTTTCTTCATGGCACTCAGGTCCTCACATTTTCTCATTTTTTGGTATATTTGCTCATAGCCTCTTTCTAGAGAATAAGTACCTAGTACACAGTAGATGCTCAATAAATATTTGTTGAATGAATGAACTAGGCTGGGTGGGAGGTTGGAGGGAGAATTAGAGCCAGACACAGAGGTTTCTTTTCTCTTCTCTGCCTTTGAGAATCCTCCTGCCAAAACCCCTCTCACCTCCCCCAACCTAAAAACTAGGTGTGCGATTCTAATACAAATTCCAGAATTTTTTTTTAAGAAACACCTAAGACTTCTCTAAAATTAACATGGAAGAACAATTCTACTATTACTCAGGTCAATTTTTAAAGAGTCAAGAAAGAGATTGACCCTGCCAGATATTAAAATATCTTACAAAGCCACAATAATGAAAACAGTGTAGGTCTTGTGTGGAAACAAAAACAATGAAATACAATAGAGAACTTGGAAACAGACTGATATATCTATATATATATATAAAATGAGAACTGACATTTACAGAGAGAACATCGTAAATCAGTGAGGGCAAGTGTGTATTAGTTATTGCTGTGTAACACTGCTCCGAAACCAAATAGCTTAAATCAACAAGTACTTGTTATCCATTTCTGTGGGTCAGGAATTCAGGAATGGCTTAGCTGAATGCTTTGGGCACGGGGTCTCTCATGAGGTTACAGTCAAGTCAGCTGGGGTTGCAGTAATCTGAGGCTGTCTTCATCTGGAGGATTTGTTTTTCACAAAGCTTACTCATATGGCTGGCAAGTTCCTGCTGGCTATTGGCATGAAATATTTGATCCCTGTCATTCGGACCTCTGTGATGGGTTACTTGAGTGTCCTCAATATGGCTGCTGGCTTCTCCAGAGCAAATAATCCAAAAGAGAGCAAAGTAGAGGCCTTTTTTTTTTTTTTTTTTTTTTTTAAATCTGGCTGCATTGCTCTTAGTTGCAGCATGTGGGATCTTTCATTCTGGCACACAGGCTCAGGAGCTGTGGCACTTGGGTTCAGTAGCTGCCCTGCAGCATGTGAGATCTTAGTTCCCTGACCAGGGATTGAACCTTGTTCCCTGCATTCCAAGGCAGATTCTTAACCACTGGGTCACCAGAGAAGTCCCCTCACAGTCTTTTATGATATGGTTTTGTTAGCCCTATTCAATGTGGAAGGGAACGACACAAGGGAATGAATGCTAGGGAATAAGAATCACTGAGGATTGCCTTGGAGGACGACTCCACAATCCATCTTTTGGCCCCCATAGATTCAAATCCCTCCCATATGCAAAACATACTCACCATCTCTTCCTAAGATTGCCCCAAAGTCCCATTCCATTACAGTGCTGATGCACAGAAATTGGTGATTCTTCTTTATATGGCTCTTGGTTCTGACCTGAATCATCCTTCCTTTTCCATGAAAGACAATCCATGTTTGCAGCTCCATAGTTAATTTTTTTAACTTTTTCTTGTATATTGGAGTATAGGCAATTAACAATGTTGTGATCATTTCAGTGCAGCTCTATAGTTTCTTTAGCCTGCTTTTTGCCCATACAACTTTTGGAGGTCCAAAGGTTTCTTTTCCTCTTGTATTGTCTCTGTCCCTTTAAGTCTAAGCTGGCAGTGTTTCTGCCAATATAATTCCCTTAAAAACTTAATGGAGGTCTTGTGACTCATTGGAAAAGACCGTGATGCTGGGAAAGATTGAAGGCAGGAGAAGAAGGGGACAACAGAGGATGAGATGACCAGATGGCATCACCAACTCGATGGACATGAGTTTGAGCAAGCTCCTGGAGTTGGTGATAGACAGGGCAGCTTGGTGTGCTGCAGTCCATGGGGTCACAAAGAGTCGGACACAACTGAGTGACTGATCTGTGAGTCCGGGGTTCAGTTCATTAGACAAAAACCACACCCACACAACTTTGTGAGATGAGCTTTTCTCTACTTTGAGCTTATGCTGAGACTGCTGCCTGACAATAGCTTCTTAGAAGAGCTATCATTTGAATGAATGATTCTGAGGCATCTTCTTGGATATTCTTAGGTTTTTTAACAAAGGATTTTACAGTCGTATCCTCAGCTTCATCTTTCAATTCAGTTCAGTTCAGTCGGTCAGTCGTGTCTGACTCTTTGCATCCCCATGAATCGCAGCACGCCAGGCCTCCCTGTCCATCACCAACTCCCAGAGTTCATCCAGACTCACGTTCATCGAGTCCGTGATGCCATCCAGCCATCTCATCCTCTGTCGTCCCCTTCTCCTCCTGCCCCCAATCCCTCCCAGCATCAGAGTCTTTTCCAATGAGTCAACTCGTCGCATGAGGTGGCCAGAGTACTGGAGTTTCAGCTTTAGCATCATTCCTTCCAAAGAAATCTAAGGGCTGATCTTCAGAATGGACTGGTTGGATCTCCTTGCAGTCTAAGGGACTCTTAAGCGTCTTCTCCAACACCACAGTTCAAAAGCATCAATTCTTCAGTGCTCAGCTTTCTTCACAGTCAAACTCTCACATCCATATATGACTACTGGAAAAACCATAGCCTTGACTAGATGGACCTTTGTTGGTAAAGTAATGTCTCTGCTTTTCAATATACTATCTAGGTTGGTTCTTCCAAGGAGTAAGCGTCTTTTCATGGCTGCAATCACCATCTGCAGTGATTTTGGAGCCCCCCAAAATAAAGTCTGGCACTGTTTCCACTGTTTCCCCATCTATTTCCCATGAAGCGATTGCTTCATCTTTAGACCATATCATATTAAGAATGCCCTGTATTTTTTCTTTGCCTGGAAGCCATTTGTTAATTTTAACATCAGTTGTTATTTGAAAGGCTGGGAATGTTCAAGCACCACTCCCCACCCCCCACCCCAAATTATTGGCTCCTTTGTGTTCAGTCTCCTTCTGCTTACCCTCTCTTTTGTTCTAGTATAAGCAACAAGAAACCTGTGGCACCTAACATTCTGTCTGGAAATTTCTTTGCTAGATCACCCAGTTCATTAGGTATGTTTTCTACTTTCTATTAATATATTATCATCAGAGACAGTGTTGCTACTTCTGCCACTACATAAGGAGGATCCCCTTTCCACCACTTTCCAGGAAACACATTCCACACTGCAGCCTCCTCAAAGGTCATCAGACTTTTATGAATACTCTAAAGATTTTAGGCTTTTCTTAATACTCTTCTCAAAGTCCTTCCAATTTCTGCCTGCTCTGCAGTTCTAAAGCCACTCCTACATTTTAGGTTTCGTTTTGGCAGAATTGCATTCCAGATACCACAATCTGTTATCTGTTGCTAGGTAATAAATTAGTACAAACTTAGCGGCTTAAAACAATAAACATTTATTATCTCACAGTTTCTGTGGGTTGGGAACTTGAGCTGGGCTTAGTTAGGTGGTCCTGGCCCAGGGTCTCTCGTAAAGTTTGAGTCCATTGTTGACCAGGGTTGTAGTTATCTAAAAACTTGAATGGGCCTAGAGGTTCCAATTCTGGGATAGTTCAACCATTTGGCTGAGAGTTTGTGCAGGCCATGAGCAGGAGGCTTCAGTTCCTCACCAGGTGGATATCTCCCTACGGCTGCTTGAATATGCTCACAAGGCATCTGGCTTCCCCACAGTGAGTGATCTGAGAGAGGCAGAAGCTGATATGTCTTTTATGACCTAGCTTTAGAAGTCACACACTATCACCTCTGTAATCTCCAACTGGTTACACAGGTCAGCCCTATCCAGTGCGGGAAGGGACTGAACAAGAACCTGAATAAAAGCAATAGGCAAGAAAAATTGCTGGTGGCTCTCTCGGACACTGGCTACCACAGATTGTGTAGTAGATGGCACTGTCTCCTCCACGGAGGACAAAAAAGTTAAATCCCTTCATAATTCACATTACTACAGTGAATTCCATATACAAAAGATAAAACTATAAAGCTAATAAAAAATATAGAATAAACTTAAGATCCTAAAAGGATCTTGTGGGCGGCTGGGGGAAGAGGAATTTGAATATATTAAACTCAAGAGTCTCTCCAGTTGACAATGAAAAGCATTTTATAAATAATTCCATGTTGAATGAATTATAATTATTCTACAACACTAATGAAATTATTGATTCTGGTGAGAATTAACAATTGTGTGGCTGATAGATAACTGCCATTCATAAAGTACCTGAATTACTTTATAGTTGGCAACAAAGGAATCGAACTACAATGAAGGATCAAACCATCACCACCTGAATCTAGTGGCCAATTCTGAGCATCAATAATGATGGGTCATACTAACAATCCTATAGGTCTTTATATAACACAGTATGAAATATGCAACATTACTTAAAATGTTTTCTAATCAAAAATTTTCAGATCAAGCCTTTGAATCTACCATCTAGTTTAGAGAAACTCAAGAAGCAACAAAGGAATCGAACTACAATGAAGGATCAAACCATCACCACCTGAATCTAGTGGCCAATTCTGAGCATCAATAATGATGGGTCATACTAACAATCCTATAGGTCTTTATATAACACAGTATGAAATATGCAACATTACTTAAAATGTTTTCTAATCAAAAATTTTCAGATCAAGCCTTTGAATCTACCATCTAGTTTAGAGAAACTCAAGATAGGATGAGGGTTAACAAACCAAATCAGGCAAATCTGGAAAGTAGGTCATTGTGCAGGACAACTGGTGGTCAGTATTATGAGAAAAGAAGAACTGCTTTGGGTTGGAAGAAAAACATAATAACCACATGTAATGAATGCAAGGATCTAGACTGGATTGGTTTAGATGTGAACCAGCTATGACAGACATTTCTGGAACAAATGGAGAAATTTGTACATGCCCTTGATGTTAGATAAAATTTCACTGACATGGAAAGACGGCAATTATTAACAAACAAAAAAAGCAGATTACAAAGCGGTACATACACCATAATCATATTTTGACAAACACACTCACACAGGAAAAGACCTGGAAGAGTATTTGGTGCTTTTATTTTATTTTTTTTATCTGTGTTTTCTAAATTTCTACAATACTTATATATGCTTTAAAAATAATAAATGGTTATGTATAATTTTTTAAACAATCAACAATTTCTGTTCGACAACAGACATCACAGACAGATGACATTCTAAGTGAAATGATTGGCAACATCTAAAACTGACTAGAAATTATTATCTGAAACAGACTTTCTCAACTGGGGTTCCTTATTGAATATCAAAACCCAGCAAATAATCTAAGTAACTATTTTCTCAACTCTTCTGAAAATGTCAGATAAATAGTACCATTCTATATGCACAGGAGAAGATAATTTATTATGTAAAGTATATGCCCTAGAATAATAGGGCTTAATTCTCTCTAGGAACTAAACTTTGTAAGAATCTCCAGCAAAGAAACAAGAAAAAGGAAATTCAATAGAAAAATTGGTAAAGAATAAGACTTGGCAACTCACAGAAGGGGAAACCAAAAACGCTAGTGAATATATGAAAAGATGCTTAATCTACTTAGTAATCAGAAGCATGCATATTAAAATTAGATCACTCTATACCAATCAGATGGACAAAATTAGAATGCTGGGTGATGCCATGAGCTGTTGAAGATATGCAGAAATGGGATTCCTTATGCACTGCTCATCAACAATATAAAGTGCTACAGCCATTCGGGAGAGTAATCAGATGATACTTGCTGAAATTCATCTGTATGTGTCCTGTGGCCCAGCAATTCCAATCCCAGCTACAATCATGGGAAACATTGGTCCGGGACCCACGAGGGCACAGGTACAAAGATGCTCATTGTGGCATCGTCTGTGGGGGCAGGAAGCAGGAGGCAATCTAGGTCTCCAATCTCAGAGGAATGTATAAACAAAATATTACGAATGCACATCAGATTCCTGTGCAGCAGTTAGAAGCAAAGAACTAAATGTATGTACAGCAGCATGAACGGAACTTGGAAAAAGTGCTGAATTAAGAAACAGAACACACAATCCATAGCTCAAAGCCATTTATGGAAATTTTAAATGCTTATGTATACAAAGCAACACTTTATAGGTTTTCAAGGGTACAAACATAATCCAAGCAAACATATTAAAACATTAGAACTGGAGGGGTACTTATGCGGACAAGGGAAGTGGGCAGGGGATCGGGAATGAAGGAAAAATGAAAAGGGAAAAGATCTGCAGAAACTAAAGATGTTTAAGTACACACTGAGGAGTATGATGAACTCAAAACTCTGAACCTGAATCTTAAAAACAAAACCCCAAACCTCCAAACACACACACATATTCTAGCTGAGTGGGTTGGGGATGGAACAGCCTTGAGAAAACTTTGAAAGAAGGCAACTGGAGCACAGAAGAAAAAGTACTGTACTTGGGAGTCAGATAAACTGGGGCTGACTTGGAGCTCTGCTGCTTAAACAGTTCTTTGACTCTGGATATATCCCCAGCTTCCCTCATGTTTCTTTTTGTCAAACAAATGTGCAAGGAGGTAACAGACCCTAACCACAGTGGATATGAGATAACATTAGATACATGTAAAGCTACCAAACAGGAATGCACTTCCAAAATCATCTAGTTTAATGTTTTTTCAACTGCAAGTGGTAACTCATAATGGCCATGAAATAAATTTAATGGGTCGCAAATAGCATTAGAAAGAAAGAAAACATAATATATCAGAGTGTATTTCACTAAAAGTATCATTTTATAGAATTCTTACTTCTGTTACATAAGTGAGTGAAAGTCACTCAGTCATGTCCAACTCTTTGCGACCCCCTGTACTATATAGTCCATGGGATTCTCCAGGCCAGAATACTGGAGTGGGTAGCCTTTCCCTTCTCCAGGGGATCTTCCCAACCCAGGGATTGAACCCAGGTCTCCTGCATTGCAGGTGGATTCTTTACCAGCTGAGCCACCTGGGAAGCCCTCAGTTATATAAAGATGAATATAAAAATGCATTTTTCTCTATGAGATGCAGTCAAAAAACTTGAAAAACAAACACAGCTATTGCCCAAAGGAATTTTATATTTTTGGATTTCAAGGACTAATAAGTATTCCCCAAGACAAGAGAAAGTTGTTCATAGTTGCCACTTTTTAATACATAAAGGGCATAAAAAAGAAACTCTTATAAGCTATTAATATTATATCATAAAAAAAGGACACTTTTAACATTGTAAAAAATAGAACAGAATAAAAGGTTCTGTGAAACTCACTACATCGCACATATTTTTCCCATTTCCTTATCTTCTGGAACATGAGAACAGAATGCCAGAGGCAGGAATTGACTCACTCAAGGTCACTCAGTCAGCAGTAGGGGAGGTGACATTAACCCATATCTCCTGGCTGTCCTTTCCAACCTCTTTTTCCTCAGAATTCTAAGAGATCCCCAGAAGAGAAGCCCAGCAGATGGGGCTCTGGAACTCCCAACCCTGTTTTATCAGGAGGGGCTGCTTCTACAGTATTTCATTGCTAGAAAAAAAAGTTACTTAAAGGCATGTAAGTGATGGAATGATGCCTCCCAGGTTAGGACCAGATCATGGAGGTCATTACATTACAATTTCAATTTAGAATTTTTTTTTTTTAACTTAATGAGACAAAGGCATTACTTGGGATTGCTGAGCAAAGCAAAGAATAAATTGGGATTGTGTTTAAGGATCATTATTGCGGTGGCAGTGTAACAGTTCGACTGGCTGGGTAGAAACAGCAAGATGCAGAGAAAGAAGTCATTCAAACAACGCAGCAGTCTTGGCATGAGGTGGTGGTGGGATAGCAGAAATGCAGAGGACCCCTGAAATCGCTGGGGTCACGGCCAGTCAGAGTCAGGCCAGAGGCAACATTCCAGTCACTGTGCCATATTTCCTTTTGTTTTTCTTTAATATCTTAACAGCTAACTGCTTGGGCAGCTCTCCCAGGGACACAGGCATCAGGGTGGGACTCAGGAGGTGGGGAAGGGATGCTCACCTGCAGTGCCAACTGGCAGTCCTCAATCAGTCCCTGCACCAGGTAGTAGCGGGCTTCGCCCAGCAGCTCCCCCAGTTCTCTGGTGCTCTCAGGCAGTGGCACAGACCCGTCCCGCAGGTAATTGAGGATTGTACCAAAATGGCGGCCGCTCCGGTCAATCAGCACCCAACCTGGTGGGGTGGGGAGAGGCAGGAGAAAGGATGGCTTTGCTGAAGGCCACAGAACTACTATATTTATGAAAAAAGGATTCCAAAGCCACAAATCTGAATACCAATCTGTCTCAGGCCTCTGCCATATCCAAGAAAATCCCTTTAAAACATCTCCAGTGAGTTCTCCCATGGGCCTCTTCTTTATTTATTTTTAAAACACATCCAGCCACAGAGAATTAATTCCCTCCCAAGTCTGGTCTACACTGCGAAGGTTTTCATCATGAGAAAGTACCTACAGATAACCTTATCAATAAACTCCTAACCTCTTGTGCTAACTCTGACCACCCTATTAAGAATGTCTGCCGCACCCACCAGTTCACTACTTTATAAACTTCATATAACTTATTACTATCTGAAACCACACGCTCTGCTCTAGTTTTTTCTGTTTATTCTCCCCCTACCCGCCCCGCCCCCCGACACACAGAAAAAAGGCAAAATTCTGAAAGACTTATCTTACCAGATTTGTTTACCAAACTACTTTTAACACTAACTGGCATTTTACAAATACTTATTCAATTAAAAAAAAATTATTCACCTTCAAGCATATGAAGGCTGAGCGATACCTCCCCAATTTTCATTTGCCGGCTTTCATAATTCTTATCCCCTTCTGAATCACCTCCCCCTCCCCCCATCAAACTTTAAAGTTTCACTTGGGCATATGGGGGACGGAGCTGAATGCAACACTTCCAGAGGGTAAGGTTCACCTGTGAGGAGAACTGTCCACTCTCCATTCTGACGTCCCTGGCAAAGCAAAAGCAGCCCCCTCCTTCTACAGTCTGTATAGATAGATTCCTAGAGTGTACAGGGACCTGCGTTAGGGGAACAGAGACAGACAAAATCCTCTAACACTCCGGGATGATTGTTGGCAGCGCTGAGGAAGAGAGCGGAACAAAAGGCTCGGCAAGTGGAAGAAACTGATGAAAATTGCCTGGAAGGATGCTGTTGCCAGCATGGCGGGTTCCCAAGTCTTTTGAGCTGAGGGGTCAAGGGTGGGAGTGTCCGTGGGACGCAGTAATGAACATTCTCAGCTGACATGTTTAATCACTTACCACTGCGCCTGGCAGAGTAGCTGGAGGGGCGGGGGGTGGCGGGTGGTCCATGAATGTTGGTTACTACTGCTGGGGGTAAAGACCGGGGGAGGAGGGAGATAATGAATGAGAAAGGGGAGATGAGATGGGATGTGGGCGCCAGAGGAGGTGAGAACGAGCTGACTGGACGGTAGGAGCAAAGGGGCATGAGAAGACTGGGCGACGACAGACTAGGGGAAAGGGAGGCGGGATCTCGAGGATGCAGGAGAGTAAGCAAGGGCAGCCCGCGTACCTCCGGCGTCAGTGAGCACCTCCGCGCGGCCGCTGAACATGGCCTTGAGCCTGGTGTCCTGTCCGGTGAGGGTGCGCAGCGTGGTGTAGTGCAACGAGCCGCCCACGTTCAGCTTCACGTACTTGCTATTCGTGGTCAGTGGCTTGAGACCGTAGGCGGCGGAGCCAGGCTCGAGACCCGAGGGCTTAGCGACCTCCAGGGACGGCGCCTCGGCCGCCGCCGGGCCCGAGGCCTCGGCGGACATGCCTGGTGGTGGCGGCGGGCAGCGACCCTAGGTTCTTTTCGCGCTCCTTGGCCGCTCCAGAGACCGAGACCTGAGCCCTCGGACAGGACCGCTGGCCCGCACGCCCTCACGGCGCAGCTACTCAGCTACACTGGCCTTCTGTCCCATCGCGCCGGTACCTCCCGGAAGCCGGGCGAGCACCTGCGCAGGCGCGTCAAGGCCCCGCCCCCGACTTCGCGTGGCCTGGAGTGCGGAGCATGCGTAGTAGACTTGGGCCTTTGGGTTAGGCTGTGGTTGCGTCGGGTGCCGCGCGACGTGCCCGCTGGTCGCCACTTTTGGGGTCCCGAAGTAAGAGGCTCTTGGCCACCGGTCTGTTGAGGAAAGCGTCGTCCCTGCCACGTGTTTCTGCTCTCAGAGCGCTTCCTGAGCATAAAGGGAACACTGGCCCAGAGAGGCAGGGGATTGGAAACAGTTCGCCGCCTCCCAGCCCGGCGCGTTTGACAAGAGAAGAGCTTCGAGCAAAGCGCCATAGAAGCTCTTAAAGGAGACAGAGGGGGTGGCCTCACAGAGGAGGTGGCAGTACTGCTAGAGCAGGCAGGGTGTGAGGAGGTAAGTCGTCATGGAGGGCTTCTCTGAGGAAGTGATACTGAGATGAAGCTCAGAAGAAGCGGCCATGAGCAGGTGTGAGGGGGGACAGTTCCAGAAAGAGCCACAGGCAAATACAGAGACCCTCAGGAGTGAACTCCCTGGACATAGTTGAGAAGCAGAAAAGGTCAGAGGTGGCTAGAGCAAAGGCCTTGGAATCCCAGCCGATGTCATAAGACTCCCAACCCCTGAAGGGAAAAAGTAAGCTGGAAACATGTTGATAAAGCGTGGTGAGAAGTGTTTTTATGGGACCCCATCTGTATTCAGCTGATGAGCTGACACCTCAGAGATTTAACAGTCTACCTGAATGTCTAGCTGGGGCCCCGCTGGAGGGAAAATGAGAAAGTTGAATAGTTTCTGCCCTGCCACCAGTTCACTGGGTGATCCTAGGCAAGTCACTTTTCTCTGGGCTTATTTGGTTCCTTTTCTGCTTAGTGAGGGGTGCAAATTTAAATGCCAGGGAACAGGTAGGAATGTAAAGGAGTGGAATGGACCAGTTACAAGGTACTAGGGAGTCCTGGGGTTGGTGGTGACCTGCAAAGTCCATGCTTTATGAAAGGACTGCCAATTCTGATTTTTCAAATGTAGCTGATGAAAAAGAGAAAAAGGTGTGGCTGGGAGCTAGTTTACACTCTTCCTTCAGAAACCTCAGTATTGCTAGGAAGGGGCCTGGCCCTATTAACTAGGCTATGGTGTTGCCCTGTTGAGCATAAACAATTTTACAGAACACCAACATCAGACAAAGCCAGTCTCTTATGAGTTGAAAAACCATTCCATGATCATATCTGAACCCAAAACATTGCTCAGACCACAAAAATGATCAAACATAACCCTCTTCTCCACAGCTTGAGTGACTGCTATTCCTTCATTGAGTACAGTTTTAGCCCTGATCCATTTCTCCTAATTTCTAGATAAGAATTACTAAGATGAGACTTCCCAGTGGCTAAGACTCCATTCTCTAAATGCAGGAGGCCTGGGTGCAATCCCTAATCAGGGATCTAGATCCCACATGCTACAACTAAGAGTTGGTATGCCACAACTAAAGATTCTGCATGCTGCAGCTAAGACCTGGTGTGTCCAAATAAATATTTTTAAAAGTGAAAAAAACGATTAAGACAACCAAAAACTATCCCCACTTCCTGACACCATCCAACCTAGAGTATATAGGAATTAAGTTTGCACTGTCAAAGTGAAGTTACTCAGTTGTGTCCGACCCCATGGACTGCAGCCTCCCAGGCTCCTCCGTCTATGGGATTTTCCAGGCAAGAGTACTGGAGTGGGTTGCTATTTCCTTCTCCAGAGGATCTTCCCAACTCAGGGATTGAACCCAGGTCTCCTGCATTGCAGGCGGATGCTTTACCCTCTAAGCCACCAAGGAAGCCCCAAACCTAGAGTAAACCTTCCCTTTNTCTATGGGATTTTCCAGGCAAGAGTACTGGAGTGGGTTGCTATTTCCTTCTCCAGAGGATCTTCCCAACTCAGGGATTGAACCCAGGTCTCCTGCATTGCAGGCGGATGCTTTACCCTCTAAGCCACCAAGGAAGCCCCAAACCTAGAGTAAACCTTCCCTTTTCTCAAGCCCTCCAAGAAAGTCATCTAACATAAGTTCCTATCCTGAAATACCAAGTGAGTGAAAGTCGCTCAGTTGTGTCCAACTCTTTGTGACCCCATGGACTGTAGCCTACCAGGCTCCTTAATCCATGGAATTCTCCAGGCAAGAATACTGGAGTGGGAGGATCTTCCCAACCCAGGAATCAAACCCAGGTCTTCCACACTGCAGGCAGATTCTATATGGTCTGAGCTACCAGGGAAGCCCAATCCTATAATAAACCATTTTTATTATGCACTTGCTGAGATGCCCAGCATGGGTTCCCCATGATATGCAGGCTCCCTTGTTCAACTACAGGGGTGTTCCTGGTGGTCTTTGCCTGGAGGGCATTGTCAGAAATGGAAGTTCCTTGGCGATTCAACTGAACCCCTCTGTACCCTGGACTGGGATCCTTGACTCTAGTAATAATGTGCACATCTGAGACTGGGTGTCTCTAACTGTTTGAGGTGCCATCCTGCCCATGGCTGGGAGGTAAGTTCTTGCTGTACTGAGCTCTGATGTTTTGCTGAGACCCTTGGGCTTGGGAATTATTTTGTTTGTTTTCCTTGGAATAGGATCCTCTTCAGGGACTTCCCTGGTGGTCCAGGTGGTTAGGATTCTGTACTGCCAATGTAGGCGGTACAGATTCTGTCCACGGTCAGGGAACTACGATTCCACATGCCACAACTAAGACCTGGTGCAGCCAAAAAAAGAGATCCTCTTCAGTTTTTGGGTTATCCAATCAAATTTTATTTTTCCTTGGGGAATTTATTTTCTGACTTTCTGCATCTGTCTGCTCCAAAGGTCCCTTCATTGGACATTGTTTGTCTGTCAGAGGAAAAGTATATAGGAACAAGATGGGTAAGCAGCCCTGGGTGTCTAAGAACATTACAAAGACTTTCTTGCACAGTATCTGGTGGCTGAACACCATTTGTCCCTCTAAGAAGTTGGGCATGCCAACCACTTGGGGGGTCAGTTAGCATGCTGGAGTGTCATTTGTTATCCAAATTAACCAGACAAATCACTTCATCAACCGAGGCCCAATAAGTCGGTCCTAGAGCCAGCCCAGGGGACTGTGGCTTTTAGACTCTCAAACAAGGGTGCTTTGAATAAACTTTGCCTCAGGTCGCCATTCCAAACCTTTGTAAGGAGTTCTGCCTCAGTTCTGTGTGTGTCCGTGAGAACCACTTTGTTTCACTTCTGCCCAGAATCAGGTCATTTGCTCTGGCTTCTGATCAATGACGATTGGTCTTTGGCCAAGTTCTGGAGATACAAGTTTGCACAGCACTGTTTTATGAACTCTTGTCTCAAGTAAAACTGGGCCAAATTCCTGATTCCTTCATGTTTTCTTATAGTTACATGTATCCTTATCTTTCTGACAAAATTTCATTAGGGACCATTTAGAATTGCAGTGGCCATTTTGGGGAACTTGGGACAAGAAGATTCTTTATTTGAAAGGTACAAAAAGAAAGGTAGAACAAAAAGAGAAGAGACCCTCATGAGGGGATTGTCATGTTAGTCAAAAAGAGATTGTTTTGTTTAACATAGGTGATATTTCATTTCTGTACTTTGGAGATTAATAAATACTGATTTTTAAATTATATAGCTCTATTGTCAAGCACCTAAGATATGTTTTAAAATTAGGAGGAATGTGACTCCTTTTGTGTGTATGTATTAATATATATCAAAATCTGGGGGGTGGGAGAGGGGATTTGCATTTAAAGTTTCTGTTTTGGACTTAAAACTATTTTATCTTTTCCTGCAGAGGGAACACAGATTAGGTGTTTGTTTTGTTTTGGTTTTTTTTGCTAATAGTTTCATTTACTGTTACCATAGTAATAGTTTCATGTTTGTCTGAAGTAGCTTTCTCTCATTTTTTCCTGTCCATTTTTCTCTCTTGGAAAAGTTTAAAGCTTAATCAAAAAAACATTTTGTTGAGTGTGCACAATTCAGTTAAGCACAGTTGGCCTTCAAACAATATGGGTTTGAACTCCTAATATATTGGAAAAATTGGAGGGGGAATTTGTAATAATTTGAAAAAATGTGTAGCGTAAAAATATCAAAAAATTAAGAAAAAGGTATATTATGAATGCATAAAATATAAATAGATGCTAGTGTTTTGTCATTTGTTAACCATAAAATATACACAAATCTATTATAAAAAGTGAAAATTTATCAAAACTTGTATACACAAACATTTACAGACTCTAACCCTAACTCATCTCACATGGTAGTAAAGTAATGCTCAAAATTCTCCAAGCCAGGCTTCAGCAATACGTGAACCGTNTGGAAGAGGGTGTTTGCTATGACCAGTGCATTTTCTTGGCAAAACTCTATTAGTCTTTGCCCTGCTTCATTCCACATTCCAAGGCCAAATTTGCCTGTTACTCCAGGTGTTTCTTGACTTCCTACTTTAGCATTCCAGTCCCCTATAATGAAAAGGACATCTTTTTTGGGTGTTAGTTCTAAAAGGTCTTATAGGTCTTCATAAAACCGTGCAACTTCAGCTTCTTCAGCATTACTGGTTGGGGCATAGACTTGGATAATTGTGATATTGAATGGTTCGCCTTGGAGATGAACAGAGATCATTCTGTCATTTTTGAGATTGCATCCAAGTACTGCATTTTGGACTCTTTTGTTGACCATGATGGCTACTCCATTTCTTCTGAGGGATTCCTGCCCGCAGTAGTAGATATAATTTAACTCAGTTCACCTAAGTGATTGAATAGTTACATCATCCATTAATGTTTTAATTATTATACTGATTTTATTTATCTTTAGTATATTTAAAGTGTGATCAACTTTTCAATTTAAGGTAAAATGATTATGAAAGTTGAATACTGTTTCTGGTACAAACAGAATGGATCATTTGAAAACAACTTTCTAACACTGCTTTTAAGTTTGTTTCTGTGCCTCTGAGTTTTATCAGAACCTTAGTTTGTATCTGTTTTCTTGATTTCTTTCTTTCTTTTTTTTTTTTTTTTTACTGTTGCCGAGGGTAAGGAATAACTCTATGTAATTTGTTATGATTATTTAAAATTTTTCTTGCTTAATTTATATTTCTATTTATTTCTTCTCTGACTCTTAAAACAATAACTGAATTTTTGACTATACCTTATTACCTGAGTATGTTTGTGGGGGAGTTTTTTAAATTTAAGAATAGTAGCCTAGGAAACGGAGAAGGGAACGGCAACCCACTCCAGTACTCTTGCCTGGAAAATCCCATAGACGGAGGAGCCTGGTAGGTTGCAGTCCATGGGGTCCCTGAGTCGGACACGACTGAGCGACTTCCCTTTCACTTTTCACTTTCATGCATTGGAGAAGGAAATGGCAACCCACTCCAGTGTTCTTGCCTGGAGAATCCCAGGGACGGGGGATCCTAGTGGGCTGCCGTCTGTGGGGTCGCACAGAGTTGGACACGACTGAAGCAACTTAGCAGCAGCAGCAGCCTAGGAAACCTCCCACTTTGGCGGGGCCCTGGAGGGATGGGAGAATGATCTTAAACCAGAGGCTTAATTTTCTTCCACTACTCTTGCTCATTTAGTTACGTTTGTGAGAAAATAACAAGCGCAAAGCTGTTGACTAGTGTACTGTGACTGTAAGTGATATGATAGCTTGAATTTACTTCATTTTTAAGGGAAATGAGTGGGGCACATCAAAGACAGTGTGCACGTGTTTATTGAGAAAAACAAATACACACATACATGAATTCTTTGGCGAGGAGGGGAGGAACAAAAATTTAACACTTAGTAAAATAAGGTACCTGATATGGTCACTTGAGTGTAAGTGGAATCCTCGTTGAATTGTAGCTGTCACTCATGTGGATGGGTATCATATGCTTGGGCGATCTGATGCACATCTTTTTTGAGAAGCCCAAGGATGGGGGTGGACACAGATATATCTGTAGCTGATTCACATTGATGTATGGCAAAAATCATCATAACATTGTAAAGTAATTACTCTCCAATTAAAATAATTTTTAAAATAAGCAGTAAGTTATCATTGACTTATAATATTTGGTATCAGCATGGCTGGGATATTTAAATTCATTTTTTAAAATCACAATTAAACTAATGCTATTTTAGATACCAACTTAAACTGTAGTTTATCTAAAAAGTATGTAAAAAGTATGTTTAGTGCAAGATTTCAGATAAACTTAGAGAATTATATGGGTTTGTTATTTTAGCATTGTTAAGCTGGTATATACTTCCAGTATGGAATATAATTTTTTTTTCTTTTAATATAGGGCAAGCTTGATGATTATCAGGAACGAATGAACAAAGGGGAAAGGCTTAATCAAGATCAGCTGGTAAAGATGTTATATTTCATTTAGATTTTATGTAACTTATTTTAATAAGATGTTATATTTTACTTAGATTTTATGTAACTTATTTTAATAAGATGTTATATTTCATTTAGATTTTATGTAACTTATTTTAATAAGATGTTATATTTTATGTAACTTATTTTAATAAAATGTTATATTTCATTTAGATTTTATATAACTTATTTTAATAAGATTAATTTTGTGTTTCCAGTAAAAGTTGGATTTTCTTTTTCTTATTTTTAGGATGCCGTGTCTAAGTACCAGGAAGTCACAAATAACTTGGAGTTTGCAAAAGAATTACAGAGGAGTTTCATGGCATTAAGCCAAGATGTAAGTAAAAGGTGGCATATCTGTTTATAAAATATTTAAAGGCAGAAAATTTTTTGAGTTTTAGTTTTTGCATTACTGTTGATAAGTTCTCTGCAAGGCGGAGAGGATTGGATCCAATTATATCTAAGTTTCTTTACAATTGTGTAAAGTTTAATTTAACACCTTGAAGATGCCCTTTAAAAGGACTGAGTTTCATATATGACAGACGTGTATCATCGGTCTAAAAAATTATCTGTGCAAATATATACAGTCAGCCTTCTAGAGTATCTGTGGGGGTCTGGATCCGGGGATTGAAATCCTGGGTTGGTTGAATCCACAGATATAGAAGGTGTACTGTAAGGTACTTAGAACATGTATAGATATTTTGGCATCCATGAGGTGCAGAGTAGTGTGTCCTGGATTGAGTCCCCTTGGATACCAAGAAATGGTTGTATAAACATGGTAGACTTCTATCTTCCATGTATTCCTTTATGCCTCAGGACTATCTTACAATACTGTTAACTATCAGAAAATAAAGAGGCTTGTTTATATAATTGGTTACTACTTTCTCCATTAGGGATCTTAAGGTATGTGGCCGGCTGATATGTTGCACTTGTTTCAGCTCTTGGTCCAATGAAGGGGTGTATTTTTCCCCAACATCTTTTGATGTGACCAAAGTCTTTGGGAACAGGATAAAAATTAAATACGAACAAAGTCAAATACTTTTCTTGAAAGTTGAGACCAGAAAGTTAATATCCTTCTGAATTAGTGTTGGCTTCTTGGAGAAAGGCTTGCAACAACTTTGAAGAATAAAGTTGTCTCTGATTTGTTGAAATAAACAGTTTATTATGTGATGAGAGACAATGTAGTACATAGATGAAAAGTTCTGATTCTGGAACCAAGCTCCCTGGTTTGAATCCTGATTCTGCCACTTTTACTTAATAGTTGTAAGACTTTAGAGAAAGAATTACTTAACTTTCCTATAGCTGTGTCAGTCAGGGTTTTCCAGAGAAAGAGCCAGTGGTTTAGAATGGAAAGGGAGAAAGAGGGACGAGGCTGTCACATTGCTTCAGTTTTCTAATCTGTTAAAAAAAAATTAGTGCATACCTCATTATAGGGTTGTGCTTAGAACAGTATTTGAAGTGTAACTAATGGTTCATGCACTTAATATTATTGTTACTTATTAAATTTGATTGAAGGTGGGAAATATTGATGATACTCCTGAAAATGGAGTAGGGGTTATTTGATTTACATCCAAGTAGGGATTTGTTCCATTTGGCTTAAGGCAGAGCCTCAGGCTTGAAGAACCCTTCCCAATTTCTTGTTTCTGATTTTTTTTTTTAATGAGTCATAGAAGCAGAATTACCATATACAATTTAATATAGAGAATCTATTTCTGAAGCTACTGTCACAGTGTAAATGAAGATATTTGTATCTTCCTTTGATTTTTTAACACTGGTTCAAAAAGGAACTTTTCACTGGGCATTTAACTTCGTTAGCAGTCTTTTATTTTAACTGTGATCCTTTGTTGCATTTTCCACAGTTATTAAACAAGTTTTTTGTTTTGTATTAAAGAGCTTCTTTAACCTAGTTCAAGCCTACCTTTTCTAGTCTTCATATTCTTCCCTACTTGAACTTCTCATTTCATCCAAAGTGTCTTTCTTTATTGTCATACTTCTTTTGCTTTCTCAACTTATTTTCTCATTCCTCCCTTCCTAGAATGGAATTGGTGGATTATTTGGGATGAGAGGGTAGTAGTGTGTTTGACATCTCCTTTTAAGTCAGTAGTAGGCAATTGAAATTAGAATTTTGAACTATTTTTTATTAAAGATAGACATAGATTATTTTTTTTTAATTGTGGCTGTGGTTAGGGTTTCTTTTTTAAAATTGACTCTGAACCTTAATGAGAATTTTTAGTTTTTATACTTTTTATTATGGAAAAATTTAAGAACTAAAGACTGTAATGAACTTACATTTACTTATACCTAGCTTCTACAGTTAGCATCGTTTCTTGAGTAATTATATTTTACCTATACTCACACTTACTTCCTCATTTCCTGTCTGCAAGATTATTTTGAAGCAAATATTTGTTTCATTGGTACCATTTCCGAAGTGTAATACCTTCTAGGAAAACATGTGTTTTGAATTTCTAATAACTACTTAAAACAGTTCCATTTATTAAACTTTTAAAGTTGGGAGTCATTCTTCTGTATGTCAGAGTCACATCTAACTCAGTGAGTGAAATGTGTCTTACTTACTTCGGACCTGAAATTGAAGTAAAAGAGTTTTTATAAAATTTATTTCTATGTCTTATGTTGGTGTCTTTATGCAGATTCAGAAAACAATAAAGAAGACGGCACGTCGGGAGCAGCTTATGAGAGAGGAAGCTGAACAGAAACGTTTAAAGACAGTACTTGAGCTACAGTATGTTTTGGACAAACTAGGGGATGATGAAGTGAGAACTGACCTGAAGCAAGGTTTGAATGGAGTGCCAATATTGTCTGAAGAGGAATTGTCGTTGTTAGATGAGTTCTACAAATTAGCAGATCCCGAACGAGACATGAGCTTGAGGTACAGTGGTATAATAGAAACTTCTAAATATTGTGTTAACAAATGAAAAGTAATTAACCAGATGTTTTATTATTATTAGGTTGAATGAGCAGTATGAACATGCCTCCATTCACCTGTGGGACTTGCTGGAAGGAAAGGAAAAACCTGTATGTGGAACAACTTGTGAGTATCACTGACAACTTTTGATTTTTGTGACTAAGAACCTTTAAAGTTTAATTTCCTATTTAAAAGTAATGTTAATTGAAGAAAACTTTAGAAATATGTAAGTAATATTCATCCACTGTTTACTTTTTAATTTTTTTGGTTTGTTTCCTTTTTGTATGTTTTTATTTTTTGCAGTTTTTGTGTGTGTATGTAAATCAAAACATCAGCATCAAACAACCAAACTCGGTAAAGCTGGGGGTCCTAAATTAACATCGTTTTGTTCTTAACTTATTCTGTTTCAGGGGGACAGATTAACACCAAATTGGCTTTCATTGTTTTTGGTGTTAAATGGGGACTGCTTTTTCCTTATGAATGAAATCTTGTGAAAAACATTTACTTCACCCCACGCGTTCTATTCATGGTCATTACCTTAGTCTTTTTAAATTTTTTCTTATACTTCTGCTAATTTTGGATATTCTTTTTTTTGTATTTTGAAAAAGCTAATAATTATCTAGACCAACAATCTATATATGAGCTCCTTAACTGTAAATATGCAGTTTTTTTTAAAGATTTTTTTAGGTTATACTACTTCAGTAAGTTAGGAATTTTAGATTTTAACCAATAGTAAAAGGCACTGGATTGTTAGCTGTTTTTAATGTTGATATACGGAAGTAGATATTTGAATATACTAAGGCAAAAGTATCTGTATGCCTTGTTTTTAGCTATTATGATTGAAAAGAAATTACAAGATTGTTTTGCAAAACTGTATGATATAATTTGGGGTGTATTTGCTTTAAGGAAATGGGTAAATCAAATATGAGGAGCCAATCCTTGTGTATCTTTTCATGTAAGAAATCCATTTTCTTGATTTGTTGACCTATGTTGTTTGTATTTCTTGGTTTAAAAAAAAAAACAACTTATTGATTTAGTTCTGCTACAAATATATACTGAATTCCCCACTTGATTAGAAAGTAATTGACATGGGTATAAATTTGTTAGATTCAAAAGTAGCTTTTGGTCATATCTGATAAAATTTTCATGAACTCTGTTGATTAATAAGGGTTAAAGTCTAAGCCTGTCGCTTGTTTTGATGTTACTTTCTACCTGGCCTCATTCTTGCATCTTAGGAATGTCTTAACACCTTTACAGTTAATAGAAAGGTGTAATTTATTCAAATTAGTGTGTTTTTTTGCATTCAGTTTTCATAAGTTTTTAAAACAGCTCTGAGGCAGGAGATTCTGAAGGAGAGGGGGAGAGAACATATGAAGTGTTCTGTTCAGCATTCGAAAAATTGTTAAATAGTTTATTTGGCCATGCTACGCATCTTGTGGGATTTTAGTTCCCAACCAGGGATTGAACCCACGCCTTTGGCAGTGAGAGCACAGAGTCCTATCCACTGTATGGCCAGGAAATTCCTAATAGTTTTATATCAAAGGAGTATAGGATTAATTTTATACTCCTTTGATATAATATTTCTGAAGTTTCATTTTTCTGTATAGTTACCTATTAATAGTTCTTGATCTACATCTACAAGGCCAGAAATTAACTCCTGACATAGACCTTCTGCCTGACTTGTTGCCCTGACAGCTTTATGTACTAAGTTCTGACAGTTATATTTGCCTTTTAAATATCTTTTGAATCTACTTCTTTCTCTACTTTTCTGCTTTTTCTCTTCTGTAGTGCTCTCACCTGAATTCACCATCCATCCCTTTTTATAATCTTTTAATGGTTTTATTTTAATGGCATTTTTTTAATATATAGTTTGTAAGACCTTGCAAATTCTGGCCCTTAACAGTCTTCAGACTTATCGTTACTTATGCCTTTTCCTTATTTCCTTTGCTTCAGTCTCAGTGCATACTTAAATTGACTTGTATTTGGCACCCTTCTTTGTACAGGGCTTTGTAAATGCTGTTGCCTCTGCCTTGAAATACTTTTTTCCTCTCTATTGCTCATCTTCCAGATCTCAGCTCTTGCAATCCTTACACCAGGAAAGCCTCTCGTGGTTTCTGCTTGCTTAGGTCCAGTGCATGTACTTTCATGTAGTTCTTTTCACAGATGGTATTTTACTGTTTTTGTGAGTAGTTGAGAGCTCTTCTCTATTGGACTGTTATCCTAGGGAAGGCAAATACGTGTTTCACATACCTTTCTGTAGCCCCAGTGCCTAGTACACTTTTTAACGTATAGTTAGGTGCTAAATAAATGCTTATTGAATGATTAAATGATAATCAGGAGGGCAGATACTATGTCTTTTACATACCTTTCTGTAGTGCCAGTGCCTAGTACATTGAGTAGCATATAGTTAGGTGCTAAATAAATGGTTATTGAAAGAATAAATGATTTTATTTTGGACTTTTTTTTTGGACTAACTTATTTGAAATGCTTAAAATTTAATGCAAATAATTTCTTGTTCTCTTTTATTTTGTAATTTCTTTTGGAATTTAATGTTTTAATTTTTAAAGTAACAGTTGATGGTGTTTTTTTTACTACTATATCTTGTAGAATGTTTAATCTGTTAAGTCAGATAGTCTAAGATTATAATTATAATGTGTTTATAGATAAAGCTCTAAAGGAAATTGTTGAGCGTGTTTTCCAGTCAAACTACTTTGACAGCACCCACAACCACCAGAATGGTCTGTGTGAGGAAGAGGAGGCAGCCTCAGCACCTACAGTTGAAGACCAGGTAGCTGAAGCTGGTGAGTCCTCAGGTGGCTGTGAACTTTAGTTTAGGGTCTTGGTTTTACTTTCCTTTTCTACAGGTTCAAGCCAGACATTTATTTAGTTACTTTTGTACACTTAGATTTTTAGAGAAACTTGTAGCATGACCAAATATTGACAAAACATATTAAGAGTAATTCCCAGAGGTATTAAATATCAGTTATTTATCTTATTGATCTTTATCCCTGTTAACAAATGTCTTTCTCTTGCTGCATTATTGCCTGGTTGGAATATGGATGAGGGGGCCACTATTGTATATATGGCTTTTCAAATAGATTTTGACTGATGTGTGCTCATTTATTGTGGCTTATTACCATGCCAGTATTTGAGAAGAATGGTATGAGGTTTTGTTGTTGTTTTCTATGATGGAGAGTTAACAACTATAAATTTCTCAGGCACCAGAGATCTATTCTAGCACCTAGTGTATCCCTAATATGTAGATAAACAGTTACTGTGAGGACTTTTATGATAAATTGATGAATAAAATTTTGAGTACTGTTGGAAGCATTATCTAAGGAGTATTAGTTTTGTGATGGGTAAAAGTATGGATTCTAGAATCAGATTGCCTGGATAAAATCTTGGCGACAACACGTGTTGGCTGTGTAACACTTGGGCAACTTATTGAACTTCTGTACCTCAGGTTCTTCATTTAGGAAGTAATACGTATACAATGGTCAGCATTTCATATAAGTGTTAGCTATTAGGTTAAAACTAGACAGGAACACAGCAGATTGGTGGAGTTTACGGTTGCAGATCCATATAAAGCGATTTAAATGTATAAGAGACAGGGGTGGGGGAAGGGGCTTACAAGATCTTAGTTCCCTGAGCAGGGATTGAACCTGGGCCCTGGTAGTGAAAGCACTGAGTCCTAACCACTGGACTGCCAGGAAATTCCCAAGTAGTCTTTCCCACCACCCTCTACCACTTTTACCAAGTAGATTAGTGTGGAGACTAGGATGCTGGTTTATTGGCATCATATTTGATCCAGAATAATTATTGTTGAAACTGAAATAAGCCTGGAATACATGGTAAAAAAAATGTTTTCTACTATTGTAAGAGTAATAAAATACAGAAACTTACTATTAACTCTAACTTTGTAAATTCAGGCTATATGATGGGGAACTGGATTTAAATGAATTGTTAACTTTTAAAAATATATTTTACACTCTTTTGTATCATTTTTTAACCTTTTAGAACCTGAGCCAGTGGAAGAATACACTGAACAAAATGAGGTTGAATCAACAGAGGTATGATTTTTATTTTATGCTAGCGTTTTCCTTCTGTCTTTCAAACAGAGGTCTCAAACATTTACTTTGCTTTGCAGTATGTAAATAGACAATTTATGGCAGAAACACAGTTCAGCAGTGGTGAAAAGGAGCAGGTAGATGACTGGACAGTTGAAACAGTTGAGGTAAGAGTTGTCGGTTACAAGGTTGTCTTTTGTCTTTAATTAGTACTTTTTATCTTTCCTAAGAACAAATTTAGATTTTTAAGTATTTTGCATTATAAGTACATTTATTATAATAACAAACTCATTATATAAGACTGTTCTGTTTAAAAGGTGATTTGTTTCTGTTGATATTTAATATAATCACCACTTTACTGTTCCAATTACAAGAATATATACAAATATCTATGTAGTTTACATGCTCAATCTATTAAGTACACAACCTGTTAATCAAGTTGTGCCATGAAAGTCTGGTTTCCTTCATGGATAGCCTTCGGAAAGACTACCTGACAGGGGATACATTGAAGTGTCATCTCAGACTGTTCCTTTACCCTGATGCTGTTGATTACCAAGTTCTGTTAGCTCAGTATTGCGTATAAAGGAACTAAGGTTGTGACTTGCCCAGGCTTAACAGCCAGGCAGAGAAATATGTAAATTTGTAGTAATAACAATTAGATTTCTTAGTAGAGCAGGGAATTACTTAATAATTAGGAGAAATTTTTAGGAAGATGATAGGTAGAGAGAAATTTGGCTTCTGTAGCTATTTAGAATGGAGAAGGAAATGGCAACCCACTCCAGTGTTCTTGCCTGGAGAATCCCAGGGACGGGGGAGCCTGGTGGGCTGCCGTCTATGGGGTCGCACAGAGTCGGACACGACTGAAGCAACTTAGCAGCAGCAGCAGTATTTAGACAAGGTGTGATAGAGCTTGATCCTATGGTACTGGTGGAGAGTGAAATGATAGGAACTTAAGTTTAATGATAATAATAGCTAACATTTTCTTGAATGCTTAGTATATATCAGGTACTGAGATATATATTTATTTATATATAGGTGTATAGGTTTACTTACTATAGAAGGCTTAACAGTTTAAGTAAAATACTTGATTTTAGGACTTAGACACAGTATTTTTTTTTTAAGCTGTTTACAAGGTAAACCCGAAATGCTATTAATATGTGGCAACCCTGTGGAATTGGGAACACTGTAGAAGTGAGAGCATTGATCAGAATGTTAACTTTGGCTTAATTTGGTCAGGTTGACTACATTCAAATCTGTTAACTATGTTTATAGTATACATGGTATGTGTAATTTGGGGACCAGTCATGATGGTGATGGATGGAGCTATGTCATTCTACCTACCTGTTCTCCTCTTCTGCTTTAGGTGGTAAATTCACTCCAGCAGCAACCTCAGGCTGCATCTCCTTCAGTACCAGAACCCCACTCTTTGACCCCAGTGGCTCAAGCCGATACCCTTGTGAGAAGACAGCGAGTACAGGACCTTATGGCACAAATGCAGGGGCCCTATAATTTCATACAGGTAGGTACTATGACAGATGGGTTAAGTGTTTACATTAATTAATTACATTGTATCCTACCTAAACTTTATACATTATATCCTACCTAAATATGAATTGCATTATATCCTAGGATTCAATGCTGGATTTTGAAAACCAGACACTTGATCCTGCCATTGTATCTGCACAGCCAATGAATCCAGCACAGAACATGGACATACCCCAGCTGGTTTGCCCTCCAGGTTGGTAGTGATTATGTTTATGTGAGAAATACAGAACCAGTGTTTTTAGGTTATGTAAAGTTCGTGAAAATTAATCTTTTTATTTTTAATGATTACTTTCAGATCTTGTATCTTTTAATTTGGTAAGAAATGTTAACTCTTTTTTCCTGTAATGTGAACCATAAATGTAGTTCCATCATTATTAGTGGTGGATTTTTTTTTTTTGTTGCTAACTTTATTGGCATATGGACATACAGAAACGTACATGGAAATTTAAAGTGTGTTGAGTTTTTACAAACTTGAACTCACCAGCACCCAGAAGTGGAACATTGCTAATACCCCAAAAGCCTACTTGTGTTCCCTTGTAGTCACTAGTTACAACCTCTTCCCTTGCACTATAGCAGCCACATCCTGACTTGTACAACTATAGATGTGTTATACCTGGTTGGTTTTTTTTTTTTTTTGGTATGATGAAATTTTGCTTGGCTTTTTAAATTTCAAAATTAACCTAGGAATGGACTTCCCTGGTGGTCTAGTTTTTTAAGACTCTATGTACCCAATACAAGGGGTGTGGGTTTGATCCCTGGCGAGGGAACTAGGATCCCACATGCTGCGTGACAAAAAAAAGTCTATATTTGGAAAAAGGAAAGACCAAATGACTTTAAAAAAATTAATCTAAAAAAGATAGGTGTCTTTCTCTGAAGGATGATTGCAGCTTTTTAGGAGGATATATCAACATTTTATTACTCAAAAATGAGATGGAGTAGTGAGGGGGTAAGGAAATGCTTAAGAGAAAAGTGGAAGAGATGGACTAGAAGACAGCTGAAGTTTCAGTTTCTCAGTCTTAAACCATTATTTGAAACAGCAGCACAATAAATAGGGTTGGTGCTTTTGTATTGGGTTAAGTGGAGCATCTTTTAAAGACCATTAGTAATTTTGAATCTTGTTTTTTTCCTACAACATGTCAGCATTAAGGGCATAAACGTGGAAAAATATGAAATAACACATTTAATGTTGATCTTAAATGTTATAAAAGGAGTTGCTGGTAAAAGCAACTATTAAACTATTTTTAATAAACATAGTTAATATGGTAAGTTAGGATTTTTCTAAAGGAAAGGGAATTCATATCTCTACTAAGAGTTAGAAAACATCAGGGACTAACAGAGTTATTAGTGTTCACCTTTTTGAGCTCTACCAGAGGAAGAAAATACATAGTTTTCTTAGCTACGCCAGTCAACACATGCACCACTGATGTAACCTGTAAAGCTATTTAGATTTTCAGGTGATGGTAAGTCAACTAGACTCTCCAATGAAAATGGATGATTTCCAAATGACTAACGAAAGATATTGTATTTTTTATTATCTGTTTAACCATGATTTGAAACAGTAGTGGAAGAATGATGAAAATTGACAATAACATGCACACTGAATTGAATATAGGCGTTTTAAAGATAACTTGTTATTTTTTCCAGTGGAAACATTTGCAATTATATTGAAAATTGTTAGTTAAAATATTTCTGGATATTATCTGTCTCAAAGTTTTGATTGTGCTCATTTGTAGTTAACTGCTTTAAAAAGCTGTTTTTCAGGGATAATTCTAGCATTGATTCTTACTCTGCGCTACACCTATTTGTTAGTATTGTTTGACTAACACTGCAAAAAAAAAGTGAAAGGCATGTGGCAGTTGATTAATAATAATGAGCATCAGTTAACTAAAAATGCTCACTTGAAAGCTAAAATCCTTCCTGTACTTCCCCATTTACTTTCTTAGTTGCTAAGTAGTTTATTTAGGATTTGGCTATAGAAAATTCACTTTAGAGACTAAAAGATAGTTATACATCTCTGAAGAAATTTGATTTTGTATGACAGTATTTTTTTGGTCAATTTTACAGTTCATTCTGAATCTAGACTTGCTCAACCTAATCAAGTTTCTGTACAGCCAGAAGCTACACAGGTAGGACTGAAATATTTTTGCAGATTTTGTTTTTAATCAGTTCTTTGGTCTCTTTCTTAGCTAGCTTATGAAAACCAGGTGTGAGTTTGATCATTGTCAAGTGTGGCATGAATAGCTATCAACTTTTATTTCCATGTTTACATTTATTTTTCCTTTAATGAACTAATAAAAACAATTTATTTGTTAATCCTTGTGGTTTTTAATTATAATGAAGTTTTAAAATTTCAAACTGAGAATTTGAGATGACATAGTTTAGATTTCATAATTTTAAAATTTAGTGTAGATACTATCTACATTTATAGGAAACTTCGTAACTGGGCTTGGGTTTACTAACTTTGACCTTAATAATATATGTATTTTTCTAGTTGTTAGGTTTTATAGTCTCTTTAACATGAATGTCTGTTTCTTAGCCCTGTATGTAATGAAGTTAGTTTATAACAGAATGAAACTTTGATTTCTTTACTTCTTTGTTAGGTTCCTTTGGTTTCATCCACAAGTGAGGGATATACAGCATCTCAACCCTTGTACCAACCTTCTCATGCTACTGAGCAGCGACCACAAAAGGAACCGATTGACCAGATTCAGGCAAGTTGGGTTACTAGGTCATATAAACTTGACGAGGCACTTGAATTGGTGGAGGCAAATAACTGTTAATACAATATCTCTTTGTTTTGGACCTAACTCATTGACTGTATTATTTTTATTTCATAAGATAGTTGAGTTCATTAACAAATGTATGGGTCTTAGTTTACCACTAAAGTGCATCTATTCACTTTGTGTTTAGGCAACGATCTCTTTAAATACAGACCAGACTACAGCATCATCATCCCTTCCTGCTGCTTCTCAGCCTCAAGTGTTCCAGGCTGGGACAAGCAAACCTTTACATAGCAGTGGAATCAATGTAAATGCAGCTCCATTCCAATCCATGCAAACGGTAAGCAGATTAAGTCAGTTGACATTAAGTGCCTGATATGTACTATCTTCATGGTAGAATCTCAGCAAAAAGTCACAAAAACTTTGTGCTCGAGTCTGCATCTTCTGTAACTTTAGATTATGTTTAATTGAACATAAAACTCATTTTTTTCTGTTGACAGAGATAAACTTGAATCTTAGGAGTTATGTGCCTACATCTTGTTTTGTAGTTTCACCCTTTAAAGTAACAGAATTTTAAATCTGAAAAAAGTAGACTGATAAATATCACTGGTCTTCCCTTGTGGTACAGTGGTAAACAGTCTGTCCCCCCAATACAGAAGATGTGTGGGTTTGGTCCCTGGGTCAGAAAGATCCTCTGAAGAAGGAAATGACAAATCACTCCAGTATTCTTGCTTGGAAAATCCCATGGATAGGAGCCTGGTGGGCTATAGTTCATGGGGTCCCAAAGAGTCGGACACGGTGGAGCATACACAGAACACAGATCATTACCTAGAGATTAATTGTTTACACTTTGTCATATTTACTGAATCTTTTAATTTACTGAATTATATCTCAGAGTAATAGATGTTATGATACTATACTTTGGTTCTTCAGTGAGCATCTCTAAATCGCAGGATTTCTAGAAAATAATGATAACAAAAATACCATGATCAATGGAATATAGCTAAAACAGTGCTCACAGGAAAATTCATAGTTAAATGCTTAAAATACTAATTTTCAATTAAATATAATGAAATATTCAACTTAAAGTTCATAGATTTAATTTTTCTAAGTGATAGTGTATCAGGGGTTTGCATCTTTTAAGATTTCTCATTTATAATAGCATTTCCAAGGATTCTGATCCTGTGTCTTGTCAGACTTTTAATCCCTGTTTATACTCTGCTAAAAAGTGTTCTGGCGTGTATGTGTGTTTTCCAACACTGAAGTGCATTAACTGAGAAACTTGTGTGTGTGTGTATGAGACAGAGAGAAATAAATGTCTTGAGACTTTTGTGATGCTTGTTGTTTACATCTCAGTTAAGACCAACATTGAGATTTGCCATGTTACAAGTAGGAAAATGATTAGCATAAAGGGAAGAACGAATCATTTCCTTTATTTACTTATAGGTGTTCAATATGAATGCCCCAGTTCCTCCTGTTAATGAACCAGAAACTTTAAAACAGCAAAATCAGTACCAGGCCAGTTATAACCAGAGCTTTTCCAGTCAGCCTCACCAAGTAGAACAAACAGAGCTCCAGCAAGAACAGCTTCAAACAGGTAGGAAAACCAGTGTCACCTTATCGGCTTCTTGCTTTCCGCTGTAGCGATTGACTTTGTTAGGTGAGTTTGGACTTTAGAGTGGCAGTGACCAAGAGTTTTTATTTTGGTAGTAGTTCAAAACAAATTAATTTTTCACTGCTGATTCTGAGTACAATCAAGTCCATATTTGCTGTATGTGAATTATGTGCAGGTTTTGGAGACCATATGCCTATTTTCCTTTGGTCAGTGAGTTTTCATAATAGCCTATGTCATTGGTGATTTTAGTGGAATTAAACTTGTTATTTGAATTAGGATCAACTTTGGTTTTAATTGCTAATTAATTGAAGTCTGGTAGCATGATATCTGGCAGCAAGTCAGTTATACAAAGTTAAGCAGTAAAGGCATGGTAAGGCTACATTTAGCAGACTAGGGTAAAACAAAGTCCTTGCCAGCAAATAAGGTCATAATTTGGCCAGTAACCATATCTCTCACAATAGTAGGTTTCTTATATTTGTAAGATATAAATATATATATTTCTTTAGGTCTTTGCTTATTTAATTCAAATAATTAGAGATTTAATTTGAATCCCACAACAAACTAGTAAACCTGACTGATGTGAATAACTCTTCTGATTTCTTGACAGACTTGGGTCAACAATAATTTTTCTTACCTATCCCTGTGGTAGTTAGCATCACTAATCAGTAGAGTTTGAATCAACCATAGTCTGATAGAAAATTTGGCAATTATGCAATCTATGCTTCTGAATGATAAAATTGGACTTCTCATTCTCAGGCTCCTTTAATTATTCAGTGCCACGTAAAGGCATACCTTGAGGAGATTGCAGGTTTGGTTCCAGACCACTGCAATAAAGCAAATACCTCAATAAAGTGAGTCATATGAATGTTTTGGTTTCCTAGTACATATAAAAATTCTCTTAACACTATATTATAGTCTGTTAAGTGTGCAGTAATAGCATCATGCCTAAAAAACAGTGTACATGCCTTAATTAAAAAATACTTTATTGCCCCAAAATGCTAACCATCCTCCAAGACCTCACTTGAGTTGTAACATCAGAGATTGCTGACTGCAGATCACCATAACTTATCTAATAATGAAACAGTTTGAAATATTGTGAGAATTACCAATATGTGATTTATCATATTGATAAATTTATCAATGTGATTTATCATTTGATTTGGTTAGTTTTGCCTTTTGTGCCAGTTGAGTTCAAGCTCTTATATTCTACTCAACTTCACTAATTGACTATGAAGCATTGATGCTAGATAATCTTTTTTTACCGTGTCAAAATATGTTATCAATGAAAATTAACTTCAAAACAGAGATATTTTCAATACAAAATAAATCAGCCCATATGCTTTGCTCAAATACTTCCACACTACCTCTGCAATCTAGGCAGCCATCAACTCTTATCTAGAATATTGCAGCTCTCTCGCTTGACTCTTATGTTAGCCCAGTCTGTTTTCCACACAGTAGCTAGAGTGATTTTAAAATGTAAATCAGATGTCTCTCTTCCTGTTCTGAGCCCCCCAGTGACTTTCAATTATATTTAGAAAAGAAACCCAGTCTTTACCTTATACGAGATCCATGATCTAGGCCCCTACCTTGATCCTGTTGTATGTCCTATTTTCTTTGTTATGTGCCTAAACAGCCACAGACACGAATTCTCTTCTTTCTTTAATGTAAAGAAAAAGTCCTTTATGCTTTGTTTTCTTTTTGCCTGAAACTTTATTCCACTGTTTGCAAAGCTTGCTTTGTGACTTTTAAGCCTGTGCTCAGATACCACCTCACAGAGACCTCCCTTCATCGCCTTGTCCAAATATAATTTGCTTAGTTTAGTCATTCACTTACCCTACTCTGTGTTTTCCTTAATCTCTTATTACCTGAAATAATATAGATGTTTTTACTTTTGTGTATATTTTATTCACTTATTATTTTCTACTATTAAAACTTCCTTATGGGCAAGGATTATGCATCAGAAACTATCTCATCCCTTGTGTCTGGGACCTGGCTTGGCATGTTGAGGCCGTTAAACGATATTTGTTGATTAAGTCAGTGTATCTCATCATTTTAGAAGTTTTTTTTTTTTTTTTTTTTAATATTTATTTGGCCACACCAGGTCTTAGCTGTGGCATGTCAATCTTTAGTGGCAACATGTTGGATCCAGTTCCCTAACCAGGGGGCGAACCCTGGCCCCCAACATTTGGAGTGTGGCGTCTTAGCCACTGGACCACCAGGAAAGTCCCCCATCATTTCAGAAGTTTTGAATTAGTATCTCATTAACAATGACATTAGAAAAGATCTGGCAGGGATATATGACTTTTTTTTTATGGACTGAAAGTGTGTGCTTATGCTTTACGTGCACTTAACTAGGATCTTTAAAATAAAGATCACACTTTAATTGTTCTGCTTTGAG
Organism: Oreotragus oreotragus; assembly: GCA_006410675.1. Taxonomy (NCBI): domain Eukaryota; kingdom Metazoa; phylum Chordata; class Mammalia; order Artiodactyla; family Bovidae; genus Oreotragus; species Oreotragus oreotragus. The sequence goes on from SJYX01023081.1 coordinate 111,542, forward strand.
TTTCTTGCAGTGAGATTTGACCAAGGATAATAAAGTTCTTGCTGACAAAGTCGAAAATTCACTTCTTCTGACCATTTTCTACCTGCGTATGAATGAATCTTTTTATTAAAAAATATTTTTTTTTGGCCACACCATGTGGTATGGCAGGATCTTAGTTCCCCTGGTAGGGATCAAACCCGTGTCCTAACCAGTGGACTGCCAGGGAATTTCCTGAGTGAATCTTTTTAGGTAGAAAATGTTACTGGTACTTGTGATATTTGCTTCATAATTATGTTTTGAGAATGTAGTAAGATAATTTGAAAGATCACATTGTGCTTAGGTGTATTTGGTCCATTACATAGTTCAAAAAAGAGCCTTTTCTTCCTAGGCATTCTCTAGTTTTTTCATTGCAAAATAGCATTCTGAGAACTCATACACATGGATTTCTTGAAGATACAAAGTAGGTCAGATAAATTTTCAAGACTCACACTACCTTGTTTCTCTGCCCAAACATACGAGATTTGGGCTGACTGGAGGCTGCTGACTTTTTCTTCCTTGAGTATGGCCCTTCCTTTGGTCTATACCTTCCTTATCTCCCAAAGTTACTGTTAGCATTTTATTTTCTCTCCTGTGAATTATGATCATTGGGGTAATACCAGGAATGTACCTTGCTGTTTTATTTTTGAAGGTTTCTAGATTTTAGGCTTCTCCCCATTGTGGAAAGAGGAGGGATCCAAGGTATAATAGTATGGACAACCTTCCATATTAGAATACTTCCATACTTCCAATAGTAGAACCTTCACTTCAGGGGGTTAAGTGCCAGTATGAGTACTATTTAATTCTTTTCTAAATTGGCTGTGCATTGAAAATACTTGAAATGTACTCAAGTATTATGACAGGGTATATGTTGAAGGCCTCTGCTGATTTATCTTTGTAATTGAGTATTCTAGCTATAGCTGCTTAGCTATGGGAAGGTATGTTTTTGTATGTTTTAACAAATATCAAGGGAAATTTAGAGGAATAAGAAAACTAGCTATAGGAGCTTTATTAGAATGAAAAGAAGTAATTAAATGGTACAGAATCTAAGTATTTCAGTACATAAAGTCTTTTGATTATTGTAGATTATTTGTGCTATACAGAGGTGCCTCAGAAGATGTGTAAATAATACAGCCTTTCAAGTCATTTGGAAGGATAGAATGGTGTGCTTTCACATAATGTGTGCTCTCAGAGGTTTGGAATTATTGTTGGGGAATTTCATTCTCTTAGCTTAGTATAGGGGTAGGAGCAAGATGGGGATTTCATTAATGTGTAGTTTTTTCTCTGTTATTAATATGAAAATTTAAGGACAGAATTAAACTTTGAGGAGACTGTAAGAAATTTCTTAAGCGAGAAAGCATATAGGAAATCAGGCAAATTGTGATGAGCTGTGTGTGTATCTGTGTGTGTATATACATGTATATATGTATTTTTTTCTTTCTGTTATAGTGGTTGGCACTTATCATGGTTCTCAGGACCAGCCCCATCAAGTGACTGGTAACCACCAGCAGCCTCCTCAGCAGAATACTGGATTTCCACGTAGCAGTCAGCCCTATTACAACAGTCGTGGTGTGTCTCGTGGAGGTTCCCGTGGTGCTAGAGGCTTGATGAATGGATACAGAGGACCTGCTAATGGATTCAGAGGTAAAGACAAAACCCCCCGAAAGAAAGTTCATATTCTTTTCTGATTTGCACAGTATATAGAAATATGTCATGTTTTTTATGAAAAAATTGTATCTCTCTGCATTAGCTTCTTATGTACAGTGTAAACTTTTTTTTGGGTATGTGTTGGTAAGAGTTATTTAAGTTGGCAGAATTGGGACTGAGTATTTTGTATGTATTAAACCCATATCTACCACTGTCCTGTAAAGGATAGTGGTTTCTATAAATTATGAGACCTTATGGAGATTTGTTTTTTGTCTGTGTATGTGCAAGGATGGGTAACTTCATCTTCTAAGGCAATAGAGACAAGTTAGATCAGGGTAGGAAATTAGAAATTAGTTTGAATAACTAGCATGGTTTAACAGTTTTTCAGTTCTTCCTTGGTCAGTAGTGAGAAGATAAAAACTCCTTAAGAAGATAACAACAACAAAAAAAAATTTTTTTTTTTTTTCTTGTCCTAAATATTAGGAGGATATGATGGTTACCGCCCTTCATTCTCTACTAACACTCCAAACAGTGGTTATACACAATCTCAGTTCAGTGCTCCCCGGGACTACTCTGGCTATCAGAGGGTAGGTGAAATTGTTTAAAAATATAAACCTGACCTAAGTTCCACAATGAAAGGGACTAATGTAGTTGCTTGACGAACTAGAGTAAGTAATTTGGGGCTAATTTTGAACCTCTGTACAAGATACTTCTTTGTGGAGAATGATGACTTTTGCTTTTCTTAGCACTCAATATAGGGATTCATTTAATAGAGTTTGATAAACAAAATGACTTATGAGCAAAGAAGTGTATCTCGTTGATCTTGAAAATAAGTACTGTTACAGAATATAGCAATGGTATGTTTGAATAACAGAATTTTGTATGCTATGAAAGACTATAAGAATACAGTAAGCATTAAAATTACTTTTTTCTTCAGTACTAACTAGCTTGTCTTTTAGGATGGATATCAGCAGAATTTCAAGCGAGGCTCTGGGCAGAGTGGACCACGGGGAGCCCCACGAGGTAATATTTTGTGGTGGTGATCCTAGCTCCTAAGTGGAGCTTCTGTTCTGGCCTTGGAAGAGCTGTTCATAGTCTGCATGTAGGTTACATGTTAGGAATACATTTATCATTTCCAGAGTTGTTGCTAGGGATTAAATGAAATGCTCTGTTTCTAAAACTTATCTTGAACCCAAATTTAACTTTTTGAATGATTATCCCTGTTACTATATAAACTGTCTTGAAAACTAGAACATTTCTCCTCCTCAGAAAGTGTTTTTCCAACTGCAAATTATTTTTCAGGTCCTAAAACCTGCTAAATGTTTTTAGGAAGTACTTACTGAAACATTTTTGTAAGACATTTTTGGAATGAGATTGAACATTTATATAAATTTATTATTCCTTTTTCATTTTTGAAACATGCTTATATTTTAGGGCCAGAAACCCTTTAATGGCCGGATAAGCCATAGTGACATTCAGAGAACCATTTAGAAGTGATAGAAAATTGGAATGTCAGTGACTTTTGGACCACTGTTAGTCTTATAAGTGTCATTATTTCTGACTTTTAAACAAAGCCTCCAAATTCATAACCAACTTGCAGAACTATACTTAAAGATTACAGGTTTTAAGAGTTTTTTGTTTTGTCTCTTAATAGGGAAACTCCTTCCTATTTGGATAGGAAGTCAATCTGTGTAACAATTAGAGGTAGCATTTCATAAGATCTGAAGTTCTAAATGGTTCTCTGATTTGAGGGAAGTTGAATTGATGTCCTCTAGATATTGGCCATAATATGTATACCAATGTATATTAAGGAGGAATTACAAAATTCTTTAATTTCAATGCTAGTAGAAACTGGCCAGCAAAAAAGGTGCATTTTTTTTTTTTTAATTATGGATCACTTGGGAATTACTGACTTGAAGTATCAAAGGATATTTGCATGTGAATGTGGGTTATGTTCTTTCTCACCTTGTAGCATATTCAATGAAAGTTGAGTTGAAATGATAGCTAAAAATCTGTTTTAACAGCATGTAAAAAGTTACTTTATCTGTTACAAGTCATTATACAATTTTGAATGTTATGTAGTTTCTTTATAACAGCTTAGGTAATAAGGTCTGTTCTTCATTCTGGTGCTTTTATTAATTCTGATAGTATGATGTCCTCTGAAATGTAAGCTAGCGTGCATACTAGAATGTAAGCTCCCCGAGAGCAGGTACTTTGTCTGTCTTCACTGCTGTATCTATTTCCCACGCCTGATGACAGTGCCTGGCACATAGTAGGCACTCAATAAATACTTGTTGAATGAATGAATGAATGAGTACTGGTGGAATACTCCATTAGCTCTACTCTTCTTTTAACTAGAGAACAGGAGCAAATTTGCGCAATGCAACTTCCAGGACAGGTGAAACTTGAACACTGAAGAATTGGCCTCTTAAACCTAATAATGTGACAAGCTGCCCACATGCTTCTTGACTTCAGATGAAAATCTGCTTGAAGGCAAAACAAATAATATTTGAAAGAAAAACCAAATGCCATTTTTGTCTTCTAGGTCGTGGAGGGCCCCCAAGACCCAACAGAGGGATGCCGCAAATGAACACTCAGCAAGTGAATTAATGTGATTCACAGGATTATGTTTAATCGCCAAAAACACACTGGCCAGTGTACCATAATATGTTACCAGAAGAGTTATTATCTATTTGTTCTCCCTTTCAGGAAACTTATTGTAAAGGGACTGTTTTCATCCCATAAAGACAGGACTACAATTGTCAGCTTTATATTACCTGGATATGGAAGGAAACTATTTTTACTCTGCATGTTCTGTCCTAAGCGTCATCTTGAGCCTTGCACATGATACTCAGATTCCTCACCCTTGCTAAGGAGTAAAACATACTATACTTTAATGGGGTGATATCTCCATAGTTATTTGAAGTGGCTTGGATAAAGCAAGATTGACTTCTGACATTGGATAAAATCTACAAATCAGCCCTAGAGTCATTCAATGGTAACTGACAAAACTAAAATATTTCCCTTGAAAGGAAGATGGAAGGAGTGGAGTGTGGTTTGGCAGAACAACTGCATTTCACACCTTTTCCACTTAAATTGGAGCACTGAACATTTAGATGCATACCAGATTATGCATGGGCCCTTAATCACACATACAAGGCTGGATACCAGCCTTAGGCTTTGACACGGCACTATTCATCCTCTGGCCAGATGACTGTGGTTTAAGACACATGTAAATTGCTTTTTAACAGCTGATACTGTGTAAGACAAAGCCAAAATGCAAAATTAGGCTTTGATTGGCACTTTTTGAAAAATATGCAACAATTAAGGGATATAATCTGGATGGCCGCTTCTGTACTTAATGTGAAATATTTAGATACCTTTCAAACACTTAACAGTTTCTTTGACAGTGACTTTTGTAAGGATTGGTAGTATACATCATTCCTTATGACGTACATTGTCTGTCACTAATCCTCGGATCTTGCTGTATTGTCACCTAAATTGGTACAGGTACTGATGAAAATCTAATGGATAATCATAACACTCTTGGTTACATGTTTTTCCTGCAGCCTGAAAGTTTTTAAAAGAAAAAGACATCAAATGCCTGCTGCTGCCACCCTTTTAAATTGCTATCTTTTGAAAAGCACCAGTATGTGTTTTAGATTGATTTCCCTATTTTAGGGAAATGACAGTCAATAGTTTCACTTCTGATGGTATAAGCAAACAAATAAAACATGTTTATAAAAGTTGTATCTTGAAACACTGGTGTTCAACAGTTAGCAGCTTATGTGGTTCACCCCATGCAGCTTAGTGTTACAAATTTTATGGTTATCTCCAGCAGCTATTTCTACAGTACTTGCACTTAGTCTTTTGTCTAACCCTAACTGAATTATCTGTTTCACATGGAGGTATTTATATTCAAAGTGGTGATTCCCTCCCATAGATGTATAGGGAGAGTCCCAAGTCTGATGACGATGGACAGTTTAGTAATTGATGTACGATGTTGAAATTTGTGCTAGCAGTTGGAGCACTAGTTCTGTGTGCCTGTGAACTTGATGCTGCTGTTGTATCCCACTTTGACTTCATGGGGGATTAATCCCACCTTATACTAAGCAAAGGCTACTAAGTTAATGGTATTTTCTGTGCAGAAATTGAATTTAGTTTTCAGCCTTTAACTAAGGACTTTTCCCAGTAGGTGCTCAGCTACTTAAACCCATAAAACTATTCTCAAACATTCATCATTAGACAACTGGAGTTTTTGCTGGTTTTGTAACCTTCTAAAATGGATAGGCTATTGAACATTCCACATTCAAAGTTTTGTAGGGTGGTGGGGAAGGGGGGAATCTTCAGTGTTTATTTTAAAATAAAAGTTCTTGACTTTTCTCATGTGTGGTTGTGGTACATCATATTGGAAGGGTTATCTGTTTACTTTTGCAGATAAGTATTTCTTCTGCTAGCACCTCCCCTTGTGTGCTTTAAATGACATCTGCCTGGGATGTACCACAACCATATGTTTGCTTTATTTTAGGTGGATAGATAAAATATTTGTGGTTTACTGGGTAATCCCTAGATGATGTGTGCTTACAATCTTTCTATATATAAAACTAACTTTGCTATCTGTGTAGAAAATAATTTCATGACATTTAAAATCAGAATTGAAAGAAGTTCTTTATACAGTGATCTCTGAATCAGTTCAGAGATGGGATGAGGGAGAAATGCTTTCTAGGTTTCAAACTTCTATGCATTACTGCAGATGTCGTGAATGTGTAAAGGTATTAGTAGTTTATTTCTTATATATGTTTTTTTAAAAGAATCATTTGTTCTTTTTGAGATATTATACTTTTTTTTGGCATTCTACCATTGTAGTCTAAATCTAAAACTTATGCCTCAATTCTGACTATATTTTTTAAAGGAGCGCCTCTCTATGGGGCAGAGAACTTTTTAAAAAGTCCCATTAAGATCTGAGTCTTGGTACTAAGTGTTCTGTATAATTTGTGGATCCTTGATGCTTGTCCTCCCTGCAGGAGGCCTTGCGTGGGCAAATGCATATTCTAGCAGAGTTGAAAAGAGATGGTTGTCACATGTGGCACTGTGGCTTGGTATAGCAAGATGCCATATATAAAGTACTTTCCTTTAAATGCACAGTATCAGTCATCTCATATAGATAATGAGACTTCTGCTTTAAAGCTTTAAGGTACAGTGTCATTGATTACCTTGGCTAGGGCAATTTTATTTTCAGATCTTAATATCCCTAAAGAATATTATTGAAAGAGGTTTTCTGATCATCGTTATCTTCATATTAAAACAAAATCCATTAAGTATTTTTAATCAGCTAGCTTCTGCTGTTCTTTAACCTCCTATGTACATATATGACTCCGTGATGGGGGAGACGTCACTTAGAGACATGAGAATGTGTATTTATTCTCAGAAGGTTAATTAACAGATGTTCTGTTAACAACCAGTTCATAAAATGTAGAAAGTAGTTGAATATTCACCTCCTAAGTGTCTTAGGAAATTTGTATTGTTCATTATATTTTCAATGATATATCTTAGGGGGAATGGGGTACAGGTAAGCACAAAGTTAAAACCCATCATTTCATCTTTTAAGTTTCTGAATCTCATCCCATTTGATTTATTAAGCACTCTTTGAAGTTTTATTGACTGTAAATTATATTAAAAAAATCAGTATTGCTCTTAAGCTTATTTTCCCTTCTAAAGAGTTAATGGGGGGAGGGAAAACCCTCAGGAATATGAAAATAATTTGTTAAGGCTCATTCTATACCCTTTCCCATTTTGAATTCTACAAAAATACTGGAAAAGACTAGTGAATGTTTTAAATTACATTAGATTAAATCATATTAAAACCTGATACCTTAATTGTTCTTGAGTGAAGTTTGCTTTAGTTGTTTATACCACTGAGCAAAGCTCTAAGTGAAGAAGTGCTACTTGTGAGAAGAAAGGAAAAATCTTAAATTTCTGTTAGCCTCACCTTGTTAGACTACTACAACTCTTCTCAGTTGGGATCTTAATACCTTAAACAGCGGTTCTGAAGCCTAATCCAGTCTCATGCAGAAGACTGGCTCCTTGAGTATGTAAGTAGTGAAAGATAACCTGATTCAGTGAAGGCAGTTTTTACTGTTCTTTTAGTACTGGTTTTCTGTTAGTATTGTATTTAGATTAGGGAGTCACTGTATTAAGTCAGTACACCAAAGCTTCATTCAGCAAATATGGGCCCTCTTTGCCAGGTCATCCATCATTCTAAGCACTAAGCATTCCACGGTGACAGAATCACTGGTTCCTGCCCTCATCAGTCTGACCAAAGATGTTGATGTGATGATACTAAAATACAGCAAAAGCCATGATGCAGCAACATGGTTGATGATAGATATTAAGGCTGTGATAGGATATGACCTAGTCAGAATGATCAGGAAAGACATTTTTGATGTAAATAGTTAAGACTTGAAGGATGAGGAGGAGTAAACTGGTAAAGAACGGGAGAGAACTGCATGTCTAAGTCCAATCTTCAGTGACTGAGAAACTGGCTAGAGTGAAGTATAGGTTTTATAGAGCTAGAGAGGCTGAAGCAACAGGTAAGGACTACTAAGAACAGCTTTGTAGTTCTATTCCATGGTAAGTTTTGTCTCTTGGGAGTTGGAAACTGGTAAGTTTTAAGCCGTGTGTATAGTGGTTGGGATTGGGGGAGGAGAGGATGGCGGTTCACCTAATAAAATTGCCATTTAATAACGCTCAAGGCAGGGGATTTCCTGGCATTCCAGTGGCAAAAGCAAAAATGACAGTGTTGAGAGCAAAATATTTTGGTGCAAGAGATGACTTGCTGTAGCCCGTGTAAGAAAGGATTACAGCGTGAAGTGCTGGGTGGTTGTGAATGGGTTCGACACATTTCTATCTATCTGGCCACTGCTCAGTATCCTTTACTGAGTTTTCCAGGACTTGGTTGCAGACTTCATCCCTAGCTAACATTCTTCCCTAGTTGATCTTAACCAATCCCATTACTGACTACAGTCATCATTTTAGTCACTCAGAAGTATTTCTAGGTCCCAAACTCCCTCAGACACACCCAAACTTCATGTCTTGATTTTGAATGCTTTGAGTGTTTCAGATTTATCTGTTCATGAACGTATATCCAGTTGCTCAGGGCAAATACCTTGATATCATTGGTTTCCTTTCATACCTTGTGTCTATAGTCCTTAAGCAAATGCATATGATTCTACCTTAAAAGTATATCCTAAGTCAGTGAGCACTTGTGACCACCACCACTATCAGAACAGGTAACAGCAGTAGCTTATGATGGTTCTTTCTACTCTTGCTCTCCTGTAGTATAGTTTCTTGCATAGCAGTCAGATTGAGCCTTAGAGGGCAAATCAGGTTTTGTCACTTCCCTGTTATTCAGACTCCAGTAGTTTCCCTAGAAACCATGCCACACCTAGAATCTGAAATCTGGCCCATGTGCCTAATGTGTCAAGCCTAATTTCCTACCGTTTTCTCACTTGCTTACTGTACTCTGGCCACACTGAATGCTTTGCGAGACTCACCGTCCTGGAAACTTCATGTGTGGAAAGCTTTCCACTCAACTGTTAAAAAGGATGTTAAGGCTCCTTTTTAAATTATGGTCTTTGCTCCAGGTCACCATTTCACAGTCCTTCCATGTCTTCTATGTGCGTTAGTTTTTACTCACTGGATACTTTTTTCTGAACACCTTTTTCTTACCTAGACTGTTAAACATCAAGAGGGATAGGAAAATTTTGATCACTTTATCTCGTCTAGCATACTGACATTTTGCTGAGGGAATTATGAGATTATGGCTGTTGGACCTCATGGGTGGTGCTTATTACATTAGGTTTGTAGCTACAGAATTACATTTTGATTTGACGAAGGAGTTTAAGGTAGAAAGGGAAATTAGTTTGGCTGATACAGGCATCAGAGAAAAGTCGAGCAGAATGTGTTTAATTCAACGTTCTGACCCTCAAATTCATGACTATGGCCTTTTAAGTCAACTGCTTGACAGTTCGCTTGGGGGCGGGGTAGAGGGAAGTAACCAAACAGCAGAACCCGAGAGCTGGTTTTCCTAAGAACTCCAGCGTTTGACAGCCGGTACAGGCCTAAAGAGCCTGCAAAGTACAGCGGCAATAATAGTGGGTAGAAAACTTAACGGAATCCCAGACAAAAATCTACGAGGTCATGACTGAGGATGAGGAGGGTCAAGTGAGTTGAACGAGAAAGGTCTGCTGATTGAGTTTCCCTATCTTGTCACATTAGGACGTTATTTAAAATAAGAGGACTCAAAATGATGCGCACATCTTGGGAGCCAGTCATCTCGCATAACCAGGCTAATACTCAAAACCTGGCCCTGTCTGGGACCCGAGCTAGCCCCACGCAGTGACAGGCCATGCGGGTGCGACCATCTATTTTTTCTGCCCTCCGTAGCCGCGGTATCTTGATTCTGACCTGAAGAGGCAAACGACACCCAGCATCACTGCCACAGCCCGCAGAGACAAACCGTACAACCACTGTTGCTACAGCTCCGCCCCGCGGGCTCTGACGTCATCACTCAGCGACCGGGGTGAAAAGGTCCCCTCTCGCCGTCGCCGCTTCCTTAGTGCGCCGGCGCACGCCCCGCCTTCAAGCCTGCGAGCGAGACGCGGGTCGCGGAGGGGTGATCTGTGAGAGCTGGCGGCCAGGCATCCGCTAGGCTGCGCCCGCCTCTTCCGCAAAAGTTCGGTGTCCCCACGTGCTTCCGCTTTGCTGCAGGCTGGAGTCCGCCGGGCTCGGGGCGCAGGTATCCTTCACGGGATGGCTGGGGGCGGGTGCCGAGGTCGGCGTCGACGTCCTCTTTGGGCCCGATGAGACTGGCTCCAGGACGAAGGCTTTGCGTTAGCGCTGGTGCCCGACACATGCCGACTGCCGCTCCATCAGGACTGCTGCCTCATCCGAGTGCTCTTAGATGACGGGACCCTCTTCTTCTAAGCGCTCTTGCGGGTTGCGTGACTTGATCGCTTCCCTCAAGGGGCTCTAGTTGGGGTGGAGTGGGGTAGGTTGAGTGGGTGAGTGACAACACTTTCCGCGGAGCTTGTCCACAGTTCCTGATGGCAGCACCTGGCATTGAACAGAGACAATCTCATTTCATCCAGATCCTCCCAAGCTGGTAGCTACATCACTATGCTCATTCGTTTATACTCCGTATTCAGCAGGGACACTCAGGACTTTATTTTGTTTACCAGTGCACCTAGAATGATGCCTGGCGCATAGATAATATGATATTTGTTTGACTGATAGATGAATACTGAAAAATAACTCTCTTTCTCTGCCATCAAGGCCTTCCTTATCCATTAAGCCTTCCTTGGCAGCTGCAGCCCACAGTAGTCTCAGACTTTCACCTGTCTGTAACAATTAGTTTTGCATCTAATTTTATCTGCCTTTAGGCAGATTATCCCTCATTTCCTTCTCTTAAATATTTTCTCTAGGGAAAATGAAAAGTCTGAAGTCAGGACTTTATTTGGTACTACTTCAGGGACTCCCACAGTAACTAGAACAAAAGGCAATAATTGGTGGTTGGTTGATGTGGTGGGTTTTTTTGTGTGGCTGGCAACTGAGCTCACAAGCTGGTTGGTGAACTGGAAACAGTTCAGACTTTGAAGTCAGGAGGGCACCTGGATGTGAATCATGTCTCCCATCATTCTTCTTCCTTGGTGGTATTTGAGTATTTATAATGGGTCCTTTCTTTATAAAATAAGAGCCATTGGTTGTGATATAGTGTTTTACAGTAAGAAAGAACTGCTAAAATCCATGTTTGGATTGAGAGTTTAGAAAGACAGTACAGCGTTAAGTTTCAGTTAATGAGCTTTGTGTGTAGAATTCAGCTAACACTGGAGAGTCTAAGTAACATGTCATTTCTATTTTTAATTGTAGAACATAATTGATATTTCTGGTGTTTTTTGGTGTATCTATTATGATAATGATGCAATGTTCTAGCATATGTAATCACAATAACTTAAAATCTCTTTGTACAGGCTTGGGTATAGTTTTCCTTCCCTTGAGGAAGCAATTGTACGCATTCCATCATAGTAATATTCATTGATTTCTTCTTCTGATCTTGTTAGTAATATATGTGAATTAGAAAAAAAAAAAACCCAAAACTCCTCAAAACAAAAGAACAAAATAAGAATCATCCATTATCTCACTGTCCATTAATAACTACATTGCAGTTTTTTAATGTGTATATAATGTATGTACATATATACATATCTTGCCGTGTTATCCTCTAATCATCTATATCCATATCCTTAGATAAATCTTGAAAGTGATTTTGAACAAACATTTTTGAAAACTTCCTTATTTTCCCGTGTTTATATCATAGGTTTTAATTCTTTTTTTTTTTTTTAACATTGTTTCTGATTTTTAACAAACTCCTCCAGAGGGGTGTGAATTATAGCTTTTCATGCCTATGGGAACATTTTCTTCACCTTTCAAGCCTAAGTGAAGTGAAAGTTGCTCGGTTGTGTCCAGCTCTTTGCCACCCCATGGACTACACAGTCCATGGAATTCTCTAGGTCAGAATACTGGAGTGGGTAGCCTTTCCCTTCTCCAGGGGATCTTCCCAACCCAGGGATCAAACTCAGGTTTCCTGCATTACAGGTGGATTCTTTACCAGCTGAGCCACCAGGGAAGCCCAAGAATACTGGACTGGGTAGCCTAACCTTTCTCCAGCAGATCTTCTTGACCCAGGAATCGAACCGGGGTCTCCTGCATTGCAGGAGGATTCTTTACCTAATGAGTTATCAGGGAACCCCAAGGGGACATACCCTGGGTCAACTATTTGGTAATGTTTTTAAGCTAAATCTTAAAGAGCTTATTATTAAGACTATCAAAACAGCTATTTCAAAAAAGTTTTATCAAGATGTCCTTAACATTGTGATTAAGATTAAAAGCATGAAAATGTACAAAGGATACATAGCAAAGTCACACAGTTCTTTTATACATTTCTTGAGGTATTTTTAGAAGTTATGTTTCCTGAATTTTTCTTCCTTCATCTCTTTTTTTTCTGAGCCTCAGTCATGCTGTGATAGAGTCAGGTTACATGTTTGCAGTTAAAAGCCTAAGTTTCCTCATATAAAAAATGAGGCTGATGTCTTCCCTAGGGAGTTATTTGAGGGTTAAAAAAATAATACTTATAAATGTGCGTAGTTCAGCTCCTGTCCCATAGGAGGCAGCCAGCTAATGGTTTTCACCCAGAACCTGGATGTTCATGTCCAGTCGTGTTTCCTTTCCTTCTGTTTTAGTGATAATTTTTCACCATGCATCGGAAGAAAGTGGATAACCGAATCCGGATTCTCATTGAGAATGGGGTAGCTGAGCGGCAAAGGTCTCTTTTTGTTGTGGTTGGAGATCGAGGGAAGGATCAGGTAAGACCTGGTAAATGCTTCCTGACTTTGTTTCCTGTTCCAGAGAGTCAGCATGTTATGGACCATCTGGGGTTTTACACATAATGACATTAAAGTCTCTTTGGTTTTCTTCAAGTGAAAAGCCTAGTGGGAACATTCCTTTATTTCTTGAAAGTGATGAATACTCAGTATTTAGAGTTATTAGCAGATAGGTTAACAGCTTTTGATACTGAGCACAAGAGTAAGTGTATGTGATCTGGTTTCTAGTCCCAACCTGGGCGCTGCTTGCCTTGTGGTCTTGGGCCTGGCCATCCTAGAGGTTTCTTTTGCCCCTAAGATTCTGTGGCTTTTTTCTTTGGCAGGTAGTCATACTCCATCACATGTTGTCCAAAGCAACTGTGAAAGCTCGGCCTTCGGTGCTGTGGTGCTATAAGAAAGAGCTGGGCTTTAGCAGGTAAGTCGTGCCCCTTTGAGTGTCTCATCCCATTTCCCATCCTTGCTCCTTAGTTAAATGCCAGGAAATGATTCTTGACCTAGTTTTAAGGGATTGTTAGTAAAGGTGCTGTCTCTGAGGACACTTCCCAGTAGAGAAAATAATAGAACTGATGTTCATTCTTCATTCCTGACAATAAATTTCAAAATCTTTTCATGCTTTTTTATGTTCCCAGCCCAGTTCCTTGCTTTCTGCATGCCATTTTTCTTCCTAGTTTTCTCAGCTGATCGAGCTCATCTAATAATGCTGGTTCCACCTGATGCCTAATGCAGCAGCTTTTCTCTTCTTCTTTTCAGAGCTCTTCTACTAGTGTGCTCTCTGACAATTGGCTGGTTCTTTTTTTTAATTGTTGAACTTAAGGCTTCTTATAGTAAATATGAGACCTCTAACACAAACATACTTAGGCACAAATGGGATCTATTGAAGTACAGTTGACCCTTGAACAGTGTGGGTTTGAACTGCAGGACTCCACTTACATGTGATGTGTTTCAGTAGTATGCTCTACAGTACTCTGTGGTTGGTTGAATTCTCTGACACAGAGGAGCTATGGTTGCAGAGGGGCTGACTCTAAGTCAGACATGCGTTAACCCCCAGGTTTCTCAAGGGTCAGCAGTATTCGGGCTAGCTCCGGAAGCCTGTGGGGGTGAGATTTCGGCTCTGCCTTGGGGGCGGTGTACAGCCGCAGTGCTGACACCCTGGTCCTTGCTCTGGCCCTCTTCTCTGTGTCATCCCTCGTGTCTGCTCCATTCTTTCCCACCTCAGGACAGCTCTCTGCCTTCTGTGGTCCCCATTGCAGAAATCGCCCTTGAGGTTTACGTGGTTTGGGTCCAACAACACAGAAATCCGTCTTTCTCCCAAATTCTTCTGGAAAGAGATCCAGCCCTGGGCCAGAGGCAGTGGGGGTGGGCCACCTGGTAGGAGCCTGGCAGTTCTGCCTACGCCTGTACGTGGGGAGGAGTTTGGGGTGCTGATCCTTGGCAGATACCCCACTATAGCGCCACCTCAGAAACACTCTCCTTTTACTCCAACCACCTTCCTAAGTGCTTCCCGCTCTCTGATCTCATCACCCCCACAACCCGTTCACCTGTGTGGCTCTGTCCTTGGGCCTGTTCCCCCTCCATTCTCTCCAGATGTAAAGTTTGTCACTGGGGTGAACTCCGAGGGTGCGTCTCCAGCCCCGGCTGCTCTTTGCTCCAGTGAAACCCCCTGCTCCCCCTCCTCCAGTCGGGGTGCCACTTCACCTCTCTGTACTCACCTGCTGAGATGCTCCCCTCGGGTGCTCCCCCTGTTCAGGGCCTGCAGGAAGCTTTTCCTAAGGCCCGCAGGCTTAGCGCATGGCCCCACTGCCCTCTTTAGCCCTTGTCTCTTTGTACAGTGCTTGGCTCCCTACCTTCTCTCTCCCTCAAGATGTGCTCACTTGCCCACTGGTAAGTAAGTTCATTTAGCGAGGAGGCCTCTCCTGCTTATCTTTATATTTTCAAAGGATCTCCCATGTTTTACTAGGTGCTCAGTTACTATTGGTTGAGTGTATTGTTAACAGGCTCTAACATTTAAATTTTACTTAAGTACCAAAGGCTAAATTTGATTAGTTCTTGTCCTTTGGTCTTTAAGAGACTTGATTCTGCTTAAAAGAAACTAGATTTTGAATTACATAGTTTTGCCTTTAAAAACATTACAAAAGCTTTATTGTAAGAATATGAAAAATACAGAAAAATCACAAAGGTGAAAATAAAAAACACTATATTTTCAATACTTAGGCATTGTTAGCATTTAGCTGTATATGCAGTATGTATTTTTAAGCTATAATTGGTATATTCTTTCATAATTGGGCAGGTAAGCATTTTTAATACAGATTGAGAATAAGGCCTGTTGCCTCTCAGCAGAATTATAAGTTTCTGGTGCTCTGATTCTCACTGCTGTACGCTTGGTAAATGTCAGAATGGCAATTCAGGGTATTCTGGGGAGATTTGCCTTTCAACTTAACCCACCTGATCTCACTTTTAAAAAGATCCCTTCTGTGCCTCTTGTAGCTCTCCCAGCCCTGTCTAGATGTGGCAGAGTATCAGGTTAAAGCTGGTGCTAAGTCATGGGCTGAGGAACTGGAGGCCCCGGGGGAAGGCCTTGGCCCTACTCAGTTAGAAAACTGTGATACAGTTTTGGCCTGCTGTACCCCCTTGGTTCTGGAGTGTTCTTGTTCTTTGTTTTCTCTGAAAGAAAGAGTTGGGACTTCCCTGGCGGTCCAGTGGTTAAGACTTTGTCTTCTAGTGCAAGGGCTGTGGATTCACAGCCTGTGGTCCAGGAGCTAGGATTCCATGTGCCTGGAGGCCAGAAAACCAAAATGTAAAGCAGAAGTGGTATTGTAACCGATTCAGTAAAGACTTTAAAAACAGTCCACAGCAGAAAAAGTCTTTAAGTTAACTGACACTTGGGTATTCAGAGATGTTTAGGACAAGAGAGCAGAGAAGGTGATGGCACCCCACTCCTGTACTTTTGCCTAGAAAATCCCATGGATGGAGGAGCTTGGTAGACTGTAGTCCATGGGGTCGCTAAGAGTCGGACATGACTGAGTGACTTCACTTTCACTTTCATGCATTGGAGAAGGAAATGGCAACCCACTCCAGTGTTCTTGCCTGGAGAATCCCAGGGACGGGGGAGCCTGGTGGGCTGCCGTCTGTGGGGTCGCACAGAGTCAGACACGACTGAAGCAGCTTAGCAGCAGCAGCAGGACAAGAGAGAAGTACAGGGATGTCTGTGAGATGTCCAGATTCCATTCTAACCCGTGTATCCTCTGTCGGTGTTGTCTTAGAACTGCCATCGAGGACTTGATCCAACCATCTGGGAAGGAAGTGGATGAATTCATTTAGGAAAAATGAATAAAGTAACCCACCATCATGATGCCTCTCCCAGGTTCTCTGGGAAGGAGTGCCATGAAACTGAAGCATTGGCTTGAGACTGAGATAATGCGCCCACCAGGGTTTAGTTTCAAGATCTGGCTAAATGTGGGGTTTAGGGACTCCCATTACCCTTCTTATTAAGTGAAGTATCAAAATGGCAGGGTTCACAAACAGACTTATACTATCTTCCTCTGAAGCCCTTCTAATGCTTCTCCAGTTTTTTTTTTATTTTTTTTTTTTTTAGCTTTAAGGCAAGGGAATTAGCCCTATAATTTCCAAGTTCCCTGCTAGCTCTGAAAGTCTTAAGTGGGTGATTGTTGAGTCTATTCCCATCTCCCAACTCTAACCTCTCCAGTTAACTGGCTCTCATGGGATTGGGGGTGGGGTGGGGTGATTACAGTCATCGGAAGAAAAGAATGCGACAACTGCAGAAAAAAATAAAGAACGGGACGCTGAACATAAAGCAAGATGACCCCTTTGAACTCTTCGTAGCTGCCACCAACATTCGCTACTGCTACTACAACGAGACCCACAAGATCCTGGGCAACACGTTTGGCATGTGCGTTCTCCAGGTGGGTGACTTCCTGCAGCCCGCAGCTGGGGGCGCAGCACTGAGGGGTGCTCGGGCTGCCTGGGTACCCACGAGAACAAGTGTACAGGGAGGAGAGAAGATGCGTGTGTATTCCCCTTCCCCCAGACTTTATCAGTGGAAGACTTGGCCATTTTCCCAAGGAACTTGATAACTCACCACCACGAAAAGAACATTTTCTATCTAAAGCAGCACTTGTCCAGAGATACCCAGACTGGTAGTGATGCTCTGTCATACCTGGGTCTAACCAGCTTGATGGAACATGGAACTTTGCTTGACCCTAGAACCCCAGACCTTGTTAGAACCAACTGAAGGCTTTTGTTTTATTAGAACTTACTGTCTTCTTAGAACTAACTGAAGACCAGACAGGAGTAGGACTTGTTTTAACTCACTGGGTACAGACCTGAGCACTCTTACATCCTGTCCAAAGTGCTTGACTGAATAACCAGCCCCCACAATCAACCTAATTCTTAAAGTCCCCTCATTCCACTACCCCCCCAACCCCCCCACCCCCTCCAGAAAACTATCTGGGGAGTTTCTTCACTGGCATATACTTTCTCTTGCCTGGCAAGTTCATAGATTGTTTCACATTTTTGTTTTGAGCTCTGGTGGTCTTTGTTTTATTCTTTGATTCTTCACACCTGTGATTTCATCGATTCCCCGCCTCTCCTGCCCCCGAAAGAAAACATTTAAGCACAAATCTCCACATTTAAGCTCAGGCTCCCACTGTTTCATCATGTATTTATTATATGCATGCACTGCTATAATTACATGTATTATAAAACATACCTCATAAAATATAAATTAAGAAATGAGATGGGGAATTCTGAATAGAAGTTCTGGTTTTTTCTTTCTGCAGTCCAGTGGGTTGTCCATGCACTGCTGGGTTACATCCCACCCTGGAGGCTGAGGAGGGCGTTCTGCCTGCTCTCAGCCCATCGCTGACCGCTAGGGAGCTGTTTCTGCTCACCAGCTACCAGATGCAGTGCTGATGGCTCCTTTAGGCAGTGGCTCCCCCACGTGGTACAGTAGAGTTTTGTCAGTTTCTAACTATGAACATAGCGGAAAATGAATGTGAGATATTTCTGAAATTCAGGTGAGAATCAGGGAAGACTGGAAAACTTCTTTCCAAATAAGATTTTATCAGGGATGATGGGAAACACTTTGACATATAAAACCAGATATACCTGTTCTAAATAAGTGCTAAATAAGGACTGTGTGTGTGTATGGGGGTCCTGGTGAGTTGGTAGGGGGTATCATCTTGAGTTTGTACTTTAAAGCCCTCTTTGCCTCCTGGTTAAACTTCCCCACGGTGCTCTTTGCATCATCAAGCTAGTTCTAAGGTCTCCTCCTTCCAGGATTTTGAAGCTTTGACTCCAAACTTGCTGGCCAGGACTGTAGAAACAGTGGAAGGTGGTGGGTTGGTGGTCATCCTCCTGCGGACCATGAACTCACTCAAGCAGTTGTACACAATGACCATGGTAAGTCCCTGTTTTTTTAAACTTGATTGTGGGGGTTCAAGTTAATCTGTGTTTTTCTACTTTCTTTTAAGAATCCTTACTGAGCAACTCCAGTGGACAGTCAGCATCATCTCTGGGCTGGGAGCTCTTTAACTGCAACTAAGGAAAAGTGACTGCAGAGATGTCTCTCTGGCCCTGGGTGTGCTGGGGAATGTGAATTGCGCCTTTGCTCTCAGGCATTAGCAAATACTACATCAGCGAGATGCAGATAGAATGCGGCTATTGTGTAAATTTCTAAAGTAGTATTCCACAGAGAGCTGCGCCAGGGCCTGCAGTTGTGTACTACGCGGAAGGGACCGTGTCCTGACGTCCTCCCCTCCCTCTCCCTAGTAGGTGATGAAGGAGCACTGCCATCCCACTCCCAGGTTGACAGAAACTGACTCCAAGTGGTGGGGGCGGGGCGGGGCAGGGGGGATATTTTCTGCCCAAGTTGTGGACCTGGCTGTAGGTGAGGAGAATGTTGCTCTGGATGCACAGCTGGTCTCTGACTCATCGGCTCTGCCATGTGGCTGTTGTGTGCCGCGCGGCAGGTTTTGAATCATGTCCGCGGCCACCTGCTCGGGACCTGTTAGGACTGGCCTCGGGGTTTTGTGAGCTGCCTTCATCTGGTGAAATGGGCTTTCCTCAGATCTGGAGCCCGCTTCTTGTCGCCTCCCCTGACCACCGTTTCTCCTTACCCCAGCCCCTCTGGCCTCAGGGGTCCTCAGATGCGCCCTCTCCCTTCAGCACACTCTCACCTGAGGGCCTTCCCACTGGCTCTTCTCAACGGGAGTGTCTGCTGGCTCACTTCCTCACTGCAGTCCAGTCCCTGCCCAGATACCTCCTCAGTGTGGCCCTCTCTCTCACCCCCTGTAGAATATGTGTTTCTCCCATCACTCAGCCTGTTTTATTTGGCTTCAAAGCGTGTTACAGACCTCTGAAGTCAGACATTACTTACCATCTGGCTTCCTGTGCTGGTCTCCAGACTTCATGGGAGCAGGGACTCAGTTTTCCTCCCTGGTATATTGCTTGCTCCTGGAAGAGTGCCTGGCCTTTAGTAAGCCCTCCTGAAAATATCTGTGAACAAAGGTGTCTCTCTTTCCCCCCCTGCGCTTCCTTGGCTGCCTGCTTACCACCTCAGAGGGCCTTCCCTCACTACCCTGTGCAAGTCGTCCCCCTTCCCACGCCACCCCACTAGCTGTCACTACGCCCTGTTTTTCATTCATGGCATTTGCGAAAATATCTATCTATTGTCTCCATCCAACCATGTGATGATAAGCTTCATGAGAGCAGGGGTCGTGCTTTACCAAACTCCAGTGTGTACCCCTCATGTCTGGTGTTGGCATGTGCGTTTTGTTGAGCAAGTGAATATATTTTGAGATGCTAGGTAAACTGTGGGAAAAGCTAAAGATGAAGTGAGGGCATGTTTGTTGTGATGAGAAACACTGCAGTTAGCATCTGATCTCCAGCTCCAGCAAATCGCATTCAGCCAGGTTAGCACAGCAGGTTAGGTAGGGGTGGATTTCAAGTCCAGCAGCACCGCTGGTGCCTCTTTTATCCTAGGGCTACTTGCTGAAACTTCTTCACATCTGGACGCTGAGCCTCAGTGCCATTTGCCTCTACTAATGGACGTTGTTTCTTTTAGGATGTGCATTCAAGATACAGGACAGAGGCCCATCAGGATGTGGTGGGAAGATTTAACGAGAGGTCGGTCTAAGCACATTTTCCACTTCCTCCCTTGTGGGAGCACGGAGGGTGGGAGTGGGGGGGCGCATTTTTGTCTTGGACACAGCTGAAAGCCATGCTCTGTCTGAGGGAAGGTGGTGCAGGAGCCCCAGACAGTGAGGTCCCCAATCGCAGCGGTAGTCGTGCAGCTCACTGGAAGCGGAAGAGTGAGTGGAAGGCTGGGGCCTGGAGTCTGCCTTGTTTCTGGTCCTCACCAAGTCACTGTCCGCTCTGGCTCTTCACCTGTGCAGCTGTCAGAGGGGTAATCTATCTGGATCCCAGTTTCCCCAGATGTGTTTCACAGAACACTGGTGTTTGAGAGGAATCTGATAACAAAAGGGTTTTCTGGCTCACTACGTCCAGGAAATGGCTGATATAGTTTTTCCTTTCTGAAGAATCATGTGAGCCTGTTGTAGTCTCTGAAAAATCTCACAGCACAAGGGACCTCGGTTTATTTGACCCAGAGCCCCGTTTAGGGAATACCAGTTAGCAACTTTTGACAGCTTTAGGAAGGAATAAGCCATGGCCTAGAGCAGTGGTTCTCAACCTGAGCAGTCTTGCCCTTGGGGAGACTTGGCAGTATCTGGAGGCACTTGGATAGTCAGGACCTGGCGGAGTGGGGCGGGTTGAGGGGTATTGGAAGGTACAGGCCAATAATGCTGCTAAAAAGCTGAAAAGGGGCCAAAAAGCACCACCACCACCCCCTAAGAAAAATGATCTGGTCCACAGCGTCAGTACTATTGCAGTTTAGGAATTGGCCTGGGGGAATTGTGGGGCCTGGTTTCAGCCCCTCTGAAGCTGCTCAGTAGAAGGTGCAGGTCTGGAAGTCACCCGGTGGGTGGGAGTGAAGCCCGTGAAAGTCGTGCGGGAGGCCCTTTTCTTGCAGCTATGGGACAAGCTCGGATTTTACAGCCAAACACGTTTTTCTACACGTAGAAGTGTTTGTGCACTATAGCTAAAGGGAGCTGCCCTCTCCACCCTTTTCTTTATCTTTCCCTCCCTGTGGCAGAAGGGTGTCCATTCGTGTGTGTGTGTTTGCCTCTGTGGTTGGTGAGAATATGTGGGGTGGCTTTGGGGTTCCCAGCTGAAGGAGACACCTAGTGCTGAAGGGTGAACCTGGGAGGATGTGGGAAGGGCCAGGGGACCCGGAGCTGAGGGGTTCTGCACAGAAAGAGCACTCATAATCAGTCTCTCAAGAGAGCTCCCCATAACAGGTCTCCTCTGCAAAGCATGTTCAGGTGCCTTGTAAGGGAGGCGGGAATCATCCAGCTCTGTTCTACAGATGATGCTGTAGAGACGTGGGCTGGATAATTTTCCTAAAGAAAAGCCCTTCCTTGTGTTGACGTTGCTCCCAGCACCTCACGACGGTGGTTTTGCTCCTCAGGTTTATTCTTTCTCTGGCTTCGTGTAAAAAGTGTCTTGTCATCGATGACCAGCTCAATATCCTGCCCATCTCCTCCCACGCTGCCAGCATTGAGGCCCTGCCTCCCCAGACGCCGGTGAGCTGCCAGGGTCTGGGAATCTGGGGGAGGCTGTGTTTCCTGGGCTGACCTTCCGACGGCCGTGGTGCCCCTTCTCCTCCTCCTGTTTGGTAGGATGAGAGTCTCGGTCCCTCTGATATGGAGCTGAAGGAGCTGAAGGAGAGCTTGCAGGACACCCAGCCTGTGGGTGTGTTGGTGGACTGCTGCAAGACCCTCGACCAGGTGAGCATGTGTTCAGAACACCCCCATCCCTGACTGATCCACACAGAGGAATAAGACAGCGAGCAGAGAACAACAGAAGCCAAGTTAGCATGAGGCTTGGCTGCTCTGTGGGGCCTTTTCCGTTGCTCACACCTGGGCACGCAACACCAGGATAGCATAGAAGTCTGGGACTACCCCCACCTTCTCCCTTGTTTGTAGCTCTTGTTCAGGGAGCTGGGGTCGGGAGGAGATGGGTTACGTTTAAAGAGGAACCCCTCCAGCACAGGCTGATGGACCTGCGTCCTTTCATTCTCACTGAATTTTGATGACACAAGGTTTTTGCTTATGCCTTGTTCTTAAGTGAGGAGAGCTGGAGGCACCTGGTACTCAGCCCCGCTCCAGTGTGAGTGCTGAGGAGGGTCCTGTGATGAAGGTACCCGGTCCACCTGGTCTCTAGGTACAGACAGCAGGCTGGGAGGGAGCTTCCAGGATGCATTTCTGTGCTCCCGCAAGTGACCAGGGCTGATAAACCTGGCTTCTCCGGTGGTTCTTGGATGGTGATGGGAGCTGAATAGACACGGCCCAGAGACCTGCAAGCTGTCAGGTGTGTTCAGAGTTCTGATCCAGCCTGAGCAGACAAGCAGCACAGGCCTGTCAGCACTGGGTTCTTCCCTCATGATGGAAAGAAGCTGCAGTGACGCCGCCCACTTGGGGCTGAATCCCAACAGGCTGGTTTCCCTTTTCTGGAAATAGAATCACCAGCTACGCAGCGCGCTCTGCGGCCCAGGCTGCAGGCTCCAGATTGCTTTTCACCTCCTTCCTGGTACCTTCTTTATCAGAGAAGGGGAGTGAGAGAGAGGATGGGGAGAGGGCAGAAGTGACCATGACTGGCAGCGCCTCTCCCTGCTCCTGGCGCCCCCGCCCTCCGTGCTGCTCTTCATGTCTCCCCATGGGCACCTTCTGCGTTCACGACTGGGCAGTGACACTTAGGCCCAGGCAGGAGGAAGGGGAGGGGCTTGAGGAAGCTCAAGTCTCTCCAGCTGGAAACACTCAGAGCGGATCCAGGTCCTACTTACCTTAACCTGGCCTTTGTTGAACCCTGTATCATATCCTTTTCTTGTTTGTTCTAGAGTAGAGAAGTGAAGCACTCTGATAAAATGTACGTGGAAAAATCCATGAGCATAATAAAAGGGTATGAAATTTGGACTAAAGAATGTACTCTAAAATGATATTCTAAAATAAATGAAAAACCAGTCCAAAAAAGCAGAATAATTTACAAATAAAATAGATAGCCAGTAATATTGATTTGAAAAAGGTGCCTGCTTCCTCTCATAACTGAAGTAACACAAATGGAAACAATGATCCTAAGTTCCCATTTCAGGTTGGTCAAGACTTACAAGTTTAGCAGTACCCAGTGTTGGCAAGTGTGGGGAGAGAGCAGATTAGCCAAGATGGTGGTCATCAGACCCTCTTGTTCCGCAGCCTCCCGCTCTCGCCCTGCGTTTTGTAAATACATAGTCATGTAACAGCTGAGCTCACTCCCAGCACTGCACATGTGCGTCCTGGTGTATCTGCTTGGCCACAGGCCACTTTTGCTCTGTAAACATACATAAGCTTGGAGAAGGCACTGGTGACCCACTCCACTACTCCTGCCTGGAAAATCCCATGGCGGGAGGAGCCTGGTAGGCTGCAGTCCGTGGGGTCGCAGAGTCGGACACGACTGAGCGACTTCACTTTCACGCACTGGAGAAGGAAATGGCAGCCCACTCCAGTGTTCTTGCCTGGAGAATCCCAGGGACGGGGGAGCCTGGTGGGCTGCCGTCTATGTGGTCGCACGGAGTCGGACACGACTGACACAGCTTAGCAGCAGCAGCAGCATACACAAGCTCCCCCTGAAAGCCTTTGCCCCTCCGTTGCGTCTACATTATGGCTGTCTTATGGCTGTGTCCACTGGGTCAGCCACTAGAGGAGAGCGCGGCGGGTCTGCCGCTATGGCTGCTGTGCCAGTCAGAAGAGAATAAACATATCTGCAGTTCCTGTGACCTCCTGAGTTTTCTTCCAGCTTCCCTGCTCACGCCTTGCCTACCGCGGGTTCAGCGCACAGAGTGAACAGTGAGACAGTTGGCGTAGTTGGCAGGATTATACAGCAAGGCTGCAGAGAAGGCCTTTCATACATGGGTGGGGGTTCTGTAACTTGGCATGACACCCATTTTAATGCACATGTCCTCTAACTCAGCGGCTTTTCTCCTGGAAATGTATCCTGGAGATAAGGCCCACTGCTGTATCTGTGAAAATGGTGGCAGGACTCAGTGGTGGCTTTGACCAGAGCGGTGGAGGAAGAGGATAGTGAGGAATGTGGGATTTTCATGTTTTGAAGGACAGGATTTGTTGATGAATTGGGCATGAGGAGAAAATGGAGGCGATTTTTGGCCTGAACAGTTGGGCAGTAGCTGAGCTGGGGAAGACGGTAGGTGGAGGAGGACGGGGGAGACATTAGGTGTTGAGCGTGAGACGGGTAGCAGGCGTAGAGGGTGCAGTTGGGCGTGTGGAAGAGTCTGGTGTGGGGGAGGAGGTCTGGGTGGAGATGTGAACTGGGGGGCTGTCAGCATCTGGTTGGTGTTCAAAGCCTGAGACTGAGAGGAGATGATCACGGGAGTAACAACCAGGTGCTGAGAGCGGCCCCTGTCCCCTGCTCCCCCCAGCTCCAGTTTAGCCTCAGCTTCAGCCTGGCTTTGTGGTGATGGTAGTACGTGGCTGTACCTCAGCCTTTTTCACAGCTCACTCAATATGTTTCTCTCTCCGCAGGCCAAAGCTGTCTTGAAATTCATTGAGGGGATCTCGGAAAAGACCCTGAGGAGTACTGTTGCGCTCACGGCTGCCCGAGGAAGGGGGAAGTCTGCAGCCCTGGGACTGGCTATTGCTGGGGCAGTGGCTTTCGGGTAAGGGGGATCCCGGGCTTCAGGCACCCTGAGCTCTGCAGGAGCCGTGTGCAGGACGAGGGGTCGGGGGGGTGCTCCCGGTGTAAGCGAGCTCCTGAGTGATTTCTCTAGATCTTGAGCGCCTGTCTAGAGAGAGCAGGTGTCCCTGGGGGCTCAGTGGTAAAGAACCCACCTGCCAGTGCAGGAGATGGGGGTTCAGTCCCCGGGTTGGGAAGAGCCCCTGGAGCAGGAAATGGCAACCCACTCCAGTGTTCTTGCCTGTGAAATCCCGGAGGAGCCTGGTGGGCTCCAGTCCATGGGATCACAAAAGAGCTGGATACAGCTTAGTGACTCGTTCAGTTGTTGTTCACACCGCGACCCCATGGACTGCAGCACGCCAGGCTTCCCTGTCCTTCACAACCTCCCAGAGTTTGCTCACACTCACCTCCATCGAGTCGATGATGCCATGCAGCCATCTCATCCTCTGTCTCCACCCCCTTCTCCTCCTGCCCTCAGTCTTTCCCTCAGTCTTTCCCAGCGTCAGCTTAGTGACTAAACACCAACGGCTAGAAGAAGCAGTGCTGTTTTCCCCAGATCCCAAAGGTACACGTATGTGTGTCCTGGCACACAGATACCAGGGCCTTTGTGGTAACTGTTTAGAGTGGAACAAACACACAGGAGCAAAGAAGTGGTGGTAAGGAGCTTCAAAGCTCTCAGGAAATGAGCCTGTGTATGACCAGCTCTGCTGACCGAGAAATCTGCAGGTCTGTCATTTTAATGATTTGATCAATAGAAAATCTTGTTTGCATTGAGGAGCTGCCTTTGAGTGTGGCATCACTTGCCATTCTTTTGTCCTGGACAGAAGATGGATGCAGCTGCCGGGAGAGCATGTGCTTACAGCTTTGCAGATATAAATAATGGACTGTAGGATTTACCGTGTCCTATATGCATGATCTTCCTTGGTGCTCCTGAGAGCAACATTAGCGTCTCATAGATGATAAACCCAGGCTCAGGGAGTTTCAGTGACTCACCCAAGGTCCCCCCAAGTCAGTGCTGGTTGTGCTGGGACTGAACTCAGCTCCTGACTTTGTTACTCTGGCTGCTCTAGTGGTACCACCTGGCCCTCTGCCTTTAGCATCCTTTATACTGAACAAGGATCCCTCAGAGGCTCGCTGGGGCCTTTGCCTGCTCATGATGGAGCACTTTGGCTTCCAGATTTGAAAACGTCTCAGCATAGCTAGTGATGAGAGTGAAACCCTCTCTGGGCCAGGGGCACAGGCCTGTGGAGCCATGTGCCGCCTCTGACACTGAGGGAGCGGTCCCCAGAGCACCCTCTTGTTGTTAGTCGCTAAGCTGTGTCTGACTCACTAAGTTGTATGCGACCTGGTGGACTGCAGCACACCAGGCTCCTCTGTCCTCCCCTGTCTCCTGGAGTTTGCTCAAATTCGCGTCCATTGAGTCGGTGATTCTCTCTAACCGTCTCGCCCTCTGCCGCCCTCTTTTTCCTTTCGCCTTCAATCTTCCCCAACATCGGGCTCTTTTCCAGTGAGTCGGCTCTTCGCATCAGGTGGCCAAAATACTGGAGCTTCAGTATCCGTCCTTCTCATGCGTATTTAGGGTTGATTTCCTTTAGGACTGACGGGTTGGATCTCCTTGAAGTCCAGGGGACTCTCGGGAGTCTTTTCCAGGACCACAGTTTGAAAGCCTTGTGCCCTCAGCAGTGTGCTTTCATGGATGCTGGTAGCTAATTGCTGGGGCATGCTCCCTTCAAATTGGCAACTTGTTTTCATTAGTTTGGGAGCAAAAATACCCTCAGGTCTGGAGCTGTTTTACTTTTCCTCCTCAAAATGTGTGTCCTGGTTTTTTTATCCCCCACCACTGTCTCTTGTTATCACCTGTGTAACAGGGAAAAACAAAAATATTTTCTTTTTTTAAATTCTCTTTAACATTTCTTCAATTTTCTAATAACTTAAAAGCAAAAAAATCCTCCTTTTGTTCAACAGGTACTCCAATATCTTTGTTACCTCCCCAAGCCCGGATAACCTCCACACTCTGTTTGAATTTGTGTTTAAAGGATTTGATGCTCTGCAGTATCAGGTAGGAAGTTAGGATGAGAGCTTATTTTGATTCCATGCTGAGTATAAATACAGGTGAAATCTGTAGAATGTAAACTTTTTCGTTTCGAAAGCTTGTTTCTGATGTTTGGTATTGCTTTGGCTTTTTCCCCGCCAGGAGCATCTGGATTACGAGATCATTCAGTCTCTAAATCCTGAATTTAACAAAGCAGTGATTAGAGTGAACGTGTTCCGGGAACACAGGCAGACCATTCAGGTGAGGCTTGTTCCAAATCCTGCCACGTGGGGCCAGTGTCCTGCTGTGTATAAATGTTCTAAGATGTCTCCTTTTATAGCTGTTTTATGTGACGCGTAATTGCGTATCTTTTAGACAGTGTTGTTGCTTTACGGTAAACCTGTTCCATATTTTCAGCCTCTCCTAAAGAAAACTAACAAATGTGTGTACGCCAGATCGAAAAGTTGTAGTTTTGTCCCTTGAAAATTGAGTGAGTATGCTAATCAACTAAGAGAAATGGAATCATTTTCTCTGACATCATTTCTAATTCTGCTTAGTTACAGCAGGTTTTGAAACGATGCATCTATAGCTAGAACAATAACCTTAGCATTTGAAAGAAGAAAAGGTCTTTGTGAGATGTACTCTGAATCTTTGTGGTTTAGCCAGTGGCCTACTTTCCTTTTTAAACAGTGTTTCCCCGAAAGCTCTATAAATCTCCTGTGCTTTGTAAGCCTGAATGGTCTGTACTTGTCCAAAGGCTACAATTTTGTTAAATCATGACAGGCTTGCAGAAGGGATGGGGCCCCATGGGCTCCTAATGGAGTAGGTCTATTGAGTATTTTTTGGAGCTGGGCTAGGGTGGGAAGGGGGCCAGGTAAACGTGGCAGGTTACACCCTTGACCTTTGTGTATATGTCTGTCAAGGAGGTATACCTTTCATCAAAGATCTAGGCTATAAATAACGTTAAGTGCTCATGCCTTTTCCCTCAAGGGCTGTAATTTTTTTTCTTGCTGAGTCTCTAGACTGTTCTTTCTGTAATTTCTTCCTACTTTGGTCTGGTTCTCTCAGCTTCGAGGAGGAAAGGCCCGTGTTGGGGTGAGGGGCAGTCTGCAGGCAGTGAGAATGCAGAGATCTGTGGAAACTCAAGAGAAATAACACAGACCAAAGGAGGGAAGCCTTTCCTTGAAATGCCTGGCTCAGCCCTTGCTGCTCCTGGGGTCTGTCTGCAGAGATCCTCTCGTATTACCAGAGTCATTTTGTCTCCAGGCTGGAGCTGAAGTGCAGCAGAGCTGACCCGACTTTATGAGGCTACGTTTATGTCCCCTTGAGGCCTCTTCTTGTTGGAAATTGAGATCTGGAAGAGTATTAGGTCTGAAGTCCGCTCCGCCTCTCCAGGGTCTGCTGCTTTTATGAGGCGCTTGTTTAGTTCTTCTCTAAAAATCCAAGACATGCGGCCCCATTGCGGGCGTGTATCCTACTGTTGGAAATGAGTGGGGTCTCTGCCTCTTTGATCCCTCAACTTCTTGCAAAACAGTTACAAAATCTAATTTGTAATGAAATCCTTCAAACTACAGAAAAGTACAGAGACCACTGTAACAAAATACTGAGGTGTCCAGCACTCAAGCCTAAGAAATGCTGGCATTTTGCTGCTTGCCGTGTTTGTTTCATATCTTAAAAGCCATTTATATTTTTGTTTTAAAGATCTAAAACCTCAGTGTGGAAGTCCCTCTTGTACCCTTCCCCATCCGTGCCCTTCTCTCACTCCCCTTAGATAACTGCTCTGAGATTGTGTATCTCCTTTCAATTCATGTGTTTATATTTCCCTACATAATTATGTATCCATAAATGGTAGCATACCATACTTGTCCTTTTTCAGCTTTCCTTTTTTTCACTCAACATTTGTTTTCGGTTTGTCCAGATTGAAGCTTGAGATCTGATTTTTAAGCACTGTGTGAGTACATTACAGTGTATATGTGTCTAGAATTGGAATTGTTGGGTTTTAGAATATGCATAGATTTCTATCTTTCTCGGATTTTGCCAAATTCTTCTTTCAAGTGTTTGTGCGGAATTACCTTCAGCCAAGCACTTTCTTGAGTTCTTGTTTCCCCATGTCCTCACAAACAGTGGTATTTTACTGCTAGTTAAATTTTGCCCACATACATAAGAAGTGGGATCTCCTTGTTGTCTTCAGCATTGTGCTAATTACTAGTGAGGTTGAATTCTGTTGTTGATGTTAATTGGCTCTTCAGGTTTCCTCTCCTGAAAGGAAGGTTACCTCTTCGTGGTCTTTTGCAAACTTGAAAGAAGCAGGAACCCCTGGAGGAACTGAAGAAGTTGTTGATGCACGTAAGGGAGCCAAGTTCGTGGCGAGTTTGTGACAGGCTAACAATACAAATGTGTGAGCACTAGGAAGACTGTGAGTCTTAGAAGAGTCCCCACCAGTGCAGGAAGAATTCGGCTTAATAGTGACGGTGTCGCAGCAGGACACACAGTACACGGCATGTCAGAGATGCCTGGGAAACCTGAAGTCTCCCACTTCAGCCATTGCTGGGGCCAAGCTTGCCTCTGGCCCACAGGTCAGAGTGAGGCTGGGGGAAGCATGAGAAAGAGCGGAGAGAAAGGAAATGGAGGCATCGCCTGTCACTTGCCAGGTCCCAGGCAGAGCATTGGTGCAGACTTACTTTTACCTAATTTACCTAATTTTTTTCTCAAGCAGCCATCAGTATTTCCTCCATTTTCTGGCGAGGAATCTGAGGCTCTGCGAGGAAGGGCCGCACAGTCAGTGGTTGAACTGTTAGGCCCCAGGCGTCTGACTCTAAGCTGTCCCTGCTTTGTCCTACCAGGGAAGGAAGAATGAGAGAAAGAAGACAGAGGACGGGGGAGAGGGGAAGGAGAGGGCCTTTATGATGACTCACCAGCGATTGCAGCCATGGTATCAGGTGGCCGAGCTAACAATGTACATTTTTCCTTCCTGCAGTACATACATCCTGCAGATGCTGTGAAACTGGGCCAGGCTGAGCTTGTTGTGATTGATGAAGCTGCTGCCATCCCCCTTCCCCTGGTGAAGAGTCTTCTGGGCCCCTACCTTGTTTTCATGGCATCCACCATCAATGGGTGAGCACTGGGGGTGGGACCTGTTGCCCCCTTTACAGCGTGTTGCCAGTTAGGTGGGATTTAGTGAGCGTGACCTGGGCCTGGGTGGATAGGGCTGATTCCTAAAGTTTGAGTCTGTGGGCCCACTTCACTCTCTCGACGGCCTTCTCCTTTACCCTTTCATAGTAAACTACAGCTCCTTTTGGTGTGAGCTATAGCCCACCAGAACAGACACCACCAGACTGAGGGGTTTCATTACCCAGTTGATGAATGTCTCCTGTCTTGGTCTGACCAGGTTCTAGGGAGCACACAGATGGCAGTACCAATGTCTTGGGCTTCCCAGGTGCCGCTAGTGGTAAAGAACCCGCCTGCCAGCGCAGGAGATGGAAGAGACTTAGGTTCGATCCCTGGGTTGGGAAGATTCCCTGGAGGAGGGCATGGCAGCCCACTCTAGTATTCTTGCCTGGAGAATCCCATGGACAAAGGAGCCTGGTGGGCTGCAGTCCATAGGGTCACAAAGAGTCGGACATGACCAAAGTGACTTAGCACACACACGCACCAATGTCTTATCCCCTAGAATTATGTGAAAATGTAGTATTAAAGTAACTGGGTAATTATCATAAGAAAGCAGCCTCAAGAGCTTTTTCAAAATTTTGAAATATTTAGTTGTTTGCTATGGAAAAGTGAGAAAGGGAAGATAAGCAAAAAGAAATCCAGCGATCTGACTCTCTATAGATAGCTTGTTAGACTTTTGGAGTACATTTATTTTACTTTTTCATTTTGAATAAGAACATAAATATAGTTTCCATAATGTTTTGCATTTGCTTTTTCATGTAAAAATATACTGGGAATTCCTTGGTGGTTCAGTGGTTAGGAATCTGAACTTCCTCTCCTGGTGGCCTGGGTTTGGTCCCTGGTCAAGGAGCCAAGATCCCACAAACTACATAGTGTGGCCAGAAAAAAAAGAATATACTGTGAAATCTGCCCAGGTCAATGTGTACTTGCCTTCATTGTTGATTTCTATATGGAAGTCACATTTTGAAGAAATAATTCTGTATTTTAGATTTATTATTTGACTGCTTTACTTACACTGAAAATAGTTAAATAAGATGGATTTTACTTTTTCTGGTAGCATCTTTATTGAGATATTATTCACCCACTATACAATCTACTCATTTAAGCTGTGTAATTCAATAATTTTTAGTATATTCATAGAGTTGTGCAGACATCATGACAATTTAGAACATTTTCATTTTCCCGGAAAGAATCCCCATACCCTTTAATTATCATCCTCCAATCCCTTCCTTTTCCTCAGTTCTAGGGAATCACTACTCAACTTTCTGTACATATGGATTTGCCTACTCTGACTTTTGCTATGAGTGGAACCTTTGAATATGTGGTCTTTTGTGATTGGCTTCTTTCACTAACCGTCATGTTTGCTAGGTTCTTCCATGTAGCTTGTATCAGTACTTCATTCCTTTTCTTCGCCAAACAATACTCCGGTGCGTGTGTATGCACATCTTGTCTCTCCGTCCGTCTGTTGACGATCATGTTGCTCTTTTGGCTGGTACAGTGCTTCCGTGAACACTCTCGTGCAGGTTTTTGTGTAGACACGCTTTGTGTTCTCTTGTGGGTTTACCTAGAAGTCAAACTAGTGGGCCAGATGCTAACTTTCTAACTGAAGAACTGCCAGATTGTTTTCCAAAGCAACAGCACCATTTCACGTTCCCAGCAGCAGTGTGTAAGGGTTCCATATCTTTGCTAACATTTATATGTCCTTTTCAGAGAAGGCGATGGCACCCCTCTCCAGTAGTCTTGCCTGGAAAATCCCATGGACGGAGGAGCCTGGTAGGCTGCAGTCCATGGGGTTGCAAAGAGTTGGACACAACTGAGCAACTTCACTTTCACTTTTCACTTTCATGCATTGGAGGAGGAAATGGCAACCTACTCCAGTGTTCTTGCCTGGAGAATCCCAGGGACGGGGGAGCCTGGTGGGCGGCCGACTATGGGGTCACACAGAGTCAGACACGACTGAAGCGACTTAGCAGCAGCAGCAGCATATGTCCTTTTTGACTATAGCCGTCCTAGTGAGCATGAAATGGTGTCTCAAGTGATCTTCATCTGCATGTCCCTGTTAGCTGACTGATGTGGGACATCCTATCATGTGCTTTTTGNCGACTATGGGGTCACACAGAGTCAGACACGACTGAAGCGACTTAGCAGCAGCAGCAGCATATGTCCTTTTTGACTATAGCCGTCCTAGTGAGCATGAAATGGTGTCTCAAGTGATCTTCATCTGCATGTCCCTGTTAGCTGACTGATGTGGGGCATCCTATCATGTGCTTTTTGGCCATAGTGTCTCTTCTTTGGAGAAGTATCTATTCAGGCCCTCTGTTCATTTTTCTAATTGAAAATTAGAAAAATTTTCTACTTTATGTCCTCTTTAAGGGAAAGTCATCATGGAAAAAATTACTTAGATGGTGGATTTGTTTAATCTTGATTTTTCCAAACTGGAAATGCTCTCCATTCATCTTTCAACCATGCAACTTCTCGTTAGTCGACCATTCATCTTTGTTCCAGTTTCATTATACTAAAGGCTTTGTTCGTGTCATCTTTTTGGTCGTTGTTTTTTACTTTGTAGTACAGCCCTGTGAACTGTGTACACTAATCCCCTTTTGAGGAGGAGGCTGAGAGAAGTTGAGTTCCTGGCCCAGAGGTACCAAACGGACATGCCAGGACTTGAGCCCAGGCCTAGATGGCTCAGAGCTGAGCCACCATGCAGCCCAGCTTCCTTTGGGCGTGCACATGCCCTGCTGGAAGTTCAGAGGTGAAGGTCTGCTCTCAGCAAGCAGGAGTCTGGGGTTTCATCAGGTCGATCCCCTCCTGAAGAGGTGATTTGGCATCTCGAGCCTAACTGCCTTTGCTTTTTCTCCTAGCTACGAGGGTACTGGCCGGTCCCTGTCCCTCAAGCTAATTCAGCAGCTCCGCCAACAGAGTGCCCAGAGCCAGGTCAGCACCACCGCTGAGAACAAGACCACGGCGACGGCCAGGCTGGCATCAGGTACCCTCGGCACTCTGGATGGGCCTGTGGTGCGCAGCAAGTCACTTCATGCTCTTCCTGGACCCTTCCCCTCGTGACACTATGGGTGATAGCAGACCTTCTGACCATCAGGCAGAGAGGCTGAGTCCCCAGGAGATGAAGTTGCTTTTCTCTGAGGAATGGCAAACTGGTGACAGACGGGAGGCCGACCTGGGCCTTCTAGTGACTGGAGTCCTGTTTGTCCCCATCTCGGGGCACTGGTTGCCTTGACATAGTGAGACCTTTGGGGATTGGTGTCCAGACAAGTTGAACATCCACCGGAACAATTTAAAACCACTCAGTTTAAATTCTTGAGCCATATTTATGTGGGTACCACGTGACAGAGATAAAGTAGAACATTTGCCCTGATCTCCTGGACAAAATGTATTTAGTCTTGCATGTATTTTGAACAGTGCGAACCCTGCATGAGGTTTCCCTGCAGGAGTCGATCCGATACGCCCCTGGGGACGCCGTGGAGAAGTGGCTGAACGACCTGCTATGCCTGGATTGCCTCAACATCACTCGGATTGTCTCCGGCTGCCCCTTGCCTGAAGCCTGTGAGCTGTATCCTCCTGGGTTCCATTCGTCCTGTGGAAGGGAGAGGGGATGATGGGAGACTTAAACTGAAGTTTCTGGCCGTTTGCCTCATAGGCTGCTGCTCTGGGAAGAGGAGAAGGTGGAATGTTCTCGATTTTCCTTCTCTTCCTTCCCTGATATGTTTCTGCTTAGAACCAGGGCCTGCTCTTCCCAGGCTGAGGGAACCCACATATCCAGGTTGTCCTTGGAAGTAGCATGTCTTGTTCGGGGCTCTCTTTGATATGTTTTGGTTGCTTAACCTCAAATCCAGCTACTATGTTAATAGAGATACACTCTTTTGCTACCATAAGGCCTCCGAGGTTTTCCTCCAACGGCT
Organism: Oreotragus oreotragus; assembly: GCA_006410675.1. Taxonomy (NCBI): domain Eukaryota; kingdom Metazoa; phylum Chordata; class Mammalia; order Artiodactyla; family Bovidae; genus Oreotragus; species Oreotragus oreotragus. Next base: position 145,558 of record SJYX01023081.1, read on the forward strand.
TATGGCTCTCTACGTGGCTTCTCATTACAAGGTAACTGAAACCAGCCCTCAAGTGGACTTCAGCAGTGAATTCCAGCTCTTGGCAGTGCCTTTTTGCATCTTTTGTTACCCAGTGGCTCAGGTGACCATTCCACTGGGACTAGAATGTCCTGATGTTGGCGGGGCCAGGGGTTCTTCTTCAGGGTTGCATTTCCCATCGTTCAGGCTTGTCTTTTGCTCCAGCTTTGTATACGGAGCATGGGATTTCTGCATGTAGCTCCGTGTGTGGTGGCTGGAGAGGGTGGTAAGTTTTGCCCATTTTAAAAGGGGTACTTAATATTTCTTGCCAGTTGGCTGAATGGATGGGCTGAGATGACATAGCAGTTGTAATCTGGGGGGTACTCTGTGACCTGAGACCAGCCTTACACCCCCAGCTATTTTTAGGGATCAGTGAATGAGAATTTAGAATATTTGGAAGTCTTAAAAACTAAAAAGATAACATTGGAAAGGACACTTTGTGTGTGTCTAGGTAGCATTTTTATGAGTAATAGCCTTTAATAGAAGGCTGAAGGGTTGGTGTTAGAAGCCCTGAGAGGTTTTCCTAAAATAGCAGCCTCTTATCAGGAGGAGCTTCACTTCCCAGCCGTGAGGTGTGTAGTGCTAACTAAGCAGTTCTCCGCCCCCGCTCTGCAGCCTCAGCGCTCGTGGTGAGGTGAGAGCGAACACAGGAGGCTCGTCCCACTGAAGCCCTTATGGAGAGTGTCAGGCTGCCCAGCCGAGATGCTGGCGTGTGCTTTCCTGGGTTTCAGCACTTCACTTGGCTTCGGGGAAGGCAGTTCTCCAGTCGTGATTCTGGACTAGCCCCTCGAATAAGGACGGGATGAGGAGTGGTTCTCACTGACCATGTTTGTGCTCCACAGAACTCTCCCAACGACCTTCAGATGCTTTCTGATGCCCCTGCTCACCATCTCTTCTGCCTCCTGCCTCCTGTGCCCCCCACCCAGAATGCCCTTCCAGAAGTGCTTGCCGTCATCCAGGTACAGAAGCTGAGGTGTCCTTGTGGCATGGATTTGGGAACCACTGAGGCAGTCAAGGATTAGTGGCTCAGTAACGGGAGTGCAGACGCTGTTGGAGTGCCTGAGCTGGAGCCAAGTGACTGGGTGTATCCAGACAGGCAGTTAGGTGCAAAGGAAACCACCACCCTAACACACACCCAAAGCTTCACTGTTCACGGATGGCTGAAAGGCAGAACTGGCTTTGCATATTTTGACTTACAGCTCCTGAAACAGAACTTTGTTTTCCTCTTTATTTCAGAAGCAATCTGTGGTACTTGTAAAATTAAAAGGCAGATTGGAAACATGTTTTTAGTGCCTGTCATGTATTTATGCATTTCTTTATCGTTTTTCTTATTCACAAACGTGGGATCATAGTATTTGGCAATCTTTTTTTCCAACATGTCAAATATTCATAATTTTTAAGGGTTACAATTGTATTTCGTTACATGCACATAACGTGTTTAACTGTGTTTACCCATGAGTTATTGTGAATTTGCACAGTTCTGTACAGAGCCATATGACCCTCCCGAGTCTTAATCGATGAGCTCACGTGTACACCGTGTGTGGAGACCCTCGTCTAGTGTGGTTTTACTTTCTGGGCCAGGGGGATGTCAGTATTCTGCCTCCTTAGGTGACGGTGTCAGGATGCCCACGGGACATAGTAATGAAACTTCCCTTAGAAACAGATGAGTTGGTTACAGGGTTAAGTGTGAGCAGGAGTGGAAACAGCTGGCCTGGCCAGTGCCAGGGCAGGGCGCTGGTGAGGGTCTGTGGGTGGGCGCTCTACCCGGCGCCGCCTCTCTCTGCACGGTCCTGCTTTCCCCACAGGTGTGCCTTGAGGGGGAGATTTCGCGCCAGTCCATCTTGAACAGCCTGTCTCGGGGCAAGAAGGCTTCAGGTGACCTGATTCCATGGACAGTGTCAGAACAGGTGAAGTGCTTTCCCTGGGGTGTCTCGGGGGGTACGCTGGCAATGTTGAGGCTGTCTTTTGTTGCTAAGTTACTGTCTTGTGCCTCCCTCACAGTTCCAAGACCCAGACTTCGGTGGTCTCTCAGGTGGAAGGGTGGTTCGCATTGCTGTTCACCCGGACTATCAAGGGGTAACGTGTCCTCATGCCTTCAAAGCTGGCGTGCTATCGTTAGTTGCAGGCGTGTTGCTGGCTGTCATTAGGCCAGGTGCACTCGGTTGTTTAAATAGGAAGCTGGTCAAGGAGTAGCAGACCCAGGTGCTGGGGGCGGTTTGCCCAGGGCTGGGTGGGCAGGCGGGATGGTTGTATATGGTTGCTCTTCCCTTTGTGAGGACAGAGGGCTGGTGAACCAGATCTTACTGTCAGGACTGCCTGTCTTGGAAGTCTCCACTGAGGAGTTAGCTGGAGAGTCATCAGTTTGGAGCTGGCTGAGCCATGGACCAGAAAGCGTGGCCAGCTGGCCTCCCACTCGGGTGGCAGATGGGCGGGCTAGACGGTGCAAGAGTGAGGATCTTGCTACATGAGGTCTTGAGGGTCTCTGCTTTGACCTTATTGGAGGGTTTCATTGGTTCTCTTTGCCAAGGGCAGGTTGACCCAGAGTGAGGCTTTCTAGAAATGGTACAGGGGTGCAGAAGTGCTTAGACGCTGAGGACATCCCTGCTCCCCTCGCCCGTTTCCCTCGTGTGTACTCACAGATGGGCTATGGCAGCCGAGCCCTGCAGCTGCTACAGATGTACTATGAGGGCAGGTTCCCTTGTCTTGAGGAGAAGGTCCTGGATACGTCACAGGAGATTCACACCGTCAGCAGTGAGGTAAGCGTCTTCTGGCCGGGCTCCCGGTTCCTGGCAGAGACCAGGTTTCTCTCTGGGTCTTCGGGATCGTCCTCAAGAGCAGTCTTGTGGTCTGGGCTACTCTGGGCCGCAGCAGCTGAGCTCCTCTCTGGTTTTGGAGATGCTTTTCTCTCTCTAGCTAACACTTAAACCGAGGCCCTCGGATCAGCGTCAGCAGCCTCATCTGGAGATGTGTTAAGTCTATCAGTCCCTGAATCGAGGCTCTAGGGTAGGACCCAGTAATCTGGGTCTTAACAAGCTCCCAGGTGATGCTGATGCACCTTTGAGCTCGAAGCCCTAGCTCTGCAGTCTCCTCCTCTCAGTACTGAAGCCAGACCCAGGGAAGCTCTGGATATAACACTAGGAACTGGGGCAGCTTTTCACGCGGGTTCATTTGATTTTTCACAGCGTGCCTGTTCTGGAGGTGGGGAGGGCTTATATTTAAGCTCAGGCTCAGAGGTGTGTCACTTCCCAAGACACTGGAGCCATGTGGTGGCAGACCTGCATCTTCAGCCCATCTTGAGAACCCTGCCTCTGTCTCTTTGTACATATGTTTGGCGTTTCTAAACATGTGGCTATTTCCTGAGTTCTGGATTCTGAGGAGTGTGATTCCAGGCTCGTCTAGGGGTTTGGGATTCTTGGGAATGATCACTGGGCTTAGCAGTGTGTTTTCATTTTTAAAACCATGGGAACAAAGCTAGAAACCCGCCCCAGTTTTTGGTGTGTTTGTCCAGAGCCTGGTGTAGCTGGGGTGCTTGGGCACGTCACTAACCTTCCTCCTCCTCTGCTGGGTGGACCTGCCCTCCCCCGGCGTCCACCAGGCCGTCAGCTTGTTGGAAGAAGTCGTCACTCCCCGGAAGGACCTGCCTCCCTTACTTCTCAAGCTGAGCGAGAGGCCTGCTGAACGCCTGGACTACCTGGGGGTGTCCTACGGCCTGACCCCCAGGCTCCTCAAGTAAGTGTCCTCTGGCCGCTGGTGTCCCGGGGGCTCGGCTTCTCCGGGCTGTGTCTGTCTCTCTCAGGGCGACGGCCATCGGAGACTCCCCGTGGCCCTTGCCAGCCTTGCATGCCAGCCGCTCCCAGAAGGCACACGTGGCGACCTGCTCTCTGTGTCTTTGCAGGTTCTGGAAACGAGCTGGGTTTGTCCCTGTTTATCTGCGACAGACCCCGGTGAGTGAGGCTTGTGGCAAAGAAGGGGCTGATGACAGGTGTGTCCCTACAGAGCCCTGGTTCCTCTGGCTCCGCTCTGAGCAGGCGTCCCTGTGCTGCCAGGAGGTCGGCTCTGATCGCCCCCAGGGCAGCCGGCCTCACTGAGAGGCCACGTGGTCACACTCGTTCCTGCCCCCACCTCTGCCCCACGCAGTCGGGCGGCTTTGTGCTTGACTGAGATGGCAGAGGTGCACGTGGACTTGTTCCCCGGTTCTGGAATCCTGTCACTGGGGGCCTTCTCGAATACGTACTTTTAAAAAAAACAGGAAGGAAAGTGGTTTTAGCAATGCTTGAGGTAAGTTGGTATCTGAAGGAGGGATGGGATTGTGTGGTTAACAGAGCCGTAGAGAATAAAGTGGAAAGTGGGAGAGCTAGTGAGTCAGGTTATTAGAAAAAATATTTAGCGCCTGTGGTGAATCAGGCAGTGAGTAAGATAAGCCAGGAAAACTTGTTTTCTGATGAGTGGAAATAGCACAGTGAGCAAACAAGAAACACTCAGGTGGCGATGGTGTGGTGAACGGCCAGGCTTCTGGGATGACCTTTCACACTGCAGCCTGAATGGTCAGAGTGGGCCAGCCGTGTGACAGCCCTCCCCGTAGAGAAGAGCGTTTCCAAGCAGAGGGCACAGCAAATGTGAGGACCTGAGGTGGAAAGGACATTGGTGATTTGAAGGAGATACAAGGCCCCCAGGCTCCTGTGTGTGGCTGGAGGACCCTTGAAAGGGTGGAGGTTCGTGGTAGGGTAGCTCCCTGTTTTGGTGGAGGGAGGGTTAGAGGGAAGGTTCGGGGCTGCCACGTGGACAGTAGACTGCAGTCGAGGCGGGGAGATGAGTGGATGAGAGGGGTGGCGTGGCTCAGGGGGATGCAGTGAGGGGAGAGAAGGGGCCAGATGCCAGGGGTGTTTGGAAGGAACTGAGTAGAGTCGAAGGTGGAGATGTGGAAGATGAGTGAACAGAAGGCTTGAGGGCAGTGCTTTGATTTTTGGCTTGAGAGACTGGGTGTTGGAAGTGCTGTTCGCAAGATAAGACTCAATGGGGAGGACCAGGTTTGGAGGTGGAAGTGAGAACTCTTGGGGTCTAATAAGACCTCCGAGTGGACATAGGGAATAGGCAGTTGAGCACAGGAATCTGGAATTCGAAGAAGAGGCTGGGCCTGGAGACAGATTTGAGAGTCATCAGGGTGTTCTTAAAGAATATACTCCTGGGTAAAGGATTTTGGAGGGGGTCAGTGTCTGTTTTCTTCACAGCTATAACCCAGCCCTTAATAGCATCTGCTGTGTATAGTGTGTGTTCAGTAAATACTTTTGTTCAGTGAGTAAGTTTTTAAAGCTGTTGAAAGTAGGGGCTGAGAATAAAGAAGGCGAGTCCTTGGACATTCCAGCATTAGAGGAATGAGTTGGAAAATACATCAAGGTAGGGGGCTGAGGAGGGAGAGCTGTGATCTGTAGGAGAAGGGCAGGGTTTGTGGTTTAAAGAAGGGAAGTCATTGCCCTCAAGAGAATGAATGAATAAGTTGAGGACAGTTGACCGTTGGACTCTGGCACTGGTGATTGGAGTGAAGGTGGCTTCTGTGGAGGGGTTACCCTGACGGGAGAAGAGGAGGAGGTGAGGAGATAGACTGAATAGGTGGTTCCTACACGAGGCAGAGTGGGGCCAGAGGAATAAGTCGCTGGAGGGGGATTGGAGCTGGGGTGGGCTCGTCAGCCGGGAGATTCCAGAACATGCTGGTCGGCTGCAGAGTGTGGTCCTGCAGAGCTCATGCAGACACAGGTGAGGGGGGCTGATGACAGGTCTGCAGGCCCGGAAGAGGCCGGACGGCAGGAGACGGGGCCAGCGCATCCCCTACAACTGGAGGGCAGTGAAGAGTGTGGGCACAGAGGGGATCGGGTGGCTGGTGGAGGTTGTGCCGGGAGGGTGACGTTCTCCTGATAGCTCTGTTTTGCTGGAGAGGGAAAGCAGCAGCTCAGAGGGAGTGTCGGAGGTGTGGTTTTGGAGAGCTCAAGGTCAGTATTCAAGGGAGATGCCCATTTGAGAGTTCCGAGCTGGACTGGTGAGGACCACTGGGTGTGTGGCTGCTTCCATGGGGCAGGGGCGGCTATGGGGGGGCTGGGTCCTCATCAGCGAGGCTGGTCGAGTCTGGGGTGTGGCCTTGGCCGTCGACTGCAGGGAGCACACTGGAGCCAGTGGGTTCAGCACGTGGTGCGTCCCCGTGTTCTGATACTTTGCACTGCTTGCTTGTGACTTGGTGGTGGCATTTTGTTACTTGAATGCCCTTCAGTTGAAATCTGTTAGATATTTTTATGGTGTTGGGCTGTGTGGTTGTTGTGTAGTAAAAAAAAAATCTTAAAACCTGTGGCCACTGTTTTGGAACCTAAAGGAGCCTGCCCTTGTAAGCCTGTTGCCAGGATGAGAACCCTTGCCATGCTCTTTGCTGGCCGTGGAGTCTTTGCTGTGAGCGCCCGAAACATGTTGATTGGGTCATGTGGTGGTTAAGCTGTAATGCCTCTTGGCTCATAGTCTGACCTGGTGTGAGCCAGGGGCTCACAGCAGAAGGTGTGCCCCTAAGGTTCGAGCAGCTTTGCTTCATCGTGGGGGCCACCAGGACAGAGTAGCCTCTGGAAGCTGTCATGTAGGCAGTGGGCCCTGCGAGAATGAGGGCGAGGCCGCCCCTCCCTCTGGGGAGGAAGCAAGGGTTCGTAGAGCGTATTAACCCATGTGCGTTGACGCGGGCTTCATAAAAGGGGGCCTTGGTGCCAGTCAGGGATCTGTGTTCCCCAGAATGACCTGACTGGAGAGCACTCATGCATCATGCTGAAGACACTGATGGACGAGGAGGAGGCAGACCAGGGCGCCTGGCTCTCCGCCTTTTGGAAAGGTGAGTGGGGAGTGGCCCTGGGGGGCAGCCAGGTGACGGGCCCCGGGCCCTGCAGACCTCTTGACTCCATCTGGTTGGACCCGCAGATTTCCGAAGGCGGTTCCTAGCCCTGCTGTCTTACCAGTTCAGCACCTTCTCTCCTCCCCTGGCTCTGAACATCCTCCAGAACAGAAACATCAGGAAACCTGTGCAGCCAGGTGAGCTGGCCAGGCGGCCTGAGGGCTGGAGGGGCTTGGTCGTGTGGAACGTATGGGAGGCGGGCGTGTGGTCCAGGAGGCGGGCTAGACTAGGTATGGAGGGACCAGCTGCAGGCCTGTATCCCCCGCTGCCGCCCAGCAGTCCCTGTCCCATCACAAGGCCTCTGTCACGCGCTGTGCCTGTCATCCCCACCACAGGACTAGAGGCATGTGTGACTTGGCTTCAGAGACGCATGTAAGGCCTGCAGCTAGTCAGTTCTGGAACCTGTTCTAAATCCCGTGAGCTAGGGCAACTAGCTCAGTTCTGAGGCTCCATTTCCTCATTCATGAGTTTGTAATAAGAATCTGCTGCCAGCCTTCTGTAGCCAACACATAGAAATGCTTTGGGCACACAGATTCTGTTTGAATACTTAAAATATAAAAAAGGTGTAAAGGATCATTAGTGCTAACAGCTGTGGGGGGTTTTCCCCCCTGTTGGTGGTTATGAGAATGTGTGGCTCTTTTGGAATCAATTATATTTGGGTGGAGAAATCTGTTTCTGGAGCTGGGGGTGGGAGCCTGTGTGCTGCCTGAGAAGCTGGGTCCTGAAGCGAAGTGACAAAGTGGGGGAAATGCTGGGGTCCTCCAACCCCAGGGCTCTGATGCTCAGAGTCCCATGCCAACACGAGGGTCACACAACCACCCACCCCCGTCACACAGCCCGAGCCGCCCGCCCTCTGCATGAGGTCAGGGCTGCCTGAGGCGGGGTGTTGTATGGGTGGGCAGGCACTTTCGGGTGGTCCTCCCCTGCTCTGGCTGAAGACTGGTGGAGGAACAGCTGCTGGGTGCCACCCAGGGACCCTTGTGCGTGCCATGTGGGAATTCCAGCAAGGGTGTGGGGCTGCCCTGACCCACCTGGCTCTGTCGCATGTCCAGCCCTACGCCGGGAGGAGCTGGAAGCACTCTTCCTCCCCTATGATCTGAAGAGGCTGGAGATGTATTCACGAAACATGGTTGACTATCACCTCATCATGGACATGATCCCGGCCATCTCCCGGCTATATTTCCTGAACCAGCTGGGGGACCTGGCCCTCTCTGCGGCCCAGTCGGTAGGTTACCTGCTGCTCGTGTGCTGGCTTTTTATATGCTGGGAGTTGGTCGGCTGCTATGACATAACTTTGGGCATTTCGTTCTTCGTGGTTCTGATAGCATGTACTTCATGGTTCTGATGAGGGGGTAGGGGTCCCCTTTTGCAGGTAGGAGACCCTTGGTCTCTCCAGTCAAGCCATGCACCCAGCAAAACAGTTAGCAGAAGAGCTGCTGTCCGAGTCCACGTTCTTCTACCCCACCGTGCGCCTCGCTTCTTTAACTTTGGGCATTTCGTTCTTCGTGGTTCTGATAGCATGTACTTCATGGTTCTGATGAGGGGGTAGGGGTCCCCTTTTGCAGGTAGGAGACCCTTGGTCTCTCCAGTCAAGCCATGCACCCAGCAAAACAGTTAGCAGAAGAGCTGCTGTCCGAGTCCACGTTCTTCTACCCCACCGTGCGCCTCGCTTCTTTCTCCGCTTATCAGAGGTCCGGGAGCACCCTGTACTGTAACATAGCTGTGAAGCGGCTGTTGGCCGGGATGAGAAGTTGGTCTGGGGATTTCAGGAGGAAGGCCTGCTTCCTGGTGGATGAGCGGGAAGATTTCCTAGTAGTGCCAGTCGACGTTTTGACCAAGGGAGAGTAACTCTGGTTCTCGGTGCCATTTTAACGGATAAAAGCCTGTTCTGGCAGCCACTCCAACAGGTTTCCTGTCCCCCAGGCTCTTCTCCTGGGGATTGGCCTGCAGCACAAGTCCGTGGACCAGCTAGAAAAGGAGATCGAGCTGCCCTCGGGCCAACTGATGGGACTTTTCAACCGGATCATCCGCAAGGTTGTGAAGGTAACCTCAGCCGAGGGCAGGGTTTTGACCCATTTTCTGCCCAAAGATGCAGAAATGTTAACATTTGGTTCTGATTGCCTCTCTCTTTCACACACACACACACAGAAATGGGGGGCTTCAGCTATAGCATTCTCTCCCAGAGGCACCCCGATTGGAGTGTACCTTGTCTCCACTCTGTTTTCCTGCTCCCCCACGAGTGCGTGGACTCCTAAACCACGCGGAGTGTGCGCTAAATGGTTGAGTAACGAGTGGTGGGGTCTCAGCTGCTCCTTCATCTTCTGCTTCTTGGCCTTGGTCTTTTGTAGCTGTTCAGTGACGTGCAGGAGAAGGCCATCGAGGAGCAGATGGTGGCATTGAAGGATGTGGTTATGGAGCCCACAATGAAGACGCTGAGCGATGACCTGGTACAAACACCGGACCTCTTCTCTCTGCACTGGAGAAAGGGCCCTCGGCGCTGGGGTCCTAGGGGTGTGAGGAGAGCACTCCCCAAATTTCCCTGCCTTTGTGTGTGCTCCCTGTCCTGGACGAGGCCTCCCGCTGAGTGTGTGTGAGAGCCGGCAGTCAGGCAGCTTCTGCTGCAATACTTGTTTGTCCTTTTAGATTTTTCAGAAGGCATGTTTTAACCTTCGTGTATACTTTAGTAAGCGCTTCCTCTGCAGGTGTGGGAGGTGGTGAACGTGGTGAAGGAGAGGTCTGCTGGTGGTCGTGACTGTGTTCCTCCCCCTCAGCTCTCTCTGATTTGCCCCCTGCCTGACTCTGACCACAGGAAGAAGCAGCCAAGGAGTTTCAGGAGAAACACAGGAAAGAAGTGGGGAAGCTGCAGGACATGGACCTCTCTCAGTAAGGCCCCTCGGCTGCTCGCGGGAAGCACAGAGACTCTGCTCGTTTCTTCTAATTCACATCCTGGGTGCCCCGAAAGCTGTGTTTCATGGGATTGTTCTTAGAAGCACTAATAGCTAAAAACCTCCCCATTCACTATTTGCATAATTTTGAAAGATTTGTTTTCCCCAGATCTGCTCTGCCACTTTGTAAGTCATGACTTGCAAATGGTCTTGTGTCCCAGGCCCCTCAGGGGAGGGGGCTGCTGATCCATAAGCACCCACTTTCAGTGGCTACTTTTTAATACTTGGCTTTTGATGTGAAGTTGAAGAAAGGGTTCTATGGCCAACATTCCAACAAAACTCCCTTTCTCTCCAACTTTCTGTGCCCTGGAAGTTATAGCCCTTTTCGAGCTTCAGCTACAACAGTGGTGCCTGCCCCGTAGATTGTGAATAATACTCCAGAATTTGGTGGCCTCTGAGCCTTTTTGACCCGTAGTCCGTTGCCGAGTCATTAGGGATGGTGGTTGGACATCAGATGGAGGCAGCCTGGAGGTCCGAGAGCAGGGTATTGAGCTTTGCCCTTGGCTTTGCAGCATTAGACCCTTAACTTGCCAGGACTGCTAGATCCCAGAGGTGGGGGAACAGGGCGCAGTCCAGGGGCTTGTGGGCTGTGGAGGTGGGGGGCGAGCAGGGAGATGGTGGGGGTGACAGGAGGCTTCTCTTGGGTGGTTGGTGAGTCAGGTGGGAGAAGTCTGGTGGCTGCCTTCTGTGCCCGTGACCCCTGCTCGCTCTGCTCCTGCCCGCTGCTCTCTGATGTACAGACACTGGCATATCTCAGCCTGGCTTTAATGGCAGGACGTGTGTGATGAGAACGTCACCACCCTCTTGCTTTCTTTTAAGCTGTCTTCTCTTCCTCTGAGCAGGCTTTGATATTTCCTTTTATTTTTATAGATATGTAATCCGTGGGGACGATGAAGAATGGAATGAAGTTTTGAACAAAGCCGGGCAGAATGCCTCGATCGTCAGCCTGAAAAGGTGAGGGCCCGGCATCCACCAGGCAGGGGAGGCCTTCTGGCCTTCTCTCTGCTTCCCTAGTAGCTTTCACTTGGGACAGGAGGCTGGAGCAGGTGCTTTGAGGAGTCACTGTTCTCTCCTTTGAGGGTTGCTCCTTTTGTATCATATCTCCTACTGATCAGTTGGAGGCTTGGATCTCTGTGTCCCTCATATTCCCAGACATGTCAGGGAGCTGGGCTTGAACAGCCCTGGAGTTGGTGCTGACTGAGCACTTCCTGGGGGCTTTAATGCAGCTTTCCCTTCATGCTCAGGACAACAGAGGTGGCTTTGTTCTTATATCACTGCTTTTCTTTTATTGACGTGTAATTGACTTACAGTGTAGTGAAAATGACTTATAGTATTGCTGTACCGCAGTGAAATGACTCAGTTATATGTACTTTTTCGTATTCTTTTCCATTATGGTTTGTCACAGGATCTTGAATGTGGTTCCCTGTGCTGTGTAGTAGGACCTTACTTACCCATTGTGTATATGCCCGTTCGCATCTGCTAATCCCAGGCTCCCGCTCCGCCCCTCCTGCCTCCCTCCCTCTTGGCAACCGCAGGTCTGCTCTCTGTTTCCGTGACGGTTTCATAGAGCGGTCTGTTTGTGTCGCGTTTGATTCCAGATATCAGTGGTGTTGTATGGTATTGTCGTTCTTCTGCTGATTTCACTTAGTATGATAATCTCTGGTTGCACCCATGTTGCTGCAAATGGCGTTATTCATTCTCTTTATGGCTGAGTGTTACTTCGCTGTATGTGCGCACTGCGTCGTCTTTGCCCATTCATCTCTCAGTGGGCGTTTAGGCTGCTTCCATGTCTGGCTGTTGTGAGTAGTGCTGCTGTATACATAGGGGTGCATATACATGGTTTTGAATTATAGTTTTGTCTAGTTATATACCCAGGAGTGGGATTGCTGGATCACAGGGTAATTCTTAATCTGCTGAGGAACCAACTGTTGTTGTTCAGTCTGTCTCTCTGCGACCCCATGGACTGCAGCACTCCAGCCTTCCCCGTCTTTCATCATCTGGCGGAGTGTGCTCAAATTCATGTCCATTGAGTCCCTGGTGCCATCCAATCATCTCATCCTCTGTTTTCCATGATTGCACTAACTCACATTCCCACCAACAGTGTAGGAGGGTTTTCTCTTCTCCACATTCGCTCCGGCATTTGTTAATTGTAGACTTTTTAGTGATGGCTCTTCTGACCAGCATGAGGTAGTACCTCTGTGCTTTTGATTTGCATTTCTCTAACACTTAGCAGTGTGGGGCATACTTTCATGTGTCTGTTGGCCGTTTGTATGTCTTCTTTGGAGAAAGGTCTCTAGGTCTTCTGCACATTTTTTTTTTTTTAATTGAGCTGTAGAAACTGTTTGTATATTTTGGAAATGGAAATCAAGCCCTGGTTGACTGCATCATTTGCAAATGTTTTCTCCCATTCTGTAGGTTTCTTTTTGTTTATGGTTTCCTTTGCTGTGTGAAAGCTTGTAAGTGTGACTAGATCCCATTTATTTATTTTTGTTTTTATTTCTGTTTGGGAGACCTATGAAAACATTGGTATGATATCTGTCAAAGTGTTTTGCCCATGTTCTCTTCTAGGAGTTTTATGGTTGTATCAGTGCTTTAAAGATGAAGTAATAACCAAGGCTCTCAGGTGATAAGTGACTTCCCAAGAAGCATATAACTAGTAAGAGACAGAGCCAGAATCAGGACCAGGTCTGTCCACTGCAAAGCCCATAGTTTTACCTGCTGTACTCTCCTTCCTCTAAGCCAGTGGTTCTCAACATTTTGGGTTGTGGACCCCAAATGGCTTTTGTGCATGTTGGTTGTATCTATCAGTATTTCCCATTTTAGAAATGAAATACTGAGAAGTTTAAAAAAAAAAAAAGTTTTCTCATTCAAAATTAACAGTCATGGACTCATTATGGGTTTAAAAAATTTTTTTAAATAACCTTTTCATAAAAATGTCAGTGAGAAAAGTGGGAATGTTTTACATTTATGTTTTTCCAAATCTCTTTAATATTTGGGAAACTGGAAAGCAGCTGGATTCTCTGGTCTGCTTCTGCCTTCAATCTGCTGTGCTATCATGGCTTGTAGCCTCTGGAAAATAGAATAGTTGGGAGAGAATGAAAGTGGAAAAGGCAGATTATGTATTAGGATTGTTTTGAAAATAGTTTTGACTTCGGGGTCCACCTGGAGGGATCTTGGGGAGCTCCAGAACTCCTTGGACTGCTTTTTGATAAACCCTTGCCCCAGCTACTTCTCTGCAGAGCCACGTGTTTGAGGATGGCAGTAGTTCCGTGGGCCAGAACCTTCACTGGAGTTTCCCTGGGGAACACAGTGAGGCCTCCCCTGCCCTGGGCCTCTGGAGATGAGGCTTCCAGGGTTGGCTTGGGGGTTCGTGGAGAGGATGAGTTGTTGGCATTGCCATTAACAGGGTTCCCTGAAGAGTTTATTTGGAAAGAGGACATCTTGTGACTCTAGGAACCGTAGACCCCTGAAATCAGGATCTGCCATCTCCATAAATCACTGTGCAGCCTGGACGTTTCCCCCATCAGTGCTGTCCTCGTTTTCATGATGGTCTCTGTCATGGCACAAAAGCCCACTGTCAGTGTGTTCTAATTTCTGGTTTGGACGAAAAAGCAGGCGTGGCCCAGGGCTGATGGTGGCCGCCGCTTGACTGTGTGGCTTTGGAGCGAGGCCGGCTGCACGCACAGTGTGTGGCAGCCTCGGCCCATGCTCCGCCGCTCCTGCCTTCGGGTTGGCTGCCACCGCCTGGAGGAGCCTCCTGCACTACTGCCCAGCCTGTGTGGCTATGCTTGCGTCCGCGGTTCAGTGTTAACGCCAGAGCTTGTGCTTTTGGAGGTAGAAACACTGTCATTATGTATGCATTTGAGGCATCTTTTCTTTGTTTTATTAGCAGTCATTTCATTCAGGTGATGTTAATGGTCTCTGGACAGAATTGTTCACCCTCTCCTTCTAAGGAGATGTTTGTTTCCAGGGCAGAAGGAGACTGGAGAGAAATTTGTAACCTGTAAGCTGGAAGGAAGGTGGCCGTTTCTGAGCTATTCTCCTGTTAATCTGTCAGTGAGGGACCAGTGGCCAGCTAAAGTGTGTCCCTATTCCTTTGGGTTTTCTTCTCACTTAGGAAAGATAACAGCACATCAAAAAGTACTGTATGGTTTTTCTGGGAATTTCATGCTTTGTATTGGGGACTATCCTCATGGTCACTGGGATAATGTGTCTGGTTTCCAGGGTAATCCTCAGTGGTAATTGATGGGAATGAATTTTTCTTGTGATGCCTTGGGCTTTTAAGTTTTAGGAGGGGAAATGTACAGATTTCATGAGTTCAGGTGGTTTTTTTTCTCCACAGACTAAGCTCGGTCAGGGCGGGAACGGGGTTGGTACGTTGTGTCCTCAACCGCCAGCACAGTGCCCCGTAGGCCTACAGAGAACACGTCTGTGTAATTGCACATTCTTACATCAAGTTTCAGATGACAGAAACCATTTTTCAGACAAAGCAGAGCAGTCTGAAAGAGGTAACAGATCCAGCATGTTTTTTTTTCGACTCTTGTTTTTTCTTTTCCAGTGATAAGAAAAGGAAGCTGGAGGCCAAACAAGAACCCAAACAGAACAAAAAGTTGAAGAGAAACAGAGATATGAAGAACAAAAAAGATATGAAACTGAAGCGGAAGAAATAGTGGAGAGACACTTGGGCGTCGGCGGCTGACTCGTAAGGAAATACCCTGGCTTGCAGGACTGAGGGGCAGCTGACTGGACTATTGAAAGCAACAGGATCCCCAGGAAACCCAGGAGTGGGCCAGGAATTCAGTCTATGGGCTGAACATGGCTTAAGGCAGTGTCGCTTCCGAGGGGGTCTGCTTAGAACGCGATGGTTGGCACACTGTTATTGCCGTCTCTCCTCCCCCCAGTCCAGGCCTGCCTTTCCCACACGTTCATATTTCGCTTTGGGCCCAGCTTTCTCCATTCCTTCTTGCACGTGTTGAAGCCGTGCTGGCTCTAGTCTCTTCTCAAGCATCAAGTACACGGCTGTCTGAAGACCCCGGAGGTGGCGGGCGGGGGGCATCAAGGCCTGTTGTCATGAACTTGCCCAGGCTCCCTGAAGCTTGGAGTCCCAGGAGCTCTAGTCCAGCTGTACGGCCGTGTCAGCCACGTTTAAGTGCTGGGACTCACACTGCCATGTTCCGATGCTTTCCTCCAGCAGCAGTGACCCAGAAAAGCTTGACTTCTCAACTTAGGGAACAATATGATATCTGAGTCCCCAATACCTGTTATTTCATCCATTTGGGAAAAAAATGTTGGGAAAGACCCTTTTGCTAGCAGGGATGAGGGGAGATGGAGAATCTATTTTTAATAACATCCTAGAAAGACCAGCAGCCTGTGTGCTCGTCGACTGCACCTAGATGGGAGTTGACTTTGCCCATTTCTTCTTTGCCCACTGCGGTGGCCTTGGATCTTGGCTGCAGGTGCACTTGGGAGGGGGCCGGCATCAAGGCTCAGGGTGGCTGGGGCTTACCTAGCTGGGAGCCCATGGGGGAATTGACCGCGCTGGCCCATGCTTCCTGTGGTCATTCTGTAGGACTTGGTGCGGCACCTGGAAGCCAGCCAGCTGGGCCTCTTTTTATCCCTAGCTCCTGTCAGATCGTTTGGTTCCCTCCGTCTCTTGTGGACAGGAGTGTGGCGGCTTCATGTGTACTGTGGAATGTTTGGTATCTATTTTCCAGTCCTAAGTCTGATACCATTGTTATTGAAACCTGGACCGTGCCATCCTTGACCAAGGATCGAACCCAGGCCCTCTGCAGTGGAAGCTGGGAGTCCTAACCGCTGGAGCACCACAGAACTCCGCCTCTGCTGGTTCTGTGCTGCTGCTGCTGCTAAGTCACTTCAGTCGTGTCCAACTCTGTGTGACCCCATAGATGGCAGCCCACCAGGCTCCCCAATCCCTGGGATTCTCCAGGCAAGAATACTGGAGTGGGTTGCCATTTCCTTCTCCAATGCATGAAAGAGAAAAGTGAAAGTGAAGTCGCTCAGCCTGTCCGACTGTTAGCGACCCCATGGACTGCAGCCCACCAGGCTCCTCCGTCCATTGGATTTTCCAGGCAAGAGTACTGGGGTGGGGTGCCATTGCCTTCCCTGGCTGGTTCTGTGCGGTCATTCTCTATTCATGTCACCAAGTGCAGGGAGAGTTCAGAGTGGAAGCTGGCTCCGTCACGCTCTGGTTCTGATCTGCCTGTCTCCTCGCCTCTGCGTGTGAGTTGCTGGTGATCTTTCCAAGCTCCCTGAGTCAGATTTCAGCTTCTGTATTTTTTCTTATTTTTATCTAAAGAATTCCTGCGGTGGCCTTGGTTACTGTTCTTCCTTGGTTTTTCATAGACTCTGAAAGGACTGTCTTCTGTGAATCCAGATAGATCCTTTCCTCAGCCCTGGTAGGTTATCTGCTTCCTGGAAGTCTAGTCTGTGGACAGGGAAGGAAGAGGAGTTTCTGGAGCAAAGAGGATTAAATGTGCAGCTCCCAGGACAGATGGCCACAGGGAGGAGAGCAGATTCTGACTGCCTGTGCCTGGGACCACCACGCCTTCCCCCCATTAAGTCTACAGGAAAGTTCAATGTGATGAAGAAAAAGTTTGATCCATTTTCCTCAGGTGAGTGCCTGAGCCTGCTTTTTAGAGCGGATTTTTTAGAAATTAATGGATTTGACCAGGCTGGGTCTTTGCTGCTAGTGCTTTCCTCTAGTTGTGGTACAAGGGCTGCTCATCGCAGTGGCTTTTCTTGGTGTGGAGCTCAGGCTCTAGGCATGTGAGCTTTAGTTTCCTGGGCTCTCGAAGAGCCCAGATTCAGTAGCTGTGATGCACGGGGTTAGTGGCTCCGCAGCCTGTGGGATCTTCCCCGATCAGAGGTTGAACCCACTTCTTCAGTGTTGGCGGGTGGATTCCTTACCACTGAGCCACAAGGGAAGCCCGTCAAAGAGGGTTTTCTTAGAGAGAGTGGCTAAAATGCAGTCACAGCCCCAAGTGATCTGAGCGGGCTGGTGTGCTAAAACCTCTCCAGCCACATCATCTTACAGGTGCGGGACCCAGCTTGGCCTGGTCCTTGCTCAGCACCTCTAGCGTCAAAGCCTGTCCTCTGCTCTGTTCCGTGGACTCTCTCTGGCCTTGATGCTGGCTCTGCCTGGCCCTTGCGGTGACCTGGAGCACACTTCTTACTTCCACGCAGGTCCACCTGTGTGTAAACTGCAGGTGGTAATGACAGCCCCTCCCTGGAAGGGCTGCTGTGAGGAGCAGAGGACAGTGCCTGGCGTTCACCAAGGCGCTCTGTGTCGTGTGGCACGTGTGACCCAGGGGAGCTGCGCTGTTACCCACAAGCGCTACGATGGACTGAGTGAGGCCGGGCTTTGTTCTAAAACCGCAGCCTGTACTCGGGCCTTTCTCTGTGCACATGAAAAGGAAGTGAGCATTCCGCCTACTGTGTAGTCTTGGCGTTTATGTGCAAAGTGTGTGCAGGTCTCTGCACTTGGTGCTTGTGATCTTGGGTTCTCCTCCAAACCTGAAAAAGTGTGCCTCCCCCAGACCTCACCATCTGGCCTCCAGACAGAGTGACATCTGTAAAGCTCTCTGTCTCAGGAAATCTCACTTGCAAAATGAATTCAGATAGGCCGCCGATGAATGCTGTCACCAGGCTGGGGAAGGGGCCGAAAAAGCCTGAACAAAGAAGATTCCTCAGTGGTCTCATCCCCCCACCACTCCACCGAGCCGCGAGGGAGCCAGCGCTGGCCCGCTTCAGCGCTTCCACTGCACAGCTGTCCCCCACAGTCCCAGAGGACCCTCGAGTGACCAGGAGTGACACAAAGGGGGCTGCTGAGGCTGGGGGAGGGAACGAGGGGAGTGACCGTCACCTTGGATGAATGTAGGCTCATTATCTGAGGCCATCACCCCAGCCGCCAGTCCCCTGGCCCGGAGGGGGCGGGACTGGCCTCCCCTGGGCCTGAATGGGCGACTCAGACTCCAGACGCTGCTCTCCATTCTCGAAACAACTGGTGAAAGCTGCAAGGTGGAGTAGATTCTGCAGAAGGCGGGTGGGGGGGTGGTGGCGGGAGAGGGAGACGCTGAGGCTTTTCTTCGGCTTTCAGTGGTTCAGCTGAGGAGAAAGCTGTGATAATCCCGACATCTGGCTGCTGTGGGGCAACTGGCAGGAGAAAGGAAAGTTTCAGGAGCCGGGGGGGCAGACTCGGTTTTAGCCTTGGTGGCCCGTTGGGATGAGTTTCCTGTGGAGACTCCGGCGAGTCAGCCCAGCTTCTCAACTGCCTGCAGGGCAGCTGAGTAGAAGGAAACCACCCCCTCGTTTCCCTGAGAAGTTCGCCGTCCTCTCCCCAGCCTGCCTTTGGCTGCTAACAGCCTGAAGTGGGCAGCAGAGGAGAGAAGCCCCCACGCTCCTGGGCAGTGGCCGGAGGAGGAAGCCTGGCCACTGGGGCAAGGTAAGGTGACAAGACATCCCCGTTTCCACGCTAGTTTCTCCTGGCTCCTTGGAGAATGTCTGATTTTTTTTCCTAATTATTATTTATATGCTTGCTTTAGAACATGTTTCTGCTACACGCAGGCTTGAAGGGGCCTTGCTCCCCTTATGTTACCTTCCCTTCAATCTTCTACCCCCTAAAAAGAAAATACGGCTGAGCTCCTGTATGGAGCCACCTGGTGACTAGACCTTGCTTCTTGGGCTGTATGCTTGACTGAAGCCTCTCCTGCAGGGGTGGGGGAGCTTGTAGGGAGGGTGGGCACAGACCTCTGAAGGGGAGCCCCTGGAGATGGTGAGTGCTGGGAGGGACAACCCACCCCAAAAACCACCTTCGCACGGGCCTCTGCCCAGGAGGATGGTGCCAAGGGGTGTGCCTCCCACCTGAGGCCACCAGAGGGCGCCATGGGTCCATAGCAAGTCCTCTCCCCACAGAGGCCAGGGCCCCAGGCTGGGCCTCAGGCTGCCTTGCCTGGGCCTCCATCCAGCAAAGCCCACGGTGGGTCTTTCCCAGGACTGACTGACCCTGTGGGGTCTTCATGTTGTCCCCCAACTCCAGAGTCCTGGCCTGTCGGTCGCTGAACCACAGCCACTCCTGTCAGTGTTCCCAGTGACCTTAGGAATTTCACATCCTGCTTCAGACGGGAAACATTTTAAAAACCTTTATTTCTGCCTGGACTTTGCACCTAAGACAAACTACCGCCTATTCCAGAAAACCTTTGGGCCTGAGTCACTGGCTTCCAGTCTTCCGTCCTTTAACAAGATGACACAGCCAGCAAGCGCTCAGCAGAGCCTGAGGGTGGCAGCCACCAAAGGCCAGGGGGTCCCTCATCAGGCCCCCCTCCTCCCTGTGCTGGGCCATGCGGAATTGCATCGTGGAAGGATTTGCAAACAACTATTCTGACAGCCTAGCAGTAGTTCTGCACAGCAGGGTGGTGGGGCCCGGGGCTCAGGGCACAGCAGGAAAGTCCCTGACAGCTGTCTTTTTAAAACTTTTATTGAAGTATAGTTGATTTACAGCGTTATGTTAATTTCTGCTATGCAGCAAAGTGATTCAGTTTTATAAATATATTCTTTTTCATATTTTTCATTATGGTCTATCATATTGACTATAGTTCCCTGTGGTATACGGTAGGATCTGATTTTTTACCCATTCTATATATAATAGTCTGCATCTGGGAATCCCAAACTCCCAATCCATTCCCCGCCTGCACTGCTTGGCAGCCACAGTTCTGTTCTGAGTCTGTTTCGTAAATATGTTCATTTGTGCTATACTTTAGATTCCACATGTAAGTGCTGTCATATGGTACTTGTCTCTGACTGACTATGACACTCTCTGGGTCCATCCGTGTTGCTGCAAATGGCTTGATTTCACCCTTTTTTATGGCTGAGTAGCGTTCCATTTGGAGAAGGCAGTGGCCCCCCACTCCAGTACTCTTGCCTGGAAAATCCTATGGACGGAGGAGCCCGGTAGGCTGCAGTCCATGTGGTCGCTACGAGTCAGACACGACTGAGCGACTTCACTTTCACTTTTCACTTTCATGCACTGGAGAAGGAAATGGCAACCCACTCCAGTGTTCTTGCCTGGAGAATCCCAGGGATGGCGGAGCCTGGTGGGCTGCCGTCTATGGGGTCGCACAGGGTCGGACACGACTGAAGCGACTTAGCAGCAGCAGCGTTTCATTGCATACGTGCACTGCATCTCCTCCACCATTCCTCTGATGATGGGCGTTTAGGCTGTCTCCATGTCTTGGCTATTGTAAACAGTGCCGCTGTGAACGTAGTGGGTGAATGCACCTTTTCAAATTAAAATTTTGTCTGGATATATGCCCAGGAGTGGGATTGCTGGATCATATGGCAACTCTCTAGTTTTTTGAGGAACTCCATACTGTTTTCCATCGTGATTGCAGCGACTTACATTGCTACCAACAGTGTAGGAGAGTTCCCTTGTCTTCATATCCTGTCCAGCATTTATTTGTAGACTTTGATGGTCATTCTAACTGGGGTGAGGTGGTACCTCATTGTAGTTTTGATTTGCATTTCGCTAATTAGTGATGATGAGCATCTTTTCATGTGCCTACTGGCCATTTGTATGTCTTCTTTAGAGAAATGTCTCTCTAGGTCTTACTCATTTTTTGTTTTTTTTTTTGCTTTTGTTTTGATGTTGAGCTGTGACAGCTCTTTCTATATTTTGGAAATTAAGCCCTTGTCAGTTTCATTTGCAAATAATTTTCCTCCCAGTCTGTAGGTTATCTTTTTGTTAATGGTTTCCTTTGCTTTACAAAAGCCTGTAAGTTTGATTAGGTCCTGTTTGGTTTTGCCTTTATTTCTTTTCCTTGGGAAACTGACCTAAGAAAACATTGGTATAATTTATGTCAGAGAATATTTTGCTTATGTTTTCGTCTAGGAGTTTTATGGTGTTATGTCTTATATTTAAGTCTTATGTCTTATATTTAAGTCTTTAAGGCACTTTGATTTTTTGTGTATGTTGTAAGGGAGTGTTCTAACTTTATTGATTTATATGTGGCTATCCAGCTTTCCCACCACCACTTGCTGAAGAGACTGTCATTTTCCCACTTTTCTTTTTTCTATTACTCTTGCCTCCTTTGACAAAGGTTAATTGACCATAGGTAAGTGGGTTTGAGTTCTCTATTCTGTCCCACTGATTAATGTGTCTGTTTATATGATAAGTGCCGGTGCTATGCTGGTTTGATTACTGTGGCTTTGTAGTATTGTCTGAAGTCTGGGAAATTTTGCCTCCTGCTTTCTTTTTTTGCAGGATTGCTGGGTCTTTTGTGGTTCCATTATAAATTTTAGGATTATTTGTTCTAGTTCTGTGAAAAATCTGACAGCTTATTCCTGGCACTGGGCTCCCGTCCTTCCAGTCCAGCTCAGTGCCATGTAAGTACTTAACGAATGGGAACACACCTACCCCACTGGACAGAACAGGAAGACTCAGGCCCAGTGAGGGCTGGATCCAGGCTCAGGTCCTGGGAGGGGCAGGGCAGGGGCTGGCGGCTGGCCACTCACAGCTTCCGGTAGGGGCTTGGTTCCCTCTGTATAACCAGGGAATCAGCTCCAGGTTCTCTTCCTGGTCCTTAGGGCTCCTCCCTGGCTCTGAACTTTGGGTAACCCGCTATAAGGAGCCATGAGGCCAAGGTCATTGTTAACAAGTGTTTATTGTTAATAAAACCATAGTACATTTACAATAAGTGACAACATTAATGTATAGTTACAGTATCATACAATATTACAGCAATAAAATAACGCCTATTCCTTTGTACATCCAGCTCAAGCAGCTAGTTGAAAATATTTTCCAGGATTGCAAACCCCCAGGGTTTTTCAAGGTGACTGAAAGGACACCTTCTAAAGTGCCTGGGGCTTCTGGTGAATAAATAGTTTCTAAGGTACAGCCAGACAGCCAAAGGGGATATCCAGCACAAGCTGTTCCAGTAAGACACCCTGGATGTCTGGTACATAAATACGACAAGGGTCCAGGCCCAGCTATGTGTCCCCACCCAGCAGAGCCTGGAGCCTACAGGATGGCAGGGGCAGGTAGCAGGGAAGTAAAAGGACCTCTTCTTACAGTTCTTCCTGTCTACCTGTGCCCCGACCTTTAAGTTCCCCAAGACCCGCAGTTCCCAATGGGAAGTCGGGGCCCTGCTCTCCAGTCCAAGGTAAAGGATTGTGTCACTGGAGAGACTGGACTGGTGGGATGCTTAGGGCTCTGCCTAATTCTAGGCTTGGGATTTTCAGAGTCAACCCCTCTACACTGGCCCCTGAAAGCAGCAGCAGCAGCACAAGCTGAGGCCACCAGGCTCCTCCACTGGGCCCCACCCATGGCTCAGACCAAAAGCTTCGAAGGCGCTGGTGGGGGAACTAGCTGCCGCCTTCACTACTCGCTGAGCAGGCCAGCCGCCCCTCTGCCCAAAGGAGCCCAGACACCAAGGAAACAGATTGAAAATGACCCTCTTCGCGGGATCCCCAGGCCCCCTGGAGGCCACATCAGGTCTTTCAAAGGCACAGCCTTAAGTTCAGGTTTGTCTGACGTGACACTGAGGGAAAAACACCAGCTTTTGACTGAAATGGCCTGAGGCCCAGATAGAACATACATTCTCTACATTCATAAGGATGCCCACACCCCACAGGAGCCCTACTTCAGACAGACTGAGCTGTCCGAGGCCCCGGGGGTGGGCTGGTTAGAGCCTGGAGGGCGTGACCAGAAGCTGTGCAGAGCGGGATCAGCGCGGGCCTCCCGGAGGGGCACACGAGGGTGAGTGCATGACGGCCCTCCGGTGCAAGCAGGCGGCAGGTGTGCGGGAGGGCCACTTGTGGCCACACCTGCCCTTGGCTCATCACTGGTTGAGCAAATGGTTAGGCTCTGGGCCTGCCCAAGTCTGGCTCCAAGAGTGCCAGTAACCAGTCTCAGCCCAGCAGGGCCCCAGCGTGTCCACTGGTCCTGGCTGTGTGCTGACCCAGACACCCCCCAGGAAGTTCCCGGCCTTTCTTACCCACCGGGAGGCCTAGTGACAGAGCCAGCCGCCCCCACACCTCACACCCGAGAGGTGACGTACAGCGAGTGCACGCGCTCAGCCAGGGTGCTCTGCAGGTCCTGCAGCGGGTCCAGGCCCTGCACTTTGCTGCTGCGGCCGTAGATGAGCTGCCGGAAGGAGTCCTGCTCCAGCAGGGCCTTCATGTGCTTGAGGAAGAAGCCCTCGCAGAACAGGGCCAGCTCAGGGGCGTTGTGGATCTGTGGGGCCAGGGAGAGGGGTGAGACCCACAGCTTCAGCACAGCCCTGCCCAAAACTGCCCCCAAACAGTCTGCATGGGCAAAGGCCCAGCTTCAAGCCCCAGACCCGGGGACGCAGGCAGGCCCAATCTCTGCATCTTAGGGCAACTGATTCCTCATCTGAATTCCTTCCATGAGCATCTCCTCGGGTTAGACTGATCTGGGTTCAAATCCCAGCTGTGCCACCAGGAACATCCTGGCATCTTGTTCTCCGCCTGGGTCCTGCTGGTGACGGCTTGTTGAGGGGCGGTCCTTGTCCCCATGGGATTGGAAGCTCGCTCCCTAAAGGCAGGGGCTGTCCAGGTGGGATGTGCAGCATAAGGCCCAGCATACGAGTTTTGACGTGGGAAACACCCAGCGAACACTGAGTGCCCTCTCTGGGCCAGGCACTAGACCAGGCCCTGAGGCCCAGGTCTGTGAGGCGCTCTCAGAGCTGATGTTCCAGATCAGGGGGACGAGAGAAGCCAAGGAACCAGCCAGGCCAGGCCACGGACAGCAGTCAGTGCTCTGAGGCAGTGAGAGTGGGCGAAGGGGCAGAGAGGTGTGTGACTTGGGGGCAGCTGGGGGAGGAGACTTGCTGGAGGACTGCAGCAGTCCTGGCGTGGAGATGAGAAAGAGATGGGGGCCACGTGGCCGGGTGAAGGGAGAGGGAGGCATCGGAAGGGGAGATGGGAGAGGTCCTGGGGGCCTCATAAGGGGTGACAGATGAGGGCTGGGTCTTTGCAGTGGGAAACCTTTGAAGAGTTTCAGTAGGGGAGTGGCGGGGTCTTCACACTTTTCAAAGAGCCTTGTGGACTGCAGGGCGAAAACCAGGAAGTGTTGGAGGCCAGGCCAACGTGCTTATCCAAGAGTGGAGAGAGTGGAGGTAGCGGGACGGAGGGGGTGGCTGATGCTTTGCGGGTGTGGGAGGTGACCGTGGCCTCTGCTGTGAGGAGGAAGTCTAAGGAGCACCAAGCTGGGGAGAGACTCGAGCAGTGTTGAGAACTGATCTGACTTGGAGGGGCTCCGCTCTTTGCCGCCCCAGGTCTCACTGCCCAGTGTGGCACAGCTGGTACAGGACCTGGGGTCCACCTGGCTCAGAGCTCAGCTCCCCAGCTGCTGTGCTGCCCTACTGGGCGGCCATGACCTTAGCCACAGAAAGGGTGACACTGTCCTTCAAAGCTGCCAGGGTACAGCAGGGTAAGTGATGGGGGTCAGGGGCGGCAGCAGGGGCCCTCACCTTGGCATACTTGTAGGTGTTCACGGCGCTCTCCACGCTTAGGGTCTGCGAGCACAGGATCTCACAGTGCCGCTGCAGGGCGTCCAGCTGGAACAGGCTGGCAGCTGACAACAGCTGGCAGGAGGGGGGAGAGGCCGTGGGTGAGCAGGGCCAGGCCCGTGGCCCCGGCATCACGGAACAGAGAGCCCTCCTGACCCCCAGGACCCTCCCTGCCCACCTGCCAGTTAAGTCTGATGGCCTTGATTTATTTCTACCCCAGGCCATCTAGGTATTTGCTAGGATACCTTGGGAAGTATCCGATAGGTGACAGACACTGGTTGGAATTTCTCATGTCGCAAGGCCTTCAACTATGAGCTGCCTGCTCATCTGCACGACCTTCTAGCCAGGCACGTGGCCAGCAGCGGGTCCGTTCTCTAAGCAATAACCTGGTAAGGTCGGGGGGTACCTGCTGCCTTCTGATCCTCCCAGGCTTTCCATCCTCAGGGGTGGCCTTTCTAACTCTGAGGGGTCGCCTGGGAGGTTGGGTTCCACAGGCGCACCATTTCCCACACGCGTAGAAGAGCGAGGACCTGCAGGGAAGCAGGGGGTCCTCGCAGAGGCCCCCTTCCCTCCCTCCTGTCTCCAATGCTGTGTTTCTGAGAGCGGGGTGGGTGAGACCTGGCAGATGTCTCAGGCTGGGCACAGGCATGGTGGATAGGCTCAGGGGCTCCCCGCTCCTCTCCCCGACAGGCCAGGTCCTCACCTCCAGGATGTCACCGGTGGGGATGTCCATGGATTCCGTTCCCCCGTAGTACAGATACTGCATCATCATCTGCAGGAAAAAGGCCCCATGTGAGGGCCAGGGGGACCCACAGCAGCCGCTGCCTGGCCCTTGGTGCCCCCCGCCCCGAGCAATGCTCCAGCTGCTGCCCGCCCCTCGGTGCCCCGCCGCCCTGAACGCCGCTCCAGCCGCTGCCCGCCCCTGGGTGCCCCGCCGCCCTGAACGCCGCTCCAGCCGCTGCCCGCCCCTCGGTGCCCCCTGCCCCGAGCACTGCTCCAGCCGCTGCCCGGCCCTCGGTGCCCTGCGACCTCTGTGTGCTGGCGTCTGCACACGGCCCGACTCTTGTCAGGCATTTTTGTGCTTCCCCTGGAATGTGTATGGCAAGCTGCCTTCCACAGAGTGGCTTCGCTTCAATCCCCAGGAGGGCAGATAATCTTCACAGCTGGGGAAACTGAGGCCAGGCAGGGAGGCTGATGAGGCTGACCCACCTCCTCAGAACCCTTCCAGCACACCAGGCACCTCACGAGTCATTTTCTCTTATCGAAATTCTAAACATGGGGCTCTGAGGGGGCGACTGTCCACCCTCACAGTCCCGACTCCTGACCTCCCCATCAGTGCTAGCCAGATCCCGACCTCCTCCTGGAAGCCAGTGCAGTGCTGGGGCCCGGGACCTGGCCCAGAGGTCACCCTGGCGACCAGTGGGGGCCCTGCGACACCACATGAGGTGGCCTGGGGAGGGGCCTATGTTTAGTTCTGCTGAGGTCTGACTTACAAGCTCTGCCATCATGCTGGAGACTGGGGAGTTTCCAGCTGGAAAAAGAAAAATGATTCTCCCTGGTTGGCTGAAGAAACGGCCCCAGCAAGGAGCTGGCAAGGGTGTAAGTAAACACGGCTCCAGCCGGCACAGTCAGGCTCTGTTAGGACTGGCCTGCAGGCTGGAAGGGGCACCAGAGGGTCTAGAGGAAAGGAGCCCACGCTGGGGCGGGGCCGGGGAGGGAAGAGGGCCTGCCAGCCGCATCCAGGCCCGAAGCCTGTCCAGGAGGCATCAGCCTGCCCCTCCCCTCAGAGGAGCCCGGGCTCCCAGAGGCCTTGCGCAGCCCCTGCTGGAGCGCAGGTGGAGATCCCACGGTTACGCGGATGGATCTGCGTCCCCCTGCTCCAGGCAGTGTGTGCCTCGGTCGGGCCTACGCCTGGCTTCCTCCGCCATCCCCCACCCTGGGAGCTGAGTGTCCAGGACTGGGAGTGGGGCAGCTCTCATCTCCAGGGATTCTTTCCTAGGTGTTAGCCCCGGGCAGCCCCGAGCTGAGAAGGGGCCCAGCCTGTGGCTCCTCTTCCTGGCCTAGAAGAGGCCTCCTGCCGCTTTTGGGAGCTGGTCTGGGCCCGGCCCAGCTCTCGTGGCACATGGATCTCCCTGAGGCACCTGAATGCAGATGAGCCCACAGAAGTGGGACCAGAATCGCCCTCTTGGAGCCTCGCTGGGGGAACCAGGCTGCTAGCAGGCAGCTGCGGACATTAATTTTCCACAGCCCAGTAGCCCCCGGGGAAGGATGTGGGTCATCCAAAGCAGGCAGTCTGCAGGGCTAGAGCGGGCAAAGAGCTGCTCCCAGTGAGGCCCCAGGCAGGACCAGCTGCAGGGATGGCCTCACTTCCTTCTGCCCAGAGTGGGCCCAGGAGCATGACCACAGGGAGGCCCCCAATACTGCAGGGACAGGACTGGGGCCAAGAGCCACATCAGAACGGCAGGGCTATCCCCCAAAGGCCTAGGTTTAGTCGGCAGTGACCCTGGTAAGAGTCTACATTTGTGATGTCTAATCAAAAGCCACTGGCTACCTGTGACTTTTGAGCATTTGAAACATGGCTGCTCTGAATTAATACGTGTTGTGTCAAAACTGCCTTGCAAACACATAGTGTGAAAAAAAGAATAAAACATTTCATTAAATTTTATGTGTGGAATGATACTATTTTGGCTACATTAAGTTAAATAATAAAATGAATTTCACATGTTTCTTTTTACTTTTTCCTTCATCTATTAAGCAATTTTACATAACCTCTGTGCCCAGTATTATCTTTCTATTAGAGATAGTATTGCTTAGATCTCCTTGGGCCTCTGTTTCCTGTTCTAGAACACAAAGATCTCAAGTTCTCTTTGTGTTGTGAGAGCCAATGAGATGTCTGGGGGCTGCTCTGAAATGTAGGCTTTTTTAGGAGGCCTCGGACCTGGATCGATGGCTTCAGTTGCACGCTGCCCCTCCCCCCGCGCCCCCCTAACCACTGTGGGATGGCAGAGCTTTGTTCCCAGAGAACCCACAGGGCCAAGCCAGTGGCTAGCATGCCCCAGGCCCACGTGCGCCCTGAGGTTGGACCTGTTGTCTCTGTTTACCCCGTGACAAGCCTGAGCACTCATCAGGGCTGCCCGGCCTCTCCTGCCTCTGGGCACCACCCCTGCTGAGCAGATGCCGCCTCGATGGCACAGCCTCTCCTGCCTCTGGGCACCACCCCTGCTGAGCAGATGCCGCCTCGATGGCAGGGGTCACCCCCACCTCCCGCCCAATCCCTGCTGCCCTTCTCAAACCCGCCTCCTGGGTCGGATCGTGACCCCACCTCACGCTCCAACTCACCTGGACTTTGGGCTTCTTAGCCAAGCAAGCTCCCCTTCCCCAGGGAGTTTGGCTCAAGGGATGGGAAGAGGGGAGGGGAGACACCCTACGCCCGACCCTGGGCCTCCTCCAATGCCTTATCAGTTGCTGCCAAGTCCCCCACTCTCCCCGCATCCACACCCCTCTACCCTGCTGCCTCTACTGGTTGCCATCATCACTCAGCTGGATTTCTCACCAGCCGCTCCCCTGCTCCCCTGGCTGCAGTCCCGCCCGTCCTCCCCTCACCCTCCAGAGTGCGCGAGGTCACACAAACGACCATTCCACCCGCCCTAAGACTGAACCCTGGCTCTATCACCTCCCAGCTGTGTGACCTGGGACAAGTTACTGAACTTCTCTGTACCTGCGACACCTCATGGACCAAGGCGGGGAACTAACATGTGTGTGCCTCCCTGGACTGTGCTGTGATGCTTAACTGATAAATGCACTTAGAACCATGCCTGGCTAAGTGTCAGCGACGGTAGCGACCGCAGAGCAGCTTCTAACTACCCTTGGGTTAAAGCTCAAGCCCAATGTGATGGCTCCTCGGGGGCAGCCTCCACCTCACTTCTGGATGTTCTCCTGAATGGCTGCCAGGACTTGGCCAGAGAGCATTTCCGGAACAGGCGGTGGTCTCTGGTGGTGGTGGTCTCTGTGTGCGTCGCTCTGGCTACCTGGAGCTCCCGACACCTGGCTGACTACCCTGGTCCCCAGGAAATTTCCTCCTCCGCAGCTTCAGTGCCCCTTCCTGCACTGCCGCGCCTCCCCCACCACTCCCAGTCACATTCATTCATACTGTCTCCTGGAGGCCAGGGTCCCTGTCCTGTTTACTGCTGTCTCCATGGTACCCATAAGTGACTAAATGCTAAACAGATGACTGCCAGGAACAAGAGAGAGGGACTAAACCCTTCTAGGTGGTGGCTCCTCATGCTTCTGTGAGACTGTGATCTCTCCCATTAGGTCACAAGCCTGTCCCGGGCAAGGCCAGGTCCTGGGTTCACATACCAGCTGCCTCTTAGCCTCCGTCTCAGCCCCTAAGGGTCACACCTACAGCCTGAAGACCACTTTCTAGAAAGGAGCTCCCCACTGGGGCTCAGCTTAGACCCCAGCCAGTCCCTTCCAGACCTCGCCTGCCAATCCTGGTGGCCAGCCTGCGGAGCTTCCATCACGCAACCTCTGCCGTTCTCCGAAGCTTAGAAAACGTAAGTCCTGACCTTGATCTCCCCCAACCAGGATGGGCTCCCCGTGGCTCTTTCTGCTTAGCCGGCACGGCTAGGGTCTGATGCCGGGGAAGAGTGATGGGCCTACACCGGTGCACGCACACGTTACTCTCCACCCACCTGGGGTCTTTGTTAAACTGTGGGGGCTCCTGGCATGGGGCCTGAGGCTCTGCGTTCCCAACAAGTGCTCAAGCAAGTCTATACACTGGGAGCGCACTCAGGACAAGGGCTCGCAGGTTGCATGTGTGGTGTGTGCCTATCCTTACATGCCCATCAGGCTGCCCAGACCCCTCACCCAGTGGTTAGAGCTCAGAGCCCATGAAACAGACTCTGAAGCTGCAAACTCACAACAGAAAGGCTACCTTGGCTGGGAAAAGCCTAGATGCTCCAACCTGACCACTAAGTCAGCAAAACACAGAAGGCGTTAGGGATGGAGGGGAAGACTATGACTGACTCGCAGCTGACCCCGCCCGGATGGACCAGCCAGGGTCGGGGTCCTGTGGGGGAGGGGCGCCCCTAGAAAAGCCCGCAGAGCTGAGGTACACACACCTGGAAAATGTGGTACTTCATGTCGCCGATCTCGATGGTTTTACTGCCGTCGCCATCTTGCTCTGATTTATTGGTCATCAGCGTCTTGAACCTGGAGCCAAGGAGATGAGACAAGGAAGGGCTTGAACGTGACTTTTATTCCACCACTGTGTGGCAAAGGCCCCATCCATTGCCTGACTGGTCACCAGGGGACAGGAGCATTTTAAAAATCACTGCTGTGCTCGCAAAAGAATTCTGGGCAAGTGACGTTTTACATCGTCCTAGGCTGACAGATAGCTGGGCTGAGCCCTGATCTGCCCCCGCTGCCCTCTCGCTTAGTGACCGTAACACCTATGGCTGGAAAACTGACCTTCATGTTAGAACAGTCACGTTTTCTAATCATCAAAAGCAATGGCTTGACCAGAACAATGACCTGGCTCCTCTTGGAGAACTCTGGGTCTCCTCGTGACTGTCCCTCTGTCCCCTGTGGGGTGGGTGGTGGGGATTCCCTGCTCTGTGACCACCCTCTGTGGGGGAGAGGCTCTTCTCCAGCCTGCCCATCTTCTCATATCTAAATGAAGCTGCACAACCACCCTTCCCGGAGGGGGCAGAGAATTTGTTATCTGGGCTGCCTACCTGTTAGAAGCCGTCACCAGCAGGACTTTATGTGCATAAAACAGCTTTCCTTCCACTAGGAAGGTCACGTCTGACATCTCCTTGTTGTTCAAAAAGTGAGGATCTGTCGGAGGGTAAGGAGAAAGAGATGACGGAGGGGCCTGCCGCCCAGGCACTTGGAAAGGGGAAGGAGGACAGAGATGAGAGGGAGGGGGAAGGGAGAGGAGGTGGGGAGGCCTCACCAAGCCTGGCCGGCAGCGTCTTGCGGAGCTCGGGGATGCGGGGGATGGGGCTGCTGCCGTAGCAGTGCGTGAAGATGGCCGCTAGCTGCTGCGTGACCGAGTCGTTCTGTTGGGGGAGAGGCGGGGAGGGGCGTCAGCTCGACTCTCATCTGGAGGCCATGTGTTTATAGTTCCAGGTACGCCAGGCCAGCTTCAAAAGTCCAGGCCAGGATCAGCGCAGCACTGGCCTTCATTCCCCCTGGATCTGGTCTGGCGAGGGAGGCCCGGTCTTCCCCACCGACTCCCCGGATTGCTTTCTTGGCCAGGCTCTGGCCCAGACAGAACCCTAGCCTCTGAAGTTAGGCGGGTACTGGTGAGGGCTGGACGTCCACCTGCGGGGTGCCTGTGTCCTTCCGTCCCTGTGAGGGGGGTGTCCCTAAGTCTGTCTGCCCGTGAGGCAGTCTCCGGGTCCGTTCTGCGGTATGTCTGCCTGTGTGTCAGTCTCTGGGTCTGTCCTGCGGTCTGTCTGCCTGTGTGTCAGTCTCTGGGTCTGTCCTGCGGTCTGTCTGCCTGTGTGTCAGTCTCTGGGTCTGTCCTGTGGTCTGTCTGCCTGTGTGTCAGTCTCCGGGTCTGTCTGTGGGCTGTCGGGACCTACGGGGCTCTCTCACCTTGCTGGTCTTGAGGATGTCAAACATGAGCGGCAAGCCCTCAGTCGCCAGCTCTTCATTGTACTCCTCCTCCTTGATGGAGCTGAAATCCCGCAGGAGGCTCTGCACCACCGAGTACCGAGACTGGGAGAAGGACGTCCTCAGAGACTCGATCCAGATGTGCAGCTTCCAGGGGACGCCTGAGCCAGGAAGGGGAAGGGCCGTCACCCGCCGGGCAGAGCGCTCCCCAAAGGGACACTGAGCCCACCTCATGACAGCCCCCTTCCCGGCAGACCAACGCACCTGATCCCTGCCCAAGAGGGAGCACCCCCTCTCCCCAGCTCAGCACAGCCAGTAAGGAAAGCATTTGTTCACCCTGACGGGCCTCCTTGAGACATAAAAGGGTCTCAAAGTTCCCATCATATGAGGTGGAGGAATGGCTTCAGGCCAAGTGCAGGGAGCCTGATCTCTAAAAATCCACAGCTCAGCCTGGGAGCCTTCAAGTGCAGGCCCAGCACCCACACTGGCCCCACTGGCTTGTCGGGCCCCGGAATTACCTACTGGGGAGGAACCATTATAATTAGGAGGGGTGGCCCCGGAGACTTGAACGCCCGGAGGATATGCAGGGTGCTTGAGGACAAGAGGACCCCATTCCTGTCTAGAAGCCTGAAACGAACCCTGTTCTGTCGCCGAGGGCTTTTCCCAGCACCTGGCTCCCTGGCGTGGCTGTGCACACGCAGTGCCATTACTGTTTACCAGCTCCCTGGAGTATGTCACTGGGGCCGCAGAGTAATCCAAAACTACTCTGAAAAGGTCATGACAAAAACTAGCGATGTTTCCGATAATTAGAAATTGCTTCCTACTCCCCAGCCTCACTGTGGATTTAAAAAGGTCTGACGGTATTCCCTGGGGACATGGTGCCAAGGGTAGCATCAGCATCGCCGGTTTACTGACTGTGCAGGACTGATATTCCCGTTTCATAGGGACGAGCACTAAGGCCGGCCTGCCACCAGAGGGCTGCGTGGCTCCCACTTCCTTGGCCCAGCACTGGGTGTTCGTGTGTCATGGCCCCCGGGAGAGGAGGGATGCTGTCGTCATGCATCGAGTGCCCACGGTTAGTGGGCACCGGGCCCTGTGCTGTGTATGACAACTTCACATTCATAGGGGAGGAGCACTAGGGAGCGTGGCAGGCCTGGGATCTCCCCCAGGTCTGTCTGACCAGCCGCCTGGGAGGAAAGAAGTCTGCAAGCTTGCAAGCCAAGGAGGTGGGGAGGCAGGCTGACGGACTGGAGAGCATCTCACTGACCAGAAATGTGGACTCTTGGTGCTCTAGACGCTCCCACATGACCAGGCCTCGACCAGGGAAGCTGGGGGCCCTGAGGGCACAGGGCTGGGTGAGGCTTTTGAGACTTGTCCCCACTGAGGACTGTCTGAGGCTCAGGGCACCACCTGTCTTGGTTTGAGAGGACAGAGGCCCGCCCTGCACTCCACTGCCTCCTGGCCTGTCTGGCCCTGTGGGCCTGGCCCTCTCGTGTGTGTGTGTGTACACTGAGGAGCAGCATGGCATGTGCGTGTGTGCCTGTGTCTGTACACACACACCACGTGGCCTCACCCAGCGCCCTCAGCTCCATGGTGATGTCCACGTAGCCGTGCTCCGCACTGTAGTACATGGCCTCCTGAAGGGCCCTGGTGCGCGTCCGGCTCAGGCGCATGGGCCCCTCGCTGCTGCCCTGGCTGGACGCATCGCTCTCTTCCACACCCTCAGCCAGGATCTCCTCCAGGGACAGCACATCTGCTTTGGCCTGCTGTGGCTGAGTCAGGAGCTTCCTCAGGACGTTCCTGTGGTGAAAGGGACAAAGAAGGGTGATGTCTGAGGCTCCCACCATGGATGGTGCCTGCCGAGCTGCCTTTCAGCGTCCTGTGGCCCAGACGGGCCAACTATGGGGCATCTGTGGGCAAAAAGGGCTCATACTCTTCCCTTCTCAGGCAGGCTGGGCCCCCGGGTGAGTCAAGGAAAGGTGCAGAAGACCTCTCCCTTCTTCCATCCAGGTACTGCTGAGAAGTCACGAGCTCTGGGGCCAAGCAGGCTCTGCCATCCTGTGTGATCTCAGACAGGTTGTTCGACCTCTCTGAGCCCTGATGGCTCTGTCACTGTAGCATGGGGAACCAGTATCGTCCTCTCCCAGTTAATGTGAGGCTCAAGTGACATCACATGCAGAGCCTGATACACAGCAATCATCCTAAGGGCAGCTGACTTGCATATTCCCACGCTGTTGTTCAGTCGCTCAGTTGTGTCCAACTCTTAGCGACCCCATGGACTGCAGCACGCCAGGCTTCTCTGTCCTTCCTTCACCATCTCCAGGAGCTTGCTCAAACTCATGTCCATCGAGTCGGTGATGCCATCTAACCATACTGTCCTCTGTTGTCCCCTTCTCCTTCTGACTTCTATCTTTCCCAGCATCAGGGTCTTTATTCCAATGAGTCGGCTCTTTGCATCAGGTGACCAAAGTATTGGGAGCTTCAGTTTTGGCATCAGTCCTTTCAATGAATATTCAGGATTGATTTCCTTTAGGATTGACTGGTTTGATCTCCTTGCAGATTGAGCATTACTTTACTAGCATGTGAGATGAGTGCAATTGTGTGGTAGCTTGAACATTCT
Organism: Oreotragus oreotragus; assembly: GCA_006410675.1. Lineage (NCBI taxonomy): Eukaryota > Metazoa > Chordata > Mammalia > Artiodactyla > Bovidae > Oreotragus > Oreotragus oreotragus. Next base: position 179,263 of record SJYX01023081.1, read on the forward strand.
TTGGCATTGGAATGAAAACTGACCTTTTCCAGTCCTATGGCCACTGCAGTTTTTTCCAAATTTGCTGGCATATTGAGTGCAGTACTTTCACACTTTCCAAGGAGCAAGCATGTTTTAATTTCATGGCTGTGGTCACCATCCAAAGTGACTTTTGAGCCCAAGAAAATAAAGTCTTTCACTGTTTCCATTGTTTCCCCATCTATATGCCATAAAGTGATAGGACTGGATGCCATCCATGATCTTAGTTTTTTTGAATGCTGAGTTTCAAGACAGCTTTTTCACTCTCCTCTTTCACCTTCATCAAGAAGCTCTTTAGTTCTTCACTTTCTGCCATGAGAGTGGTATCATCTGCATATCTGAGGTTATTGATGCTTCTCCCGGCAATCCTGATGTTGCCATGTGCATTTAACCCTCTGAGAGGAACCTCAGTATTCATGGGTGATGAATACATCTTGCTCAGTGTCACAGCGAGCGGGATGCAGACTCAGAGGGGGTTCCAAGCCCCAGACTATTCTGTCGCATCCTGTGGCCTGGGGCTCCAGATGGCTGTCTCATGGGCAGGCCCCTAGGCCACCTGCAGACCTGCCTGCCCCTCCCCACCCCTTCCCCACCTTGTAATGGAGACTGGGCTGTGCATACTGGGTACTCTGTTAACCCGCTGAGCTGACAGAGCAACAGCAGGATGACCCAGGTCCCTCAAGGGAGTCCCTCTTTGTCTTCTACTCACCTCTTCCCTGTTGCCCTTTGACCCCAGAGCGGCCTAACTCTGGTTAGGTGAGACCAGCTGCTCTGGTCTCACCTCTGCCCTGTCACACCCCCAGGCAGGCCTGGCCCCTAAAAAGCAAGGTCCACCATCTGCTCCTGGAGCAGGATGTGATTTCTAGCAGAGCCACCAGGAGCATCTTCATGGTGGAGCTGAAGTCTGGGTGGAAGCCCCTAGCGCTCCAGGCTGTGGTGGGCAATGGAGAAGCAGCCCAGGCACAGGAAGGGATGGGGTCCTGGGGCAGCCCTGGGTGGCTGCAGGTGGAGGGTCTTATGGGGGAAGGGGAGGGCCTGCCCTGGGCACCCACCACCTCGTGTTTCCAGGCCTCCACCCTCTGGGCCCACATGCTGCCTGAAGACCTGTGTCTTCTTTCTGGCTGGTGTGCAGGCAGCTACCCTCCATTCACCCCTCCCCTCCATCTCTGAAAAGATCTCCAGGCCTAGCTCTTCTGCTCCTGAGAGCCTGCTTCATGCTCCACAGAACACGGGACAGGAAGCCCCAGGTGGGTACCTGTGGCCATGGGCGGCCGAGTGGCTGAAGCAGTTCATATCCTCGTGGAGGGAGGAGGCCATGCCGTTGGCTTCGAGCATGCTGAGGAGGGGGTCGGCGCCCCGGCTAAGCAGCAAGCTGACCAGCTCGTAGTTCCCTGAAAGAGACAGGCCAGGAATGCTTCCAGCACGCACGTCGCTGCCCCTCTGCTGGGCCTGTCTGAGCACTGAGCACCATAGAAACACTGACGATGGAGTGAGGGGGAGCCCCTGGCGACCTGAAGCAGGGGTTCCAAGGCTTGCCGTGGGGGTCTCTGTGTGCGGCTCAGCCAGGCAGGGTGACACTGTAAGGAGGGCCAGGTGGAACCGCAGAAGCAGTAAGGGACCCTGGCTGGGCAGGGCAGCGGGGTACCTACCGGCCGCAGAGGCCAGCTGCAGGGGCGTCTCTGCATAGCTGTCTTCGCCGCCGTTCACTGCAGAGCCCTCCACGTGGGCGCCAGCATCCAGGAGCAACTGCCAAGGCACAGGAAGGGCACTTGAGCATGGAGCGGGGTGTCACTGGGCCAGGTGCAGGGGAGGCTTCGAGGAGTGACCTTTAGTTTCCTCCTGGCATGTGACCAAGAGCCAGCTCCCTCGGGTGTCCAGAACTGTAGAACTCCTGGTTGGTTACCTTCACGGCTCTAAGTGCTCAGAATCTTCCCCTCCGCTTTTTGTGGTCTTGGACCAGGCACCTGAGCTATAGGGACCTCTGAGCTATCTCCCCCTTTCAGTTTCCTACAAACTGGCCGCAGTGAAGAACAGAAGGTAGGTGTGTGCTAACTCGCTTCAGTCGTGTCTGATTCTTTGCAACCCTGTGGACCATAGCCTATCAGGCTCCTCTGTCCATGGGATTCTTCAGGCAAGAATACTGGAGTAGGTTGCCACGCCCTCCTCCAGGGGATCTTCCTGACCCAAGGACTGAACCCACATCTTTTACGTCTTCTGTATTAGCATCCAGGTTCTTTACCACAAGCACCACCTGGGGAGCCCAAGAATAGAAGGTAACACCATCCAATCAACCAGGGGAATCTGAGGCGCTTGACACAGCAGAGGCTGTGGGAAAGGCAGGGCCAATAGGGTCAGAGCTGAGTGGCAGTGCTGGCCGCCAGCGACTGGGTGAGCTGGGGCAGGTATCTCAGCTCCCCAATCCTGTCTTCCTCATCTAGAAAATGGGAGAGAGGCCTGTCTTGCAACATTGTTGGGGAGTAAGTGAAGAGGCGCTCAATTCTCCATAGGGGTTCAGTAACCAATGGCTTCTAGGGCTCCCTTCAAAGAGGTTCCATGAGCTGCCCAAGGCTGGGCAGTGCGGGGCTGGAGCAGAACCTGGCTGTCTGGAACACCAGGTGGCCTCTCCTGGTTCTGGCAAGGGCAGGCCTTGCAGGGGACAGACGGAGCAGGGCTAACAGATGCCAAGCGGTTCCCGCTGGGATGGCTGGCTCTGCCTTGGGTGGGGGTGGTGTCAGCACCACAGGTGACTTCAGTCCATCTCACCTTTCCTGACTGGCTGCTCTGGAGGGAGCCGCCTTTCCAGCCCTCCCAGGTTTCCAGAGACTGAGCCGCCTCAAGACAGTGCTTGAGCAATTAGGCCAATCCTACCCGCCCCTCACCTGGGACCAGGTGTGAAGGGTCTAGGCTGACCTCTCAGTCTCCCCACAATGTGGGCGTGGGGGTGGCTGTTGGCAGGAGGCTCTTATCAGTGAGACAGCAGCTGCGGCAGCGCTGTCTGAACCAGAGCACCAAAGCAGTGGAGGGAGACAGAGACCTGCCCGACAGGGTGAAACTGGGCACCAGTCCAGACAAGCCCAGGGCACAGCCCTGCAGGCCAGTCTGGGCCAGGGTGGAACTCTGCTCAAGGTCTCATGAGGACAGTCACCGCCAAGCAGGCAGGATGTGGGAGCCAACTGACCACCAGCTACAGCCAGGACTGTGTGGAAAGCGAACAGTCGACATGAGCCCTGCCCTCGAGGGACCCGCGATCCAGCAGATGGCAAGGGTGTCATGTGGACTCCCAGGAAGGAGCTGCTGGAACCCTGCAGGCCTGAGGAGCGAAGGCGCCTGGGAGCCGAGTGGCAGTGTTGCCATGCCCCGTCCACAGCTTCCATTCCAGGCCTGCCCTGCCCCTCAGCCAGCCACAGCTACTGGGGCCAAGGTGGGCACAGTGTGACTTGGCTGACATGCGAGCAGTGTCAATCTGAGTCTTCTCTCAGGAACTGAGATGCTGAGAGACTATGACTGCTAACAGAGAGGGGCAGAACCAGAAGGACCTCATGGTATAAGCCATAGAATTCATGAGGGAGTAAGAACAGCTCAGGGTTGGAAGGACGGTTGGAGGAAAGAAGCACATCTGCACAGATTCCAGATTCCAGCACACCCCGAGACTCATCCACAGATGCAGAGAGGCCAGGCAGGCCTGGTATCATTTGGGCCCGCATCTTCTTCCCTAAAGTCTCACATTGGAGCCTGCTCCTTGGGGCAAACCAGTTGAGCCTGTCCTGCTGACCCAGTGAGCTGGCCTTAACCAGTGTCTCTGGTGTCTCTGATCCCATTCAACACATGTGAGGCTGGGGCTGTGCTTGGGGTTCAGCCCATCTGGCAAGCTGGGGGTGCATGGCACACCTGGCAGGAGCTCACCTGGACCACAGAGATATGTCCGTGCAGCACAGCAAACGTCAGTGAGGTCCAGTGCCGGCTATCTGGGTGGATGGAGGGGTGCCTGGGAGAGTTGCTTGGAACCTGGGAAAATGCCACAAGGGATCAGTGTTTCCAAGGTGAGTGACATTCTTGGGCGGGTGAACGGGGCCTGAGCTAAGGGGGAGCCCTGCAGGGATGGTGGCCAGGAGTCAACTCAAGTGCTTTCTATATTCGATTGGCGATGTCTGCCTGGAGCATCTTGTGGACAAGGCTCAAAAGGATGTTCAATTAGTGATGTCTACTCTGGGCAGAGAGATGGCAGAAGGGGAACACTTTATGCCTCGGGAGCAAGTAGAGCAAGAAGTATCTGGAGATGGTAGGGATGGCTGGGGACTAATTTGATTAAAGGGGAAAGGGGCTACAGTAACAGAATCATGGCCATTCTCTCCATTGGGCTCCCCTCTGAGCTCACTTCTCTGGCAGAAAGCCTGAATCTCGAGAAAAAACCGTCTTTGTTAACTGTGATCTCTGTGTATCTTATATTTCCTTTCCTCTGAGACATATCTACTCTGTTGTCCAAATCATCAGAGCCAGCATGGATGATGAAGACCTTGGGGTGTTCTCTCTGTGGGCTGGGGGCCCGGGGCAGCCCTTTGGGGCTTTCTCACCTGGATGTCCAAGTTGGCTCCAGCATCAATCAACATCTGGACCATGGCTTCATCCCCAGCAGCACAGGCATACATCAGTGGCGTCATACCCTATGTGAGGCAAACGCAGATGCTAAACTGTCTGGAAATAGAACATGAGGACACATGTTCCATAGGTGTCTGCCCTGGAAACCAGATAGAGGTCTCCTGCTTGACCAGCTGCTCATCTGGAACAATCCTGGGTCTTGTGCTAGACAGAAGGGGCTGGGCCTACCCCTCCCAGGCTCAGGGGACATATGACACCTGAAGGATGAGTAGGGGACATTTCCATGAGCACTACAGGTCACCAGAGGGCCAAAGGGCACAGGCCCTACAGCCAGACTCCAGTATAAAGGCAACCCCTGCTGTAAACTTTGTACAAGTTACTTGTACTCCTCTGTGCCTCAGTTACTTTATCTTTAAAATGGGAATAACAACAGTATCTACCTCACTGGGTTGTTGTGAAGAGTATGAGTTACTATGTATAAAGTGCTTGGCCCAGCTAACTAAGGATGAGCTAACTAATTAAAATAACACAGCACCATGGCTGCCATGCTACGCTGAAACATCCAAATCCACCCCAGGCCCTGCGCTGGCAAGTCACTGTGTGAAGAGCTTTACATGCATGATCTCATTTAGTGACCACACCATCCCTATCGGGGAGGTTCTGCTATTATCCCCGCCTCACAGATGAGGAGCGGAGGAAGGGACTGACTTGCTCCACAGTCACATAATATGTAAGAGGATGGACTCAGATGGAACCCAGGCCTGCGTGAGCCAAGAAGCTCTTCTCCCCGAGGCGTCTCACAGAGGGTGGAGAGGTTGACGTGAACGTCTCATGCTGCGAGCAGTTTTGAGCTTTTCTGAAAGCTGAGGCCCAATCCCTACCCGGATTTAGGTGGGCGGTTAACGGAGCCACCCCCTGCCCGGGGATCTCCTCTGTGGCCAGTAACAGCAAAGGCCGCAGTGGAAAGCACTATTCCACAGCTGGATGCTGGCAAGCATTTGTCTGGAGCCCCGCGATGTTATTTATTAGGTTATTTTTGTGTAGACAAGATCTCCTTACCTCATAAATCCTTGCCTAGCGCCCAGAGATAAAGAAATGGCCCGAGATTAATCATGGCTGAGAGGTCTATCTACCCCACAGATCATTCTACAAACACCGAGGCTGAGGGAACAAACAGGACTGGGGCACTGAGAGAAAAGCCACCGAGTGAAAACCTGACTTTGTTTTATTCCCCTCGGCACAAGCTTGACTTCTTTTTTCTCCACAGGTCTGTATGTGATTCAGACTATAAGCCATCAACACATCCTGTAAGGAGAAACTACTTTTTTTTTGCATGTTGGTCCCTCCCCCTAAAGAGGTTAAATCAAGAGACCCTGATGAACAGATTTCAGGGATAATCATCCTATCGACACCAATAGACATGGAGGCACCTTCATGGAGCAATTACTAGGTGTGATGCAGAAGTCTAGGGGGCAGGCACTGCTATCCCACAAGTTGGAGGCGAGGAGACAGGCTCAAGGGGTAAAGCAGCTTGTCCGAGCTGCCACAGCTATGATGGGAGGACTAAACTCCAGCCCTGTTGAGGCTGGCGTCCATGGGCTTCCCCACCCCGCTGCTGGAGGAGGAAGACATCTCCCCCAGGATGAAAGCCCGGGAGCTCACGTCGACAGAGGCACCTTGGGGAGATGCGACACCCAGCCTGTCACCTCCTGGAGCCCTCCTGCAGCAACTCCCTCAGCCTCGTGGTTTCCTGGCCCAGCACCTGCCTGACTGTCCCGCCCCAATGCTCTGGCTCCCAGCATCTCCCTTCGCTGGGATGCCTTCTCCCACTCTTCTCTGCTGCATCCATCCCCCACTCCCTCCCTCCAGCATGACTCAGGAAGAATCCTTCCCTGACTTCTCCTGCCTGACTTGCCAAAGTCCACTGTGGCTTGGGCCCACCAGGCACCTCATCACAGCCTCTGTCATGTCACCATCTCATCTGAGAGTGCTACGTGACCTCTATGTGACCACTTAGCTGCCATTTAACTTCCCAAGCTTCTGTGTGGACTTCCAAACTACAGTGCCATTACCCCGGGGAAGTTCACGCAACTGCATCAAATAAAAATTGCATCTCCCACAGGTGGGGAAGGGCCTGGGGTTGGCCTGCTTGGGTTCTTGTAATCCCAGCTCTGCTCCTCATTAGTTGTGTGAGCTCTGTACCCCAGTCTCCCTATCTATAAAATGGGGATGAATCCTGCATCACAGGGCTGTGGTCCAGATTAAATGAGTTAATCTGTGCAAAGTGCTTAAAACAGTGCCTGGAACACAGGAAGTGCTGTATAAATGCCAGCTATTCACAGCAGAAACAAAAAAGAAAGCAGGTCAAAAAACTCCAGTCAAAGTCTGCCTAAAATTCCTCCATCACCTCCAACACTTCCTGTCCCCTTTTCTGGCTTCATTTAATGCATCAGCACTTTTCACTAACATACTCTGCATTTCATGACTGTGTTTCTTAGTATCTGCCTCCTCCTCTAGCATGTAACTCATGAAGGCAAGGATTTCTACTGGAGCGTGGCACACAGGATGCCCTAGTACAAGTCTCAGTGATAATTATCCCTAGCTCACTATCAAGCTGATTTCTCTGGACGTTCTCCCAGCCCTGCACCATCTGGGACAGCCTCCAGCCTTCCAGTGAGGGGAAGCCGAATGCCCGTTACAAACGATTTCCAAGGTGCCTGGGAAGTCTCTGAGTTGGCCATCTACGTAGGCGGCAGTGTGCTTCGGGAGTAACCCGCTTCTTAGAAACACAGCCGAGTGGGTAGGTCTCAGGTCTGGGACAGAACAGACTGAACCACTGGTTACTGCAGTCGCTCATCACTGTGGACTCTGGTCCTGAGCCTGCCTGGCGGAGCACTCGGAACGCACCTGGTCGTCCATGGTGTTCACCCCGTCGGGGCCCAGGGCTTCGATCGCCTGGCTGATGAGGTCGGTCCTTCCGCAGTTGAGCATGCGGAAGCCCAGGTCCTGGTTGAATTTTTCAGTAGCCGCTCGGGCATCCAGCCTCCGGAAGGAACTGAAACAGCATTCAGGTCTGCGCAGAGGAGACCAGGTGTTTAAGCCTGGCTGTTTCTGCTAGGACACGACCTCGCTATGAGAGGTGACACTGCTGTGCTAGGCCGACGTGTGGCATGAGGATGGCGTGGACGGGGAGGACGGGGAGTTACCATCTAATCGGCTGTGACTGGCCTTGTCATGCTCAGTGACAGGAAGAGCACACGCTTCAGCTTTTCTATAAACACGCTAAAGAAGTGCTCTGAGCTCTTGGGAGCTGTCAACGATCAGAAATGAAATCTCCCACAAAATGATCTCTCAGGGGACTTTCTGAGGAGGAAGAAGCTCTGGTTGGGGCTTGGGCCACACACAGTACTTGGTTGTGTATTTTTTTTTGCATGGAGTAGGCTGTACTTGTTCTTGAGAATGGTCACTGAGGCCAAGTTCCAGTCCTTGATGCCCCATCCTCTCCCCTCCTTGCTTCCTGGTGAGGCCCAGAAGCACCAAAGAGACGGCAGAGAGTGGACCAGACTCCCAGGTGCAGCCGAGCCATCCTACCAAGGACGGCCATGGTCTGCAGAGGGCGTGCCATGGGCTTTCGATAGGTGGCTTTTGCCTGGAGCCTCGATTGGGCCACAGAGTAGAAAACACGTGTCACAGGACGAGGTCGTGGCATTTACACTGGAGACAGAGAAGGGGAGGGCAAAGCGAGGATCTCCCAAGTCAAGGATGGCCAGGGGACCGTTCCTCTGGAACAACTTCAAGAGGCCAGTCCAACACAACAGAGGCACACTGGGAAGGAAACTAAGGACCCAGGCTTGGGGCCACACGGGCCTGGCTTCAAACTGAGGCATGGTCAGCTTGCTAGCTGAGCATCTGTGGGCAAGTTACTGCTCCTCCTGATCCTCAGCTTCTCCATCTGTAAAATGGGCATTAAACCCCTTCTTCTCTGAGGTTGTCAAAGGACTGAGAAAATGCACATAAAACAGGAGAGCTCAGCACCGGCCTGCACCTAGGAAGTGCTCCAGAAAGCGGTGGCAACCGCAGGGAAGAGAGCCCACTCTGCTGTGTACCCCAGTAGCCCCACTGGTGCTCTCTCACCCAAAACGCAAATGGGAGTCTGCTCTGTGCCAGACCCGTGGCTGCAGAGGACACACTGGAGAACAGCCCAGGTCCAGAGCAGATCAGTCTAACAGGTGGGCTCACGGAGAGAGCGCCTTAGAGCAGATCCAACGAGTGGGCGCCTTAGAGCAGATCCAACGAGTGGGCTGCAGCCCCTGCTTTCGGCCCCCTCGGAGCAGCGGGTTTACCCCGGCCCTCCCCGCCTCACTCCTCCCCGGTTCCATACTTGAGCTGCCGGGGCTCACAGTCCAGGCCGGGCAGCAGCAGCCGGGCCGCCTGCCGGATGTCCCCGCTGTCCACGGTGAGGCTGCGGCGGTGCTCCGCGTACGTGACGGCCGCACGCATCCACTCCATCAGCGGGGGCAGCAGCATGAAGGGCCTGGGGGCGGGGTAGCAGAGAGAGAGAGAGTCAGGCCTGGGCAGGCACCCCCTCGAGCACCCCCTCAGGACAGCCATGGAGGCTGGGCCCACCCCCCACAGGCCTCTGTGAGGGGAGAGTCAGGAGGTGCGGAGGGGACCTGGCCTTCCTCCTCAGGGAGACCCCGATCTGTCCCCTTCCACAGGAGCTCCGTCAGGGCTTGGGAGGAATTCCTGTCACGGGCCACGAGCAGAGCCTGGGGGCCTTAGGTGGCCCAAGAGGAACTGGGGACTCTTGCCCCCTCCACAGAATTCAGAAGGTGGGCTCTCCGGGGTGCTCGCGGGCAGAGGAAAGAGTCCACAGACCCTGGCGTGCTGCTGAGCCCCTTCATCACCACAGGCAACACCCCGAGGCTGTTTCCTTCTTTACTTGTGAGACGAGGCGATCCCCACTTCTCAGGACTACTGGAAGGCCAAGTGAGATGACGCATATCACCCTATACATGCACGGCTGACAGGCGCTCCCTCAACTGACCCCTGGGCTGAGGTGGATCTAGTCACTTCCTGTGGCAGGCCGGGCGGCCCCGCGGTGCTCCAGGTCCTCCAGGGAGGGAGCCCCGGGGCCTGTGCGCACCCAGAGCCCACAGCCATGGTGTGAGGCAGCTAGGAGCCCGGGAGAGGCAGCTCAGCAAGGCTTCGGAGCTACAAACTCAGGGGGCACCTGCCGCGGGTGCTTGTGGGCCACCAGGGGCGCCATTCACAGGAAGGTGACTACTGCCCCCTGGTGGAGCAATATGGTGGCTCTGCCACTCAGGACCAGTCCCTGCCCTCCCCACCAAGCTGGACTCCCGTCTGTCTGTCCTCTGCCTGTTCTGGTCTCCAACAGTGAGACCTCAGAACGCTCCACAGCCTAGCAGACCTCACGCTGCAGAAGTGCCCTGACAGCTGGTCTTGGCTTCATGCCTGCAGCCCCCATCCACACCCCCCAACTTCCTCTGATACCCTGATGCATTAGGTCCCTGCTGTCACCGTCTTTCCCTCAGACAGGCAGAGAGGTACTCTGTCCAGGAGGAAGACCTCCATCCTTTCTCCTCAGCTTCTGAGTAAACCACCTCACTAGACTTCTCTAAGGTTTCCAAACGCTTAGGTCATCTTCAAAGTTTTCAAAGCTCTCCTTGTGGGCAAAGGACGCCTTTTATTTATTTAATAAGATAATCAGTGAGGTTTGTAAAAGTGGCTCATTTTATTTATTTAATAAGATAATCAGTGAGGTTTGTAAAAGTGGCTCATTTGGAAGTTATTTTGATGTCCCGGTTCTGGCATTCTGAAAACACACCTAGATTTGAATCATTTCACTGGTGCAGTGTGTGGTTAGTCATTCAGTCGTGTCCAGCTCTTTGCGAGCCCAGGGACTATAGCCAAGCAGGCTCCTCTGTCCATGGGGATTCTCCAGGCAAGAATACTGCAGTGGATTTCCATGCCCTCCTCCAGGGAATCTTCCCAACCCAGTGACTGAACCCAGGTCTCCTGCATTATGGGCGGATTCTGTCTGAGCCACCAGGGAAGCCCAAAGTGCGCTAACTGTACCAACTGCTATGATGACAAGGTGGCCAAAGGTTGGGAAGGCTTGTAGCCCTGGCCTTCAGGGGTGCTCAGAACATCACCCCAACTTCCTTTTCATCAGGATACACCAGACCATCAGGCATTCATGGTTCTCAAGCCCACCGTGGCTGTCCCCATCTCCTCGAAAGAATGAACCAGCTCTCACCTCTGCTCATCCAGATCCTCTTTATCCTTCAAGGACTGGTTCCAATGCCACTTCTTTCTAGAAGCCTTCCCACATCCCTTCTCCAATGAAAATACTCTTCCTTCTCCAAGATCCCTTAGAACTCTATTCTAGAATAAATATGTCTCATGCTCATGACTAGACTATTTCTCTTTAGACAAGAATGATGCCTCCACCATCCCTCTCCAAAGTATACCCGGCACAGGGCCTGGACACAACAGATCCTCAGTTAAGTTGAATACCGAAAGGATGGCTAAGCATCAGGAATGTGGCAGAATACACCCAAGTTTTCAGTTCTGGACCAAGTCCTCTTTCTGCCCAGAAAAAAAAAAAAAGACGTACTTTTCAAGGGCACAGTGTAGACCAGTTAAGAGTAGGAAGCCAGGACCCTTAATGGGGAGCTTGTAGAATCCAGGAAGGAACCACAATTCATTTGTGAATTACCCTCCTGTTTATAAGATCTTCCTTGGTTGTGAATGCCCATTTGAATTCCCCCCAAATATTTTGGAATTTTACAGTTCTTATACCACAGTGCTTCAAGGTAAGCTGAGAGACATACATCTATATATCAGTCCTTCTGATTCAAGGGGAAGGCTTTATTTAATCCACCAGCACTGGAGACTGAAGGGTAAACAAAAAGATAGTTCACGGATGTGCCAGCCATTCTTCCCTATTGTGGCCAACAGCCAAGACAAAGAGCCAAGTGTGGCCACAAACGCTCTGAGCAGCATCTCCCAGCTGCCCTACGGGAAATCCGAGAGGGAACTCAGGAAACCATGAAGTCTAATTAGATGGTGTCATGATTCATTCCCCAGGCTTGTGCCTCTTACAACTCGGTATGTGAAAAGATAGAGTATTGGTAACTGGTGGGCAGATACTGGGGACTGGTTCATTAAGCCTCCAGTTTACCAACTTAGCTGGAGATGTGGAAAACTGAAAACTACATTTCGCAGACTCCTTTGTCATTAGACTTCACCATTAAGACATGGCTGCATGAGATCTGATAAATGGACGTGAGGCACGAGGTCCCATTGGGTCTTCTTTGTTTGGTTCTACTAGCGGACCAAGTCATAAAGCATGAGGTATTAATTTCCTCCTGTAGAGCATTCCGGTGTCCATTTCCCGACTTCCTGAGTGCTTCAGAGACAGCAGTACTGCTACTGAAGGCAACAGCAAAACCTTCTTGACTCCAGCTTCAATCCTGAATTGCAGTTTCCGGGGTTATCTCAGAGGGAGAAGTCCCCCAGTAGCGAGTTTTATATTGTTCTTGGCTGGAGTCATTCCTGGAGGTCCAGCTTTAGACCTGCTCCTTGAGCCCACACAATGATTCTTTTGGCACATAATTCCCTGCATTAAATCCCTTCTTGTTGAAAACACCTAGGGTGGTTTCTGTTCCCTGAATTGCACACTGATTAATATTCTCAACATACAAAAATACTCTAGGGTTAAAGCTATCACTGTGCCTCTGACTGGTGCCCACTTGTCCGCATCCAAGGCCATTGCAGGCCCCCAAATGATCCTTTCAGGCCTTTCTCCTTGGCCTATCCACCAGCTGACCTGTGGCCCATAGGAAAGTAAAATGATGAGCGATTCATGGACTTTCTCAGTAACATCCTTCCCTTGGCCTGTGGGTTCCAGGCTACTATTTCCTTTCAGGTTATTTCATCTAGCCCATTGGGCATGCTGAGAAGCTGGCCTTCATTACTGGACATTCTGGAAAATCCCTATAAAAACTCCCATCTGTACTGGCCACGGCTGTGTTCTAACACGGGGTGAAAGGGCTCCAGAGGAGCAAGGCTGGGAATGATTGGCTATGCACCATCCCCAGGGTCTCTCTGGTTCCCTTCCAGAGAAAAAGGCCTGCTTTTCTCTTTTTGCCTTTACGCCAGGCTGCGGTTGGCCGCAAGCCACTGACTGTCCCCTGTGCTGGGCCTGGCACCTTGGACTAGTGGTTCTCAAGTGCTTTGGTCTCAGGATCCCCTTTGTACTCTTACAGATTATTCATGCCCTCAAAGAGCTTTTGTGTATGTGTGTTGTTCTATCGCTAATTACTGTATCCGAAATTAAAACAGAGAACTTCAAACCTCTGAATACACATTCTGTCAGCCATCAGAGTGATACTGTGCTTGTATGTCACACAGTCTCTGAAAAACTCCCCGGGGACTTGTGAGAACATGAGTGAAAAGGCAAATAACATCTCATTGTTATGAAAATAATGCTGACCCTGGGGCCTCCTGAGAAGTCTCTGGGACCCAGAGGGTCCCCAGACCACACTTTGAGAACTGCTGCCTTAGACAAATGCAGCCTTGCCCTGGGGCAAGGCTGCTCTTAGGTATGGGGCTGGCATCCTGCCCCAGTCCAATTCTAGAATGGTGTGTGGTGTACATGCACACTCCTGGCTTAAGGATCTGAGGAGTCCATACTGAGTCTTCACTGGGAGAAAACCCTAGTTTCTAGAAGCCACTGAATTGAGTCTATAACCTTGGGCATATCATTACCTTCTTTGGGCCTGTTTTTCTTTTAAAGATGGGGTTAGTTTGGTGGTTTCTAGACCCCTACCATCATGAGAAATCCTTCTGCTGTTATTTCACAGCCTCCATAAGATAAAAGCTGTATCTTCTGTACAGAGGTCAAGTACACAGGCTCTTGAGGGAGACTGCCCTAGGTTGCAATCCATTGCACTCTTGATGAATTAAATTATAATCCTATGCAAGTTATCTTCTCTCTCTAGACTCAGCTGTCCTATCAACAAAATGGGTATCAATAATAGGGCCACCTCATAAGACAGCCAGAAGTGTGTACATAAAGTGCTTAGCACATGGTAAGTTCTTGGTAAGGTTAGCTGTTACTATCATTTTAGTGTCTGTTGATAGAGAAAATACGTAATAGCAGAAAAGGCTACAAGAATCTATTAAATGCCTCAGCTCCAGCCTTCATCAAGCCCAGCCAATTCCCTCTCCACATCCCCCAACCTTCCTGCAAGTATAAACATGCAAAGCTTGCAAAAGCCTGCCAGCTAGCTGCCCACCACCCACTCCACCCCAGCTCATAAAACAGAGCAACAAACGCAACCACTATGTCGAGTGTGATCTGGAGACTGTTTCTGGCGGTGCAGGGCCTTGACGGTCAAGAATCCTAGACGGGGGAAGGGGCAAGGACAACACAGACCCAGGAGCTTCGGGGTCATGAACAAGCAAGGGCGTGAGGGGGTGGGCACGGGGTACTGTGAGAGACCTGCAGTCCTCGAGGGCTGCTGGCGGCCTAACCTCGGAAGCACCGCACATACACTTGCAAACACATCCGGTCAGGCTGCTACTGTGACAAACAAGGCCACTTAAAAGGGTCACCGACTCCAAGCATTTGTCTTTGTGTGCATAAAATAGCAATTCACATCATGAGGAGAACTCATAAAATATAGCAAAGAAAGTGGGCCTTTAACAGGAAGTGGGGTGAGGAGGAGGAAACAGAGGCCCTGGGAGGCCCAGTGTCTCGCCTAAGGTCATAGAACCCGTCAGCAGCAACAGGGAGACCAGCTCCAAGCGTCGTGACTCAGTTTCTCTTCTCCCTCTTTAATCAAACATTTGAGCCTGAGTATATCAAGCCAACAGGCTCACAAGGCCCCTCACCAGGACCAGGCCTGCAAAAGCCATTTTTTCCCATTAAAAAAGGAATGAAAGAGAATAAACTTCTTAAGGCCTTGGTTTTAAGAGGTCCCTGCAGCCTGGGGAAAAAAAAAAAAAAAAAAACCCTGCCCCACTCAGCAAGCGTATGATTTATTGGGATTACAGTCCCATAAGCGGTGTCTTAACAACATGAAACAGGAAACGCCTCCGATTTCCAGCTCAAAGCAGGCTCTGTTCTTCCTCAAGGTGGGCAGGGGCCTTGGGGAGAGAGTCAGGTTGGCAGATGGGGTGCAAGCCTGGAACTGGAGGCCCAGGCATGATAAGACCTGTGCCTCTGTCCCCACGGGGCAGGCCAAGTCTGGGGCCAGTAGGTATGTCCCTTCTGCGCCCACCCATTAGGACTGAGTTCACGTATTCAAGCAGGCAGGTCTGGGAGGTGCCCACTGGCTGGGTAGGCCCTCGACACCTGGCCTGAGCTCAGCCCTGGGAAACCTGGGCCATGGTTTCTTAACTTCCACTGTTGACTGGGAACAGAGGGGGGCCTTGGGGCACAGGCCTGGCTCCCAGGGCTGGGAGGGTTTGGGGAGGCACATGGTGCCTTAGGCTAGCTCCATAAGGAGATGTCTTCATCATCATCTAAGCTCAGCCCACCCTAAGGTAAGGATCCTTAATCTAGGAAAGGAATCTTACAAGGACCAGCCACACAGATGATGGTCAAGAGAGGGGCTGGCCAGAAGATCTCCCACCCTCAGCCCTAAATTCTTGCACTGACTTTGCCCTGCGTTCCGTGAGGGTCACTGCTGAGCCCTAGGGTGGAATGGGGTGATCTTCCCTCCAATCCTCCTCTCTTCAGGACCTTGCTCGGAAGCACACTGCTTCCACACCCCACCCTGCCATGCTGCCTGGATTGGGCCTGGCAAGTGGCACCATCAGGAACCTACAAAGATGCCAACCTTTTCCCAATCAAGTGCCAGCTCTTCAAGCAGAGACTGCTCTGGGAAAGTCAAGGTTGGCTCTGCTTTGCCAGCTCTGAGGCCCTCACCCCCAGATCCCCCAAGATTTCCGGAGGGCTGCGGTGGCCTAACACCAAGCCAAAACATCCATGGAGAATGAAATCAACATTGTCCCAAATGAAGTCAGATTCCACTCTCAGCACAAAGGACGCGATTCTAGTCTGGCTCACATCTTGGACTAATTATTTTTCTAGAATGGCTTGGTAAACCAGAGTGGTTTGGCTCAGCTTGGAGTCAGAGCTGAGCAGGCATCTCTGTTCTGACTCTGAGGACTATCTCCCCCCAACAGCTCCTTGGCCTCGGACCCGGCAGCTGACCCCTAGCAGAATCTCCACCTGGGGTCAGGTGACTTCTGTGAGAGGCAGGGCTTAGGGCTTTCTTCGGGGAAATATGCTTTTCTTATTAAAACCCATCTGGTACAGATTAGAGGCACCAGAAAAGCCTCTACTTGCTCAGATATGCATATGGATATAAATT
The DNA here is from genome assembly GCA_006410675.1 of Oreotragus oreotragus. Taxonomy (NCBI): domain Eukaryota; kingdom Metazoa; phylum Chordata; class Mammalia; order Artiodactyla; family Bovidae; genus Oreotragus; species Oreotragus oreotragus. Next base: position 195,288 of record SJYX01023081.1, read on the forward strand.
TAGATTACAGCCCAGTTGTGATTAGCTGTGAACGACTTCCCTACCTCTTCCTATTGGTTGCCCATCAGGGAACCTCAACATGAGCTATGGATGGAAGGCCAATAATGTAGCAGTAGGGGTATCCTGGGGTATGCTGGCCCAGCTCCTCAGGCAGCCAGGATTACTCAGGAAACACAAACAGCTAGTGTGTACAGAGCATCTGCTAAGCACCTGGCACTGTTTTAAGCCCTTTACATCTATTGACTCATCTCATCCTCATTGCTACTTTAGGAAACAGGTATTATTATTGTCCCCACTTTATACATGGGGAAACAGGCCTGTAGAGGTCAAGTAACTTGCTCTAGGTCACATACCTAGTAAGTGGCAGAGCGGGGAGGTAGGTAGTCCCAGGCAGGGTACCCCCAAGATCCAAGCTCCCAAATAGTATTCCACCGCCACCTAGCTTAGTAAGTTGACGCTGGGTTCCCATTTTCTGGACCCTATGCCACCGCTTTCACCTTGGGAATGATGAGTATTAAGCACAGATTAACCGTGTAATCTGTCACCAAGCTGGACCACATTTAAGAAGGAAGAGGAGTGCTCCTGCCAATAACACTGGGACAGCAGGCATAAGAGACAAGTGTCTCAGGCAAACACAAACACCCGGTCACCCTAGCATTTAGCACGTGGGTAAAGCACCTTGCTTGGCTCATGGGTCCCTGCAGCAGTGGGAGGCCCTCTCTGCCCACCCGCCCTGAGCCTGGTCTCCATTCTGCTCCTGCACAGCACATGCCTGCTAACTTGCGTCAGTCGTGTCCGACTCTTTGCCACCCCATGGACTGTAGCCCGCCAGGCTCCTCTATCCATGGGATTCTCCAGGCCAGAATACTAGAGCAGGTGGCTATTTTCTCTTCCAGGGGGTCTTCCTGACCTAGGGATCGAACCCACATCTCTTATGTCTCCTGCACTGGCAGGCAGGTTCTTTACCACTATTGCCACCTAGGAAGCTGCAAAACATACACCAGTTGTAATCATTTTGCTAGCTGGCAGTGAATGCTTTCTCCTCAGACTATAATTTCTCTGAAGGCAGAGGCTGCTGTTGTCCATCCCTCAGGACACAAGCCCACGTTAGAGACTCAACTTTTGAATTTAGAAATGCACAGCACGCCTCTCACTCCTGGAGGCAGCGCCCTCGAGCTGCGGACGGTTCTCAGGGGGTCTGCTCCTGCTCTAGTGCTCTCCGCAGGGTCCCTGAGCTCCAAGTCAGCCAGACGAGCTCATGAGATGGGGAAGCGCTTCGTCTTCCATGCTTGGAGGCCTGAGCTGACTTGGGTATTAACAAATGGTTCTCTTCAGAAAAGAAAGAAAATATTGCCCTGATAAAAAGATAACCATTTCACAGGAGAATTTTCTACCCGGGAACCGCTTCCTGGGGGAGCTCAGCTGACTGGGGCTAAGGCGGTTTTTCTGGGAGGCTGGAGCCGTCCCAGGGAGGCAATGGCAGGTGTGGTTCAGCAGATGTCCATATGGCCTTGAGCTGCGATTCGGGGGACACAGCCATCTATCTTTGATAATTGGGCCTGACTCCAGCGTGGCTTCTTATGTGGGTGGATGTTACAGATTTCAGTGGAGATTGCACCCCTCTACCCTCTCCCACCCAGCAGGGAGGGCTCCCAGTGCTGTGAGCTTCAAGGCATCTATCTGGCCTCTCAGGTCAAGGCCCTCCCGCATGGTGGCCTGGCTGGTCGGCAGCTGGCCCAGCCAGCAGAGTATCGCTGCTTCCCACGCACCTGGAATGGAGCGGGGTGAAGGCAGGCCTCTCTCCACCTGGTTAGGGTGCGGCTCCCTTGGCCTCCTGGCCACACCCCACCCACGGGACTCGCTGCTGCATGAAGGTGTAAGAGATGCAGAATCACCCAGGCTCAGCGTCTGTGATGGCTGACAAGAAACCACAGTTCTTTCATCATGTGAAAGGAGTCAGACCGGCAAGGGCCTCTAGCCTGCTCAAGTACAAGTTCCTTCCTTTGAACACAACGCTTTCAAAACACGGTGACGGTGCTCGTCGCCACTCATGGACCTCGGCCAACAAGTCAGGCTGCAGAGGAGCCAGTGGCTTAGCTGTCCTGCTCCACTTATCCCACGGATAACTGCTGAGCAGTGGGGTAGGGGTTGGGTCTTTTGTTTAGTCTGGATTCAGCTGGGTATCATCACACAGCATCTGCCTTCTCCCATGCCCCAGAGTCTAAGGCAGAAAAGGGACCCATTCACACAGTCCCAGAAGGGACTTTCCTGGTGGCCCAGTGGTTAGTTAAGACTCCATGCTCCCAATACAGGGGGCCTGGGTTGGGTCGCTAAGATCCCACGTGCCACAGCTAAAACATGTCACACACAGCAATGAAGATCACAAGTGCTGAAACTAAGACCCAGCACACCCAAATCAATCAATCAATCAGTCAATCCAATGACTCAAGTGGTAAAGAATGCAGGACACAAAAGAGACAAGAGTTTGATGCCTGGGTCAGGAAGATCTCTTGGAAGAGGAAATGGCAACCCATTCCAGCATTCTTGTCTGGCAAGTCCCATGGACAGAGGAGCCTAGCCGGCTACAGTCCGTGGGGTCGCAGAGTTGGATGCAACTGAGCACGTGATGAAAGGATTAAAAAAAAAGTTTCCAGAAACTTCTAGGAGGAGGTAGGGGCATGTCTGTTGAGGCCTGGCAGAGAAGCACATGTGTAAGGGGAACGTTCCCGACTGGTTACCAGTGAATTTGACCTGTGCTGTAGAGGCAGTGCACTCCAACTCAGTCAGAGAAAAAGGTTCCCAGCACTTGTTCAGGCTTTCTGTACCCCCTGCCCAATTACAGCTTCAGGGAAGATGCTGGCCTGGGCAGTAAAGCAGTAAAGCCACATTGCTAAGATTTGCCGAGGGCCTACTATGTGCCAAGTAAGCATGAGGCCATTCTTCAAACTTTACCCTTTAACAGCTACCCTGTAAGGGAGGTATAACTATTAGCCTGCGTTTTACAAATGTGGACACCAAGGCTTTGAGAGGTTTGGACACATGTCCAAGGTCACACAGCTAGCCAGTGGTGAGCTGTCTGGCTCTAAAGTGAAAGACTCCAGGGTCTTTCCAGAGACCAAATTGTCATGCATGAAACACTCTGAGCCCCTGGCCAGTGGAGAACTGGAAGGCAGGCACGAGGGAAAAAAGAGTTACTGTAGTGTGCCCACAGGCCTGCTGTGCCCACCTCTAGCTTCTGTGCCCACCGCCTCATCAGCACTGACGGCAGGAGGGATTTGGGTGCTTGGCTGGGGCCCAAAGCCCCAAGGGAACACTCCGGACCCCTTAAGAGCCTTCTGTCCCCAAATCGGAAATATGAAAACAGCCAAGGAGGCGGCAGTCAGAGGCGCTGGGCTTGTGGGAGGAGGGAGGTCTGGAAGCTGGCTGGTAGGCAAGTGGGAGCAGGCCAGAGCCCGCCCATGTGACTGTAGACATCACCTGAGCTCCTATCCTGCCCCATCCCCAGGGGTCTGGAAAGTCCACACTCAGCCTCGGAAGCTGCCTTCTTTGAGAAAGCAAACTCCATTCCCTGGAGTTGGGACTTCCCAGCACCGAGGCTCTCTCGAGGAGCCTGGCGATGCTGTAGACAAAGGGGATTGTGGCTACGTGTTATAAAAACATCCCCGGGCCCGGCAGTTCCCTGTCCTCTCCTTCCCGGTGGGACCGGTGGGCGCAACAATGGGACAGGAAGTCATACGCAACAGGCAGCCCCCGGGGCACTTGTCAACGGCTGGGCTGGGATCCTGTCCCCAGCCTCTGTTATCTGGCACTGCTGCTTCCTCTGTCTGCCCCCTATCCCTGGCTCACTCCTTCTCGAAAGCTGGATGGATGCCCACCTGTGCTGGCCACCCAGAGCCAGCAAACTCAAGCCTGTCGGGGGAAGAGGCCCCGAGAAGTTGCGAGCGGGCAGCTCAAGTCACAGGAGGTGCTGATGGTGCTGATGGAGGGACCAGCGTCCGGGGTCTTGTCCTCTCTCCACTGGAAGGCGGGAGGGAGGCACTGCCTGTGATACCGTGAATTCACTGCAGCCTTATCACCGGCTTTCCCTGTCTAAGCTCTGAGCTGTCTCTTTCTGGCTGTGACTTTGGGTGTCCGTCTTGCCCTCTGCTGCGGGAGAAGGCCTCAGTCTGCACCTTCCTTCAAGAGCTTCCCTCGCGAGCTTGTGAGGAACTGCTAGACGGCTGTGGTCATAAAGTGCTTTATAAGCCATAAAACTGTCCAGGACTTCCCTGGCNGGGTGTCCGTCTTGCCCTCTGCTGCGGGAGAAGGCCTCAGTCTGCACCTTCCTTCAAGAGCTTCCCTCGCGAGCTTGTGAGGAACTGCTAGACGGCTGTGGTCATAAAGTGCTTTATAAGCCATAAAACTGTCCAGGACTTCCCTGGCGGTCCAGTGGTTAAGAACTTGCCTGCGAATGCAGGGGACGCAGGTTTGATCCCTGGTCCTGGAAGACCCCACGTGCCATGGGGCACCTGAGCCTGTGAGCCGCAACTACTGAGCCCGTCACACCCTAGAGCCTGTGGTCTCACCACAGTGAGCGGCCCACGCACTGCAGCTGGAGAGCAGCCCCGGCTCGCCGCAACTGGAGGAAGCCTGAGACCCAGTGCAGCCAAAAGTAACAATAAACATTTCAAAAAAAAAAAAGTTTTGTCCAGATGTTTGTGAAGTGAAAGGCGCTCAGTCGTGTCTGACTCTTTGTGACCCCATGGACTACACAGTCTGTGGAATCCTCCAGGCCAGAATACTGGAGTGGGTAGTCTTTCCCTTCTCCAAGGGGTCTTGCCAACCCAGGGATCGAACCCAGGTCTCCCGCATTGCAGGCAGATTCTTAACCAGCTGAGCCACCAGTGAAGCCCCCAGATGCTTGTAGCCCATGTAAATATCTATCAGTTCACACCACTCCCACACGTAACACTTGTTGGTAAAATATAAAAATAAAATATAAAATCTATAGAAGAAAAATGTAATATATTCATAATTCTACTGTCGGAAAGGCTTACTATCCCCAATTCCAAGTCCATAAAGGACAAGATGAATACATTCAGCGGTTGTCGGTGGCAGCCTGTCCTGCGTAGGCACTGGGACCAAACCAGCAAGCGAGGGGCCCGGGACACAAGTACACCACTTGCTTGTACTTGACTTGCTGCTCAGTTTGTGAACCAATGGGTGGATGAAATCCAGTTCTTAGAGTTCTTTGAGATTCTTGGGTGGTGGGTTGTGATAAATCCAAAGTTTGTACATGTTTCTGTTCAAAACGGTCCTTACGGAGCTAGTCCTTTGGTCCATCTGGTCTACCTCATCTTTGTCACTTGCCTGGTTTGCTGGCTACTGTCAGGGTGAGTTAACAGGGAATTAAAGGCAGAGACTGAAGGAGGTATACATGAGAGGAAAAGAAAACAAGCATTTTGAGTAGATGTGATTTTTTAAATCACCATTGTTTTGGGTTATTTAAGTATTAAACACGATTTAGTTATGAGGCCTTTCACAGGTTTATGAAAATAGTAATTATACAGCTAATCGTAGCTACCATGTATGAAGAGCTTACTCTGTCCTAAGTCCTTCAATGGATTACCTCATTTGATCCCTACAAAAACCTTGGCAAGCAGATCAAGCCATTTTTCATGAAAATCTGGGGAAACTGAGGCCTGATAAGTTAATGTGCCCATAGTCACACAGCTCATCAACAGCAGAGCAGAGACCCCAGGGATGGTCTTTCTGACTCCATAAGTCCACCCTTTAGGCTCTATAGCCTATCTCAATGAACAAAATACTTAACTGCTTACTCTGTGCCAGGGAATGTTCTATGTGCTGGAGTCACAGTGGTTACACTGACCCTTGGCGTTTACCTTCTAGAGGGGTGAGAAGAGGACAGAAAAGGAAGTAAGCAAATACATAGACAAGGTAGCTTCAGACAGAGGAGGGTGCTTGGAGGAAAATAAAAAGGAGACAGAAGGATGGGGAATGACTAGGGGTGGGAGGGATGGCTCCCTGTGTGCACTGCAGCCTGCAGACAAGTGGCTTCAGAGGTCCCTGGACACACCAGCTTGAGGACTGCATGGAAAGAAGTACTTAATCCACCCAACAGCTATTTTTATTTCTTTTACTTCCAATCTGGGTAAACAGATGGAAATTTAATGCACAAAAGGGGGGGAGTAGAAAGAAAAGAGCTTAACATTGCAAATCTTCTTGAAATGGTATTTAAGGGAACCACAAGTCAGGAGTACAAAGCCATCACTGCCATCATCTCTATTATTTGATAAGAAAACACTTTCGCAAGCTGAGCAAAAGATTAACGAGCCCATTTCTTCAGACTGAACACTCAGCCTGTCTGTGGGTGCCTCTTATTTATGTAAAGTGTTCATCCGAGGGGAAACAGCCCCCTCCTGCATCCGGACTGGAACAAAGAAGGGCCTCTCCTCACTGTGCGTTTCATGTGTGTTGGGAGCCCTGCCCCAGGATTTTCAGGCTCCCCCAGGAAGCAGGTACTGCTGGGATCTTCACTCTACACAGGAGGAAACCAGGGCTCAGAAGGTAAGGAGACATGTTTGGATCACGTGGCTGGAGGAGGAGGGGCTGGCTTGATCCTCACACACCCTTGAGAATGCGGGTCTCCACGAGAAAACCACTCAAGTCCCACCTAGAAGCATCTACCTAGACAAACAACAACCAATGATGATTTAACAACACACACATACACCTATTCTGTGTTTGAAAAAAATGTAGATCTGGACTTCCCTGGTTGTCCAGGTCCTAGTGGTTAAGAATTCACCTGCCAATGGAGGGGCCACAGGTTCGATCCCTGGTCTGGAAAGATCCCATGTGCCACAGAGCAGCTAAGCCTGTGCACAAACTCTACTGAGGCTAGCACACTCTAGAGCCTGAGGGCTGCAATGACTGAGTGTTTGTGCCCACCTACTGCCTGTGGCTGCAGCCAGAGAGCCACTGAAATGAGAAGCCCGCACACTGCAACGAAGAGTGGCCCCTACGTGCCGCAACTAGAGAAAGCCTGCACCCAGCAGTGAAAGCCCAGTGCAGCAAAAAAAAAAAAAAAAGATCCACGTCGGTCACAAAATGCCCACTGTGAAGCAACAAAATCCCTCTGACTTCTGCTGCCCACACCCCATCTGTCCCAGTGTCCTGTGGCTGGTCTTTAAGGCCCAGTTAGAAGCCCAGTCTGTTCTAACATGCCCACCCCCCTCCAAGGATGCCAGCCTTCTCCAAGATCCTCTGGAACAGGGTGGTGAGTATGATGATGAAGAAGAAGGAAAAGAAAATGATGATGACTGACACATACTGTGTGCTAAGCATTAATACTCTGCACATACTAACTCAATCCCCACAACACTTCCATGCAGTCTGCACTCCTGGTCCTATGCTGAGAAGAAACTGAGGCATAGAGGCTAAATGACTGAGGCTACCAGCTCGCAAGTAACACAGCTGGGATTGAGTCCAGGCCAGTGGCAGAGCCCGAGAGCTGACCTAACGAAGTTCCAGACAATCAAGCTTCCTGTAACACTAGCTGCTGGCTCATGCTCAGTTTTTCCCCCTTGTCTTGTTTTTGCCTCTCTTATTAGGCAAGAGACTCAATCACATAAGGCACTCCTTCATAATTCTCTTATATCCCTTCCCTGCTGATCAACAGAAGTATAGCGAGAAACGTGAGTTAATAAGTGAAGTGCTTAAGATGGTATCGTATCTGTCACTTAATATGTGCTCTATAATGCTAGCTATAATCAGCAGGGGTGTTTGTAAGCAGCAGTAATATTAGCAGTTGCATTATTAATTATTATATTGGTAGTGGTAGTAGTTATCTTAGTAGTATCAACAGTAGTTATAGTAACTGAGATGCTGCTTGAGAATCACTTTTAAAGAAACCTCATCCTAAAGAAACATTCATCATCAATGAAGAGAGACTATTCTCAATGTCAACCATGTCATCTAAGAATGCTGATAACCATAATGGGGGGAGGGCAGGGCAGGGCAACAGCCACCGTTTATTCTTATGGACCAGGCACAGCTTTACTGTACTCAACTCATTTAATCCTAGTAGCATCTTATTGTCTTCACCATTTTACCATTAAGGAAACTGGAGGCCTAGAAAGATGGGCTGACATGTCACACTGCTAGAAGATAGCAGAGATGACACCTCCAGGATGACCCTAGAGGCTGGTGGAGCCCCCAACCTTGGGCAGTACCTGCGGTCATGGTATGGACTTCAGGTAGAGTGGGCCAGAACCCTGTGGGCTCACATCTTTGCTAACTCCAGCTTTTCCGAGTTCTGTCCACATACTTTCAGGAACACTCTTGGCCAGCAAGACACGCATCAGGGCACCCAAGGGCTGGGCTGGACACACAGTACCTTCTTCTGGGATCCCACCTGGAAAAAGACTTTGAGCAAAAATAGCTCCACGGGAACTGGGGACTACGTTTGGTATCAAACCAGCATTCTGGGCCCCATGTCACTTCTGACCCTGCCGGGAGTGCAGGACCATGTACCAGATAGCTCTGGGCTGGCTTCTGGTAGGAGGGCCTCTCCTCACAGCAGCATGGGAAGGGCTTCCTAGCACCTGCATTCTCAGAGCAGTCCAGGTGCTGAGAGCGGATGTAGGGGGAGAGGGCAAGTGGAAACCAGTCGATCCTAAAACCATGGAGCCAGACAGTGGGGCAGGGCTTTCTAGGCCACAGGCTCAGCCCTCCCTTTGCCTTGGCCCCTGAGGTCCCAGCCCCCTCAGGCATCATTCTGGACTGTATTTCCTTGTTCTCACCCAGTTTCTCTCTCTCGCCCCAGGTCCCCCCTCTATCTCCTGCCACGTGGTCGTGGCATTCTCCTGTTCCTTCTGCCTGATACTAATCATCATAGTAGCTAATACCGAGCATTCACGGTGTCTAGGTCCTGCTCTAAAAACGTCCTGCCTGCATTAGCTCCCTAGCACTCGTAACTTAAGGGTGGCTGTGAGGAGTACAAGTAACATGTACCCTCAGGCTTTGCAGAGACTAAGGGACAGGTTGAAGGTTCTAAAATCAGTCAGTGAGAAGTGAGATCTCTTTGAACTGCAGTTTTCCCCTCCAATTTCACTCCGTTGGCTAAGAAACAGGACACCAGATGTTTCTAAGCTGCATCCCAAATCAGACGCTCCTCCTGGCTCAGTATCCTGAACACCAGCAGGGCCTGAGCCTTTGGAGCGTGCTTCTCTCCACAGAGAGGCACCGTGTAGGGCTGGGGTGGGGAGACAGAAGCCAGGGGCCAGAGTGTAAAGCTCGAGCAAATGTACTGGGGTGTAGACAAGCGTCCCACCTTCATTCCCAGTATTCCGCAGGTGTCTGGCTTCTCCGGGCTGCTGGCAGCACTTCTTGGGGAGTCTGAGCACCCCCAATGCCCAAGGTTCTGAGGCAGAAAGCCAGATTTCTGCCCCCTTCACCTCCGCCCCCTCTGCCTCTCTAGCTGTATCTGTCTCCCTCCACATGCTCTGCTATATGATGTTCTCGTCCAGCAACTCACTGGCGAGACAGCAGACCTCCCTCCACTCCTGCACGTCTCCACGACCGCCCTCCCCACTTCCCCAAACTCCTCATTCCCAGGAGGACCATGCCCTCTGTTCTGGCTCCCCGACCCTCCGCCTCCAGGCACAGTGAGTGAGGACCATGCTGAGCCAGATGGTGGTCCGTTCTCCTCCAGACCACAGAGCGGGGGGAAGGAGGCTCCCCCCATCTCCCTGGGTAACCCTGGATCTCTGACAGCAAGTGCTTTCACTTTCTGAGCTTGGCCACGGGTGATGATATGCCCTGCAGGGTGGCAGCTGGGACTAATCCTGTGTTTGAGACCCTGCCGTATGCCTCGCTGGTGCCTGTGATACAAAGCTGCCAGCAAGAAAGGGATCCTCGGAGGGTGCAGGGAGGTTTCAGCTGCAGGGGCCCTCCCCAGGAGCCGAGGAAGGTGTCCTGGGAGAGGAGAGGCTGGCAGGGCCAGAGCAGCCCTGGAGGAGGTGGGTCCCCAGGGCTGGGACCCATCCAGCTTTTCTTAGAGCTTCACGGCTGGGAATGCTGTAGCCTGGCTGGTAAAGGGCGAGGGCCTTCAGGTCAGCGAGACCTGATTTGAATCCTTGCCCAGGTACTCAGCAGCTCGGTGCCCCCCAGCCCTGTGCCCTCATTTGTAATGTTAACACACACCTTGCTGATCCATTGTGGGGCATGGAAGAAGCAGAAGTAGGTAGAGCTGCCCTTTTAAAGGGATGAGGTGGCTCCTTTCATGTGTGTTATCTCACAGCCCCATTTTACAGATAGGGAGCCTGAGGCACGGAGGGGCCTGTGTGGGAGGCTGGATCTGAGCTGAGGTCTCTTTCTGAAGGCTGTGCTCCCTTCCCCACTGCTGCCCAGCTCGCCGCGGTGGCAGATGGAAGCACATAAGTGCCTCCTTGTGCCCCTGCAAAGCTGCCCCCTTGCAGTCCCTACTTCCCTCCTCCCTCTAAACCCAGAGCAGGAAGCCATGGGGAGGATGGGCCTCATGGAGAGATACTGGAGCCCCATTGACTAGTGTAGGTCCCTGTGGCATAGCAGGGACCCAGGATGAGCTTCGTGGAGGGATGAATGTATGGCCCACCCGTCTCTTGTCAGCATTATCGTGGTCCCACACAGCACCCAGGGGAAGGGAGAAGGGCCGTTTCTTCAAAGCGGAAACCTGTGAGCACAGACTGGAGTGGCACCATCAATGGTGTCATGGGCCAAACCCAAGTTACCGAGCCGAGCTCCTTAGCCTATGTGTGCGAAGTCATGGAAGAGGTCCCTTAGTCCCAACAGAGCCAGACATCCCCAAACCATCGAATCCCCAAGCAGACCCAGAGGTTCTGCCTTATTCTGGTTGGGACACCTGACCCCATGTTCCAGACCAGGACAGAGGGAGGAACCTCAAGGGAATGAAGCGGAGGACGGGAGAGGACAGAGACACTGCCAGACTCACCGAAGCAAAGGGTGTCCCCCTGGAGCCCTAGCAAGCTCCAGCCTCTCTGTGCACAGGAGCGAAGAGGGGCCCCAGAGCTCTGCTAAGGGTGTCAGAGTGGCAGTGCCTCACAGGGACGTGTGCCCTGGCCTGCGGCGGGAAGGCCAGCCCGGCTCTCCAAGGGCGGCAGGGCCTCCCTTGGGTGGCAGGGTTCCCAGAGCGAGCCCAAGTCCAGCAGGACCTGCTTAGCAGCTAGGAGCTGGCCCATCAGAGAGCTGTCGGGCCGTCCACCCGCCTGGGTATTCTTAAAGTGTCCTCCTTACTGTCCCCAAATCTGACATTTGGGGATTCTTTTTTCCTCATGGTGGTTCCAATTTTCCATGTGTCTAACACTCATTTGAAATGATTCATGGAGAAACGCCTTTGCGTCCAATTTCTTTGCGCCACAAACAGTGCGGTTTGTAAATAATGGGCTATCTAAACACACACTCGTGTGTATGTTACCACTCCAGTGCAGCTGCAACAATCACATACAGACAAGCAGCTTGGGTCACACAGGAACCCTGATGCCATGTTTCGGAGCATCAGGCCCTGGGAATCCTCCCAGGAGGAAGCCAGAGGGTGGCCACAAAGACATCCCAGGGTTCTGGGCACAGTGCCTGCAGAAGAGCACCTCCTTGGCCAGTACCGCAGCCAATGTCCGTGGTCACAGCCCTAGGACCAAGCCAGCCAGCCTGGGGCAGCGGGTCCCAGGGAGGTAGTTCTGCCTCCTCTCCCAGTCACCTTTGTTTGGGTGACCCAGCCTCAGGCACCCTCGGGGACCTCACCGACCAATAAGCAAGCCCCCTCTCTCCCCATCCCCACCCTCTCCAGATGTTTTCCTGGCCCTTTCGCCCTCCCAGCCAAGCTCTGGCAACCACAACAATTTCTCCGCAAAGCAGAAACAGCTGGAGTGGCGGGCCCATGCTCTGACCCCAACTCCCTGCTGGTGCTTCCTTCAGGGAAGCCGGGGCCTCCACCTGCCACCTTCTCGCTCTGTGTCAGGCCCTGCCTGCCTCAGCCCTGCATTCACTAGATAGCTCCCAGAGGATTCAAACGCTGATGATCCAATTCCATCAGTTGGGAAAGGGCTGGGCCCCTACGGGAGAGCAGTAGACTGAAGCCAGCAGGCCTGGGCCCTGAGGCTGTTCATCCACCAAGTTGCTGGAGATCAGATAATCGGGCAGAGCCATGACGTTCCCATCCGTAAAATGAGTGGACGGGGCAAAACATACCTGAGATTTCTAACAAGAATGATGGCAACAGTGACATTACGGTCACCAACAGAGGTGACGGCTGCCACTGATGAGGGCCAGCTACCAGCCAGACACTGTCCTAAGTGCTTTTTCTCAGAGCATGAGCTCATGCGCGTCTTACCACCCACCTTCCTAGGTAGATGTGAATACCTCATTTTATAAAAGAGGCAAATGAATTTCTGAGAGCCCAGGTGATGAGTGCTAGAGCTGAGAGGGGCCTAAGCTCAGCTTCGGAGCCTCAGCAACCCACAATACATCAGCCCAGGGTCAACAGTCCCCACTGCGCTCCAGGGCCAGACCTTCCTCCATCTGAATGCACAGTCCTCGCTGTGTCAGGCCACCTCCCCACAGGCAAACGGGCCAGGTCAGGGTTCTTCGGCCACCTTGTCAGTCACTGCACATGCACACGGGGTCGCGTGGCCCACCAGGTACGCAGCCCAAGGCAGAGCCCTACCGTTCATTGTTCAGGGCCATCCTCGGGGGGTCCAGGTTGGGGTTCTCCATGGACTCCATCTGTGGACACCGCAGGAAGTAGTACAGTGTGTGGAGGGCGTCGGGGGACCAGGTGATGGGCTGGGGCGGCTGGCGGGCCTGGCGCGCGGGGCTGGAGCCTGGACACAGCGGGTGGCGCCCCTGCATGTGGTGCATGGCGCGCGAGACCAGGTCACCTGGAGGGAATGAGGGCAGGAGAGAGCGGGAGAAAAAGAAAATGTCTGAGTCGCCGGGGCACATTCTTCCAAGGATCCTTGCTGGTTAGAGGAACAGTGCCTAAGAGTGCCTAAGCCGGCATGCATAATTACTGTTTACCCAAAGGCAGCAGGCAGAGGTGGCAACTGTCACCCAGATGCACAACAGCAATCTAGATTTCCTTTCACTTCCAGTCCTGCCCTAACAGTTGAATGAAACACTTGGCAGGGCCTGGCCCCACCAGACCTTATGCTAATACAGTTTCTTTTTCAACATCCCCACTCTCTCCACCATCCCACGGGCCTTCTCCCGGCTCCAACTGTGGGAATCTCTCTGGGCCTCTCCTCTCAGCCTCTAATTCCTGTGCCAGGCTGTGTGGTGGTTCTTTCCCATGCTGTCTGGGGGCAGTTCAAATACTTCTTTTTAAAAAAATTATTTGAAAAATTTTTGGCTACGTGGGGCCTTTGCTGTGGTGTATGGGCTTTCTCTAGATGCAATGGGGGGCTTCTTTCCAGTTGCGGCCCTTGGGTTTTTGTTGCAGAGCATGCGCTCTAGAGCATACGGCACTTGAGGAGCTCTAGAGCTTGGCACTTGAGGAGTGAGGGGTTAGGTGCCCCGTGGCATGTAGGATCTTAGTTTCCAGACCAAAGATGGGACCCACGTCCTCGGCATTGGAAGGCAGATTCTTAACCACTAGACCACCAGAGGAGTCCCCAAAGTGCATGTACTTCTGCAGAACAGGGCTTCCCTTTCCAATGTCCCCAAGGAAAACTCCCACCACTACCATCCACTAGGCTTACTATGTGCCGGGTGTTCCATTTTCTAGAAAAAGTCTTTAATTTGATCTGTATACTGCTGGGGTCCAAGTATATCCCTATTTTACAGATGAAGAAACGGAGGCCCATCCGGCAAGTAAACATTTACTGATCCCATGCATTTCCTTGATCACAGAGATGCCACGGTGTCCAGAGTTTAAGTAAATGGTGGAGTCTAGGTTTGAATCCACATCTGTAAGTCCATGAACTGAGCAGAGACCCAGGCCGTCGTGGGGTCCTCAGGTTCCTATATCCTGTGCTGTGTTTCTTCCCCAGTCAAGTCTTTTCAATACCCCACCCAGCTTAGGACAGGAAATATCCCATCATTGTGTGAGGCCACAATGCTGAGAAAGGATGGGTGAAACAGCCCCAGGCACCTGAGGGCCCCTCACTCTAGGAAAAGTGGCGCCTTCCATTCTTCTCAGGCCTGAGAACTCAGGGGAGCGTCCCCTGTGGGTCAGCTTCCTACACCCCCATGCAGTTCCTCACAGATAGCCCCTAGGATAGAAAGCCTCTGAGCAAAGCTGAACCTATGGAGGGAGAAACCAGCAGGTTTTATTATGGCAGGTAAACTGTCATTTGATGTCGGCAGGACCAAATCATTCACTTATTCCCTTAAACTTCCCTACAGAGCATCTGGGTCCGGTACTCTGTTCTATGTATCCCTGGGGCCCTGCACAGGTTCTACTGCAAAACAGATGCTCAGCAAACATTTGAAGAATGAAAATGTAGCCTCACACATTCACTTCATTCTGAAACGCTTCTGGTGGTACTTGACTTGAGCTCATCTGATGCCAAGTCCTCCCATTACCGCCAGAATGAAAACATTTGGTTTCCAAGCAGGGACAGTGAGAGCCCTGGAACTAGAGACCTCCATGCCCCCTCACCCCTGGGTCCTCACTCCTCTCTACAGAGCGGACCCTGCTCAGCCCACAGCTGTAGCTTGGGTGCCTTCTGCCAGATCCCAGGGCCAAGAGGGCTGAGAGCACAGAGTCCCTGATACCTAGTTCCATCCCCAAAACTGATTTAATTGGCCTGGGGCAGGACCCAGGTGTCCATATTTTGTAAAATTTCCCTTGCTGAGTCTAACGTCCAGTCAGATTTGAGAATCACCAGGTAAGTGGATTAAGAGCGTAGATTCCAGAGTCAGACCTGCCTGGGTTTCAAACTAACTGTGTGCCTTCTGTAAGTTACTTATCAAAGCCTCAGTTTCCTTATCTGTAAAATAATTGCTTCTAACCACAACTTCTGAGAATTCAAATAACCAATGTGAAGCACTTAACATCACCCTTGGCACAAAGGGCTTGGTACAGTTAAATGCTGCTAAGTCGCTTCAGCCATGCCCAACTCTGTGCGACCCCATAGACGGCAGCCCACTAGGCTCGTCTATCTCTGGGATTCTCCAGGCAAGAACACTGGAGTGGGTTGCCATTTCCTTCTCCAATGCATGAAAGTGAAAAGTGAAAGTGAAGTCGCTCAGCCATGCCCGACTCTTAGCGACCCCATGGACTGCAGCCTACCAGGCTCCTCCGTCCACGGGATTTTCCAGGCGAGAGTGCTGGAGGGGGTGCCACTGCCTTCTCCGGGAAAGTTAAATACATCACCATTATTATTACTGTCCTTTGTTGTTGTTATTCTTCTAGACTACAGGCCACCTTGTCATGCTCTTCCTCTTGGGACCTCTGCCTGCAGTCAAGTGCTGCTCCACCTTTCCCAGGACAGGAGGAGTCCAGCCCTGCAAAGTCAGATCCCAGCTCTGCCCTCAGGTCCTGGGTGGTAGAAACTGGTCCCAGTAACCCCAGGCCAAGCCACCTCCCAGAAGCTAGTCACAGAGTTACGTTGGCTGCAGTAAGTTGAAACCTGGCTCCTGTGTCTCCAGGTCTGAATGTCATAACCGTTGGCACGACCACAGGACCATGAGGAGGAGAATTCAGAATCCCTGATAGCATCAAAGAAACCTTGGTGAAATATCATTACAAAGTTTGATAAGGTAGAAGTTGTTACCATTCATTACATTTAAAATTATTGCATTGTTCCTGGTGTAGACCCCGTGGCAGCACGTTTCCAGCCAGAATGCAGGCAAGAAAGTCAAGGAAGGAACAGATGTGCCTCCTAAGGGTTCCCTAAAAGGGAAGCCAGGAAGAGAGAGGCTTTCCGAAAGTTCAGAAAACCATGAAGGCATGGGAACTAGAGATAGAGGCCCTGGATACTTCTCTCCAAGCCAAGCTGCAGGCGACCAGTCTCTCTCAAAGACCAAAAAGACAGATGCCTGCAGACAACTCTGATCAGGCATCTAAAGACTTAAGCTGCGCTGCAGCACCGTGTAACAGGCAAAGACAGCCGCGTGCTCTGGATGTTCTCCCTGAGAGACTGTCCTCCCTGCCACTTTCTATTTTCTAGGCTTCTTGACAGACATGAAAAGATACGACAAAATCTCTAGTCTCTACAACCACCCATCAGCGAGGCATTTCCATTTCACAGATGAGGACACAGGCTTACACAAGTTCAATGTGTCCAGGGGCACAAGCAGCAAGGGGACCAGCCAGACTTGAACTGCAGTCCCTGTGTCCCAAATGCATGCTCTCGACTATTGCAACATTGCTTACTCGAAGGGCGGTCTGCAGACGGGAACAGGTCTGTGAAACTGGTGGTTACTGCTTCAGAAGTTCAATTCAGAAACTGAAAGTGAGCTTGAAAAAATTTCCAGAGCAGTCTGACAGAGTGATTTTTATGCCCATTTAATCTAATAATAAAATAAGATGACTTGCATCTGACCTGCACTTTATTTTGTGTTTCTAGACACTCCTTTTTATTTTATAAAAGTTTCAGTTTGCAATAGAGCTATGCTAGCTCTCCAACTCGGTTATCTCCAGCTCTCTGTGACCCCATGGACTGTAGCTTGCCAGGCTCCTCTGTCCATGGGATTCTCTAGGAGGAATACTGGAGTGGGATGTCATACCCTCCTCCAGGGGATCTTCCCAACCCAGGGATAAAACCCCCATCTCTTGCATCTCCTGCATTGGCAGGCAGGTTCTTTACCACTAGCTCCACCTGGGAAGCCCAACAGAGCTGAGGATATGCCACTCCTGGCCCGTCACCACAGTGAGTTTGAGAAGCTGTGGCCCGATGGGGCTGTGCTCTTGGTTTGGCACAACTGGGCTCTCAGAGCTGCTTCTGAGATGTCCTTGTACTCAAGAATCAAACGACCCTAAGCTTGATGAGACCTCAGTCTAAAAAGCCCAGGAACACCCAGGAGCAGGGAGAAACCCCCTTTCTGCTTGCTAGTCATGAGAGCCTTGATCAGAGGTGCTAGGGTTCCCTCTGGACTGTCTAACGTCCATCAGGAGCCATTAGATAAAAAGAGCAGGGGAGGGACTTTCCTGGTGGCCCAGTGCCTAACACTTTGCACTCCCAGTGCAGGGGGCCCAGTTCCATCCCTGGTCAAGGAACTAGATCCCACATACCACAACTAAGGGTTTGTAAACTGCATCTAAAGATCCCACATGCTGCTAAGATCTGGGGCAGTAAAAAAAAAAAAAAAAAAAAAAGAGCAGGGGTAGCCTGGGATTTAACACTGTCTCCAAAATGAGGCCCACACCACCTGGTTCCCTTTTAAAAAGTGTTTCATTTCTTTCTTATTCCCTCCCATTTACATTCTCATAAGTAGAGAGGGACAGAGGAAAAGACAAGTGGCTGGAGCTCCCTGTGCAGCTGATACAAGAGTGAGACTTCCTGACCTACCTGGCAGGCTGGTCCTGGCGAGGTGCAGTGAGAGGATGCATGTTAAAGCCGGGCTAAACTCTCAGGGACGAGGCACTCAGTGCCAAGTATCACTAGCCTCATTAAGTTCTTTAGTCTCAGAGGGAAAAACTGCAATATCTGCCTCCACCTTCAGCTTCTTCCTCCTTCATGACAATTAGCAAAAACACTGGTTTCAGAGTGAGAGAGCTTGGAAGTCTTGGCACATGACACAGCCAGTTGGGTTGTTGGTGAAAGATGCTCTGGGCATCCTTCTTACCTTTGGCCTGAGGAATGGCTGAGCCAGGATGAGGACCAATCCTAGGTGGGCTTTAGGAGGCAAAAACTGGATAACAGACGATTCACTGGGCTTCCCAGGTGGCACTAGTGGTAAAGAACCTGCCTGCCAATGCAGGACACACGGGTTCGATCTCTGGGTTGGGAAGATCCCCTGGGGAAGGGCATGGTAACCCACTCCAGTATTCTTGCCTGGAGAATCCCATGGACACAGAAGCCTGGCAGACTATAGTCTATAGGGTCGCCAAGAACTGGACACAACTGGAGTGACTTAGCACGCAGCGAATTCATTTCTATAGACATACACAAACACATGGCTCAGATACTGCTCTCAATGCTAGTGATACGTACTACAGGGGTACAACAGAGAAAGTCTCCGTTCTTGTGGGGGTGACTTTCTAATCACGTGGGAGAGATGACCAACTCTTCACCTGCCAAGTGTCCATTAGTGCTTGGACGAAACCAAAGCCATAAGACGGGACACAGAGGAATGAGGGCGGGACCTTGAGTCTCCATTAAGTAAATGGTGGAGTCTAGGTTTGAATCCACATCTGTAAGTCCATGAACTGAGCAGAGAGCCAGGCCGTCGTGGGGTCCTCAGGTTCCTATATCCTGTGCTGTGTTTCTTCCCCAGTCAAGTCTTTTCAATACCCCACCCAGCTTAGGACAGGAAATATCCCATCATTGTGTGAGGCCACAATGCTGAGAAAGGATGGGTGAAACAGCCCCAGGCACCTGAGGGCCCCTCACTCTAGGAAAAGTGGCGCCTTCCATTCTTCTCAGGCCTGAGAACTCAGGGGAGCGTCCCCTGTGGGTCAGCTTCCTACACCCCCATGCAGTTCCTCACAGATAGCCCCTAGGATAGAAAGCCTCTGAGCAAAGCTGAACCTATGGAGGGAGAAACCAGCAGGTTTTATTATGGCAGGTAAACTGTCATTTGATGTCGGCAGGACCAAATCATTCACTTATTCCCTTAAACTTCCCTACAGAGCATCTGGGTCCGGTACTCTGTTCTATGTATCCCTGGGGCCCTGCACAGGTTCTACTGCAAAACAGATGCTCAGCAAACATTTGAAGAATGAAAATGTAGCCTCACACATTCACTTCATTCTGAAACGCTTCTGGTGGTACTTGACTTGAGCTCATCTGATGCCAAGTCCTCCCATTACCGCCAGAATGAAAACATTTGGTTTCCAAGCAGGGACAGTGAGAGCCCTGGAACTAGAGACCTCCATGCCCCCTCACCCCTGGGTCCTCACTCCTCTCTACAGAGCGGACCCTGCTCAGCCCACAGCTGTAGCTTGGGTGCCTTCTGCCAGATCCCAGGGCCAAGAGGGCTGAGAGCACAGAGTCCCTGATACCTAGTTCCATCCCCAAAACTGATTTAATTGGCCTGGGGCAGGACCCAGGTGTCCATATTTTGTAAAATTTCCCTTGCTGAGTCTAACGTCCAGTCAGATTTGAGAATCACCAGGTAAGCGGATTAAGAGCGTAGATTCCAGAGTCAGACCTGCCTGGGTTTCAAACTAACTGTGTGCCTTCTGTAAGTTACTTATCAAAGCCTCAGTTTCCTTATCTGTAAAATAATTGCTTCTAACCACAACTTCTGAGAATTCAAATAACCAATGTGAAGCACTTAACATCACCCTTGGCACAAAGGGCTTGGTACAGTTAAATGCTGCTAAGTCGCTTCAGCCATGCCCAACTCTGTGCGACCCCATAGACGGCAGCCCACTAGGCTCGTCTATCTCTGGGATTCTCCAGGCAAGAACACTGGAGTGGGTTGCCATTTCCTTCTCCAATGCATGAAAGTGAAAAGTGAAAGTGAAGTCGCTCAGCCATGCCCGACTCTTAGCGACCCCATGGACTGCAGCCTACCAGGCTCCTCCGTCCACGGGATTTTCCAGGCGAGAGTGCTGGAGGGGGTGCCACTGCCTTCTCCGGGAAAGTTAAATACATCACCATTATTATTACTGTCCTTTGTTGTTGTTATTCTTCTAGACTACAGGCCACCTTGTCATGCTCTTCCTCTTGGGACCTCTGCCTGCAGTCAAGTGCTGCTCCACCTTTCCCAGGACAGGAGGAGTCCAGCCCTGCAAAGTCAGATCCCAGCTCTGCCCTCAGGTCCTGGGTGGTAGAAACTGGTCCCAGTAACCCCAGGCCAAGCCACCTCCCAGAAGCTAGTCACAGAGTTACGTTGGCTGCAGTAAGTTGAAACCTGGCTCCTGTGTCTCCAGGTCTGAATGTCATAACCGTTGGCACGACCACAGGACCATGAGGAGGAGAATTCAGAATCCCTGATAGCATCAAAGAAACCTTGGTGAAATATCATTACAAAGTTTGATAAGGTAGAAGTTGTTACCATTCATTACATTTAAAATTATTGCATTGTTCCTGGTGTAGACCCCGTGGCAGCACGTTTCCAGCCAGAATGCAGGCAAGAAAGTCAAGGAAGGAACAGATGTGCCTCCTAAGGGTTCCCTAAAAGGGAAGCCAGGAAGAGAGAGGCTTTCCGAAAGTTCAGAAAACCATGAAGGCATGGGAACTAGAGATAGAGGCCCTGGATACTTCTCTCCAAGCCAAGCTGCAGGCAACCAGTCTCTCTCAAAGACCAAAAAGACAGATGCCTGCAGACAACTCTGATCAGGCATCTAAAGACTTAAGCTGCGCTGCAGCACCGTGTAACAGGCAAAGACAGCCGCGTGCTCTGGATGTTCTCCCTGAGAGACTGTCCTCCCTGCCACTTTCTATTTTCTAGGCTTCTTGACAGACATGAAAAGATACGACAAAATCTCTAGTCTCTACAACCACCCATCAGCGAGGCATTTCCATTTCACAGATGAGGACACAGGCTTACACAAGTTCAATGTGTCCAGGGGCACAAGCAGCAAGGGGACCAGCCAGACTTGAACTGCAGTCCCTGTGTCCCAAATGCATGCTCTCGACTATTGCAACATTGCTTACTCGAAGGGCGGTCTGCAGACGGGAACAGGTCTGTGAAACTGGTGGTTACTGCTTCAGAAGTTCAATTCAGAAACTGAAAGTGAGCTTGAAAAAATTTCCAGAGCAGTCTGACAGAGTGATTTTTATGCCCATTTAATCTAATAATAAAATAAGATGACTTGCATCTGACCTACACTTTATTTTGTGTTTCTAGACACTCCTTTTTATTTTATAAAAGTTTCAGTTTGCAATAGAGCTATGCTAGCTCTCCAACTCGGTTATCTCCAGCTCTCTGTGACCCCATGGACTGTAGCTTGCCAGGCTCCTCTGTCCATGGGATTCTCTAGGAGGAATACTGGAGTGGGATGTCATACCCTCCTCCAGGGGATCTTCCCAACCCAGGGATAAAACCCCCATCTCTTGCATCTCCTGCATTGGCAGGCAGGTTCTTTACCACTAGCTCCACCTGGGAAGCCCAACAGAGCTGAGGATATGCCACTCCTGGCCCGTCACCACAGTGAGTTTGAGAAGCTGTGGCCCGATGGGGCTGTGCTCTTGGTTTGGCACAACTGGGCTCTCAGAGCTGCTTCTGAGATGTCCTTGTACTCAAGAATCAAACGACCCTAAGTTTGATGAGACCTCAGTCTAAAAAGCCCAGGAACACCCAGGAGCAGGGAGAAACCCCCTTTCTGCTTGCTAGTCATGAGAGCCTTGATCAGAGGTGCTAGGGTTCCCTCTGGACTGTCTAACGTCCATCAGGAGCCATTAGATAAAAAGAGCAGGGGAGGGACTTTCCTGGTGGCCCAGTGCCTAACACTTTGCACTCCCAGTGCAGGGGGCCCAGTTCCATCCCTGGTCAAGGAACTAGATCCCACATACCACAACTAAGGGTTTGTAAACTGCATCTAAAGATCCCACATGCTGCTAAGATCTGGGGCAGTAAAAAAAAAAAAAAAAAAAAAAGAGCAGGGGTAGCCTGGGATTTAACACTGTCTCCAAAATGAGGCCCACACCACCTGGTTCCCTTTTAAAAAGTGTTTCATTTCTTTCTTATTCCCTCCCATTTACATTCTCATAAGTAGAGAGGGACAGAGGAAAAGACAAGTGGCTGGAGCTCCCTGTGCAGCTGATACAAGAGTGAGACTTCCTGACCTACCTGGCAGGCTGGTCCTGGCGAGGTGCAGTGAGAGGATGCATGTTAAAGCCGGGCTAAACTCTCAGGGACGAGGCACTCAGTGCCAAGTATCACTAGCCTCATTAAGTTCTTTAGTCTCAGAGGGAAAAACTGCAATATCTGCCTCCACCTTCAGCTTCTTCCTCCTTCATGACAATTAGCAAAAACACTGGTTTCAGAGTGAGAGAGCTTGGAAGTCTTGGCACATGACACAGCCAGTTGGGTTGTTGGTGAAAGATGCTCTGGGCATCCTTCTTACCTTTGGCCTGAGGAATGGCTGAGCCAGGATGAGGACCAATCCTAGGTGGGCTTTAGGAGGCAAAAACTGGATAACAGACGATTCACTGGGCTTCCCAGGTGGCACTAGTGGTAAAGAACCTGCCTGCCAATGCAGGACACACGGGTTCGATCTCTGGGTTGGGAAGATCCCCTGGGGAAGGGCATGGTAACCCACTCCAGTATTCTTGCCTGGAGAATCCCATGGACACAGAAGCCTGGCAGACTATAGTCTATAGGGTCGCCAAGAACTGGACACAACTGGAGTGACTTAGCACGCAGCGAATTCATTTCTATAGACATACACAAACACATGGCTCAGATACTGCTCTCAATGCTAGTGATACGTACTACAGGGGTACAACAGAGAAAGTCTCCGTTCTTGTGGGGGTGACTTTCTAATCACGTGGGAGAGATGACCAACTCTTCACCTGCCAAGTGTCCATTAGTGCTTGGACGAAACCAAAGCCATAAGACGGGACACAGAGGAATGAGGGCGGGACCTTGAGTCTCCGCAGGGTCTGTGGGGAAGGCCTGTCTGGTAAACGTTATTTGGCAGAAATCTGAAGAGCGTGCCATGATTGGGCACCTGGGGGAAAAGGTCACGGGCAGAGGAATGACTAGTGCAAAGGCCCTGGGGTAGGAGGATTTTGGCCAGGAGGCCAGGGTGGTTGCAGGGCGGTCAGCAAGAGAAGAATAGTAGGTGATGAAGCCAGATGGATGACATGGCCAGGCCCGGATTTCATGAGTGTGTTGGAAAGCCATGGGGAGAATGGAGGGGATACTGAGCAGCAGAGTGACAAAATCCAATTTGGGTTTTCAATAGCCCTGGTTTGGGCTGAGTTGTTGGAAGTGAAGGTGGTGAAAGGAGAAAACCAAAAATCAGGATAGTTTTAGAAGGTAGAAACAACAGGACTTGGTCCCTGGGCTGAGTGATAAGGGCTGAAAGATGACAAGCCTGCCCCCTGAGAGTAGTTTCTGAATGCCCCCTTGTGTCTGACTGTGGTTTGTAATGGGCAGGGAGACTAGTACAATAAAAGGCTCTATGATAAAAGTCAGGATCAGATTCCAGTCTTGACCTCAGCTGCCTTGAGATGCTGGTGGCTGGGCTGCTAGCCACATCTAGGAAGTGCGCGCGCGTGCGTGTGTGTGTGTGTGTGCGCGT
Organism: Oreotragus oreotragus; assembly: GCA_006410675.1. NCBI lineage: Eukaryota > Metazoa > Chordata > Mammalia > Artiodactyla > Bovidae > Oreotragus > Oreotragus oreotragus. The sequence goes on from SJYX01023081.1 coordinate 218,647, forward strand.
GCGTGCGTGCTAAGTCACTTGAGTCGACTCTTTGTGACCCTATGTGCTGTAGCCCACCATAGCCCTAGGTAATTCAGAGCTTTGCTAAAGCCAGACACAGCAGGAGTCAAGCCCTCACTGGATTCTTCCAATCAGCAGTCTGACTTGGGGGCAATGACTTTTCCTCTCTAAGCCTCAGTTCCCTCACCAGGACAGACCTTGCTGAGCTGTTCTGCAGAGTAAATGAGATCACGTGACCAAGTTGCTTCATACAGTGCCTTGCCTACAGTAAGTGCTCACAATGTTCCAAATGTGAAACAAAACCCAAGCGCTCTCCAGTGGACTGAAGCCTACATCTGTTCCCCATTGTCCTCGGGCCAGGAGTTCAACACACCGACTCTGCGTAGCTCCAAAGACAGCCCACACACTCACGCCAACTTCCTGCAGGGGCCCCAAGGGGCAGCGGACCCAGGTGGCCATGCTGGAATGCCCCTAGGAGACAAAGAGCCTGAAGTCCTGCTTTCTGAACCAGCCCTTTTACCAATCTGCTCTATGACCTTGAACCAGGCACCTTCACTTCCTGTCCTGGGGAGGGAAGGAAGGCTGGGGGCAGGAAGGGAGGAAGCTGTGTCCTAAAGAAGCAGAAAGGCTCACCATTCACTATTCAGGGGCCAGAAACCTCAGAGAAATCACAAGCGGAAAAGGCGGGAGCAGAGTGAAACTCCATCTGTTTCCACGCTGTGTGCTACAACCCCGGGCATGTGTGCCCACCCTCTGCTGGGTGGGCTTATGACACAGGAAGGGAGAACTGAGGAGGCTGAGAGTGCAGTTTGATTGCTCAAATAATCAGAATAACGAGAGGGAGAGACTAGGGGCACGGGGATCTCTGGCCTCCTAACATGCCTTTTTGAAGCAGCTGTCAAGCGGTAATGACCTAGACCCAGGGGTTTTCCAGTGTGTTTCAGAGAGCCCCATGGTCCTGGGAGACGCTCAGGGCGCTGCAGGGCTGAGTCCGCAGACCACACCTGCCTTCTGCCAGGCAGAGAAGTTCTGCTCAAGATATGCGTTCTTTCTAACACTGGCTATAAATTCTGAGTCTTTGGAGGCCAGGCAGGTAAAACAAATGCATGAGACAGGTCAGCTATGAGATACCGAGGTATGTGACAATGAAGGGAACGCCTGCTGTCCCCTTAGCTGCCGCTCAGCTCCCTTGATCACCGGCATTCAGGGCTGAGGTACAGTGGTGTCAGATGGTCTGATTTCTCTAGAGAAACCAGAGATCTGGGTTTGGATGTGACTGAAGGCACCTGCTGGTCAAACCACGCATGTCTGTGGGCCACTGGTTTGCAACCTCTGACCTTAAGGGATGGACAGTTTTAGGAGAAGGCAGGACCCAGAAGGCGGGCTCTTCCCCACCTCTCCCTCGGAGCCAGCGGGCTGTGGGGGCGCCACTCACTCAGCTCGGAGATGCTCCCCACACAGGTGGCCAGGAGGGACTGCTCCAGGGTCCGGAGCTCCAGCTGCGCGTAGGCGTCGGCTCGCTCGTCATGGCCCAGGGACCCTCCGTTGTAGGGGCTGAAGTACGCGGGGAGGGAGAGGACACCTGTGGGGAGACAAGGTGGCGTGTCAGAGGGTATAATCAATAAACAATTGATGATAAGAATAAAATAGAGTTTTATTTGAGCCATATGGAGGACCAGCCTAGAAGTGTGCTGCCCAGATCACTCTGAGAAACTGCTTCAGAGAAGCAGAGTCTTACAGTTTTAGATCTTGTCAGAATAAAGAATATTGATTACATCTCTTCAAGGTTTGAAAAGAAAAAAGAAAAGAACAGACCAGCACGTACACAGAGAGTCATTAAGGCCTTCGCACCTGGGAAGGGGCTCTTTATCATCAAAGGAGAGCCAGTAGCACCATCCCAGGAAGAGGGGCATTTCATCTTTATTTTTACATTTTTTTTTTTTAAAGATTTTTTTTTTGGCTGTGGACCAGTTTTAAAGTCTTCACTGACTCTGTTACAACACTGCTTCCGTTTTATGTTTCAGGTTTTCAGCATGTGGGATCAGAGTTCCACAACCAGGGATCGAACCCCCAGCCCTGCACTGGAAGATGAAGTCTTAACCACTGCACTGCCAGGGAAGTCCTTAAACTTTATTGTTAACGCAGACATGATTTGCTTCCGGTCAGTGTGCCCTTCTCTTCGGGAATTAAAGCAGATGTACCGTGTATGTTTGATAGGCCACAGGTTATTTTGGTTAGCATAAAATTCAAGTTAGGGACTTTCCTAGTAGCCCAGTGGCTAAGACTCCAAGCTTCCAATGCAGGGGCCCTGGGTTCGACCCCTGGTCGGGGAACTGGATCCTGCATGCTGCAACTAAGAGTTCATACGTCACAACTAAAGATCCCACATGCCAAAACTAAAGCCCAGAGCTGCCAAATAACTAAATAGACAGCAACAACAACAACAACAAAATCAGATTAACTCATCTATAAGCCAGAATGACTTCCCTATATCTCAATATGTGAAAATGTCTTTTATCAACAAGTCACCTGAGGAAGGAAGCAAAGCGGGAAGTCCATAGCCCTGTTTCTCATCTGCTGGAGTGGGCCAATTGCAAGGCTCCACTTAGGAAAGCTGACTTTTAACTGTGGCCGGTGCTGTGGGAGCCAGAATGCGGGGTGGCCCACCTGCACATGAGGTTTAAAGCGGTGGAGACCACCCTTTCCTGAAGCTGCACAAGGAACTGGCCTCCAGACACCCGTGGGCCACACAAGCATTCACTCCTTCCTTCCCCTCTTCACTCGCTGAATATTTAGCATGCTTCCCAGGCATTGTGCTGTCTTCAGGATTCCAGAGTGACAAAGAGACCTGGCTTTGTCCTCACATTGCTCAGGGAATGGGGCATCAGATATAAAGGTCCACCCTGCCCACTCAAAGGCCAGCATCACCCCCGGAGTCCTCTCACTTCCTCATGCTGCCCACACACCACCCCCTTCTCCTTCTTCAAGCCAAGAACAGGACCAAGAGAAACCAGAAAAAAGGATGCTGGCTTTCCCCACTTCAGCCACCGGCCAAGGCCAATTAGTGTTTTTCATTAGCACTTCAACAACAGAGGAGCAGAGCTGTCAGAATCAATCCCAGAGGGTGACAGCGCGTAAATTTCTTCAACTCACTGTGTGGCTTCTTAGAAAACACCAGAGAAGCAAAATCAGACTGGCTTAAAATTGAGCTGTTGGTTGTTAAGAGCATGTGGCCACAGAGATTCCCAGTTTTTGATAACCGCTATTTCTTTGATCAAGGCATCTTTGTCCAACCCCCTTGAACTTTTTTTTGAAAAAGCAAAATACCCACAGGAATTTAATCCGTCACTTTTGGGAAAAATCTCTTAAAATTCCTTGAGATGATGGGAGAGCCCCTGGGATGTGGCCAAATCCGGGCTAGGATTCCCTATCCTGCCCACAGAAATTGTCACAAGGATGACAACAGCCGTGGGTCCCGCAGCAAAGAGCTCAAGACAGGGCTTTGGAGCTGGAGCCTTTGGGCTCATGATTCCGGCTCTGTCACTGGACCAGCTGTGTGGTCTTGGGCAAGTTACTTCACTTTTCTGTGCCTCAGATTCCTCGCGTGTCAACTACAGATAACAAAGGCTATTGAGCTTACTACAGTGTGGCAGTGACGAATGACTCGAGCTGTTGAATGTCAATGCTAGGACTGCTGTGAGGTTCAAAGTTAAAGGCTCTTCAGTTGCTATTACAGGTATTTTTCCTATGTGCTGGGAATGCAGACTTCATGTATTATTCTTTCAACAAGGTCGGCACCTCTGTCTCCATTTTAGATACTGTGCAGACAGTTTTAATAACTTGCTCTACTAAGTGGCTAGGATTCGAATCCAGGGCTGACTGGCCCTAGAACACATGCATTTCATCCCTCTGTGAGCCCAGATTCACACCACCAAGCTCACCTATGGCTGTCCTGATTCAGTGTTGTTATTCCTGCTCGCTTTACTCCAGAAGTCCCTGTGCTGGGCCTCACGCACAGAGCAGTCTTCCTCCTGCCCAGATCCTGGCAGCAGACCTTGACGGGTCTCAGGGTTCGGTTGCTCTGCAGCCTGCCCCACTAGCCTGCCCTTCCCCCAACCCCGCCTCCAGGCCTCCTCTCTGCTCCCTCTCTGCCTTGCTGTGTGCCTGAGACCTGCGCCCTGAGTCTCCCTTCGACCCTTCCAGGATGGCAGTGGTGACTGACCTGGCAAAGCAGGGCATCAGAGCACTTCCTCAAAGCTCTGTTTCCAGTGGGAGGAGGAGGGTATGACTAGGTCCCCAAAGCGGAACCTCTCCCTGACAGCTGAGGACCCAAACACATTAGGAAGGGGTGGCTCTGGGCATTAAGACAAGTAAAACAAAAGACAACCCCCACCCACCCA